>CM018031.1:39068202-39570702 GCA_008638375.1 Nyssa sinensis
TGCCACCAAAACTGGCCAATGGCCATCCATGCAACACCACACCCTTGCATCACCCCTATGCTCCCTAGCTCATCATCACCCTACTTCAGCCATGATGACCTCTCCTCCAACCAAAATACATGCAGATTTATCATGAGGTTGGGAGGTGTATTGAACAAGGAAAATCTGATTTTATTTTCATATCTCCATATAGGCATTGGAGGGAAAAGAACAGACCTGTAAAAGAAATCCTGTAAACTGATATCTCTAGAGAGAGAACCTTAGAGTGAGTGCATGTTGGTTTGGCCATTTGAGGGAGCAAAGGAAGGGAGCTAAGGTCTGGAAGTGCACAAGATGGGAGATGACTGCATTCTGAAAGGCCAAGGGAACTGGACTACACCTGTGGGTGCCTGAACCAAGCCATGAGGAAGGCCACTGCTTGAGAGGTAAATACCTCAAAACGGCTAAATTGCTAAATTTTTCTATTTGGGTTATTGGTATTTCTCCGATGGTTTTTAAATCATATGGACTGCGTAAATCAGTTATTGTGAGACCTTAGCATTATTATGAATCAATTGGGAGGGTCGAATAGGGCTGAAACCCAAAAAACTATAACAAAACCGCCATTAATGACCTTGAGTAGCAGGTCTGAAATGACCTCAACCGAACTGATTTCCAATGGTCTAGAACTAATCTAGACACGAAGAGGGTTTAGAATATCGCCACCCGCGACCCTAACACTTGGGTATAAGCCCTCAAAACCGAAGCTATTTGTAACACCCCGACTCTGTATAATTAATAATTAAATAATTAATTATTAATTAGTACCGGCTTAGGGAATAATTAAGGAAATTAACCTTAATCTCCCGGTGGTCACACTAGACCAATAGAATGACAAAACATGTCCGAGAATAGGGTATAATACCCGAACCTAATTATCCATTAATTAGGTGAGATAATGTCAATTTAATACTGACGGAATTCGAATTAATTAGCCACGGAAATCCCGAATGACTAATAAATGACACGGAACCTCTGACATTGTAGATAACTAAAATATGAAACTCTCGGAACAAACCGCAACGAAAAAGGAGTTACGGAATGAAAGTTATGAGGCAAACATCAGAAACTGAATTAACGTACAGCCAAACAGGGCCTTAGCCCAAAATGTGGAAAAATGGCCAAATTGGTGGTCAAGGGGAATTGAACCCTTGACCTATGGAGAGAATGAATTCCATCCAAAAACTTAACCAGGTGGCCATCCAGCACCTTTGTGCCTATATACACAACTTAATTGTATATATCTCTGAATTGCCCCAAGCCCCACCTCAAATTGGACCAATGAGGTTGCATGCAAACCCCACATGATTGGTTTGCATCAGCCCACCTCAGCCCTAGGGTCCCACTGATTCTCTGATGTATACATCTAGAGATGTATATGTATAGGTATGTGTGATATTATATATATAGATATATATGTATATATTACATAAAAAAAGACTGATATTTGCTAGAAAGAGAGGGGAAAACAGATCTGTTGGGGGTGAGAGACCAAGGGAGAGAGAGAGAAAGGGCTGCATGTACGTGTGTGTCCATGGCTTGCATGTGTATGCAAGTGGGTGTGTGCATGTGAAGGATGATGTGTCCTTAATGTGATGCACCAAAGGAGGACTGAGGCACTGAGGCACGACTGGTTGAGAGACTCTGAGGTGCCAAGGGTCACCACCAAGCTTGCTTGGAGGACATGGGTCGACTAGGAGGTAAACACAAAAAACTGCAAAAATTTCTGTTTAGATTTTCACACTGTTTCTGATAATTTTGGTCCATGCAAACCATATATATATATGCTCCTGTGAGACTCTAGAATTTCCCTAAATAAATTGGGAGGGTCGAATAGGGTAGAAAACATAAAACCGAGACCCAACCGCCATGGATGAAGCTTCCCTGTAGCAGGTCTGAAATGACCTCAACCGAACTGATTTTCAATGGTCTAGAACTAATCTAGACACGAAGGGGGTTTAAAATATCGCCTTACGCGACCCAAAACCACACTAGAAGGCCCTCGAAGCCGAACCTAAGGGTCTCGGCCATGGAACCAAAAATCTGAAATAGGCTCTTGAACTGAAATTCATAAATGGGGAATTGAAGCCCCTATCCTAAGGGTCACAACAAGCCAAGAATCGTGCAATTTGATTGAGAAATGAGGCCCCACGACCGAACTGAAACTCTGTGCGATAATCGGCTATACAGAGTTTAATCCGTGGATTCGATGCATGAAATGGATGCCAAAACATTGGCATGACACCTAGGGACTGATTGGAACCAAAAACAGTTGGAAAACGTGCTTGAAATGGCACGAAATAGAGAAAAATGGGGACTGGTATTAGGGCAACAATGCGCTGCACGATGGGGAAGACAGAGTCGACTCGGTCGACTCGCGTGTCGACTCGGACACGTGTCTGTCCATGACCGTGCCACTGTTTTAACAAAACTGCACCGTTTTGATGTTAGGGTGTTAAATTTAAAATCAAATTCTGGCTGTTTGGTTACGGATGCACGAAATTAAAATTGGGAATTGGGCAACTGAAACACGTATAGGGACTGAAATTAGGGAATAAGATGGGTTATGCTATTCCGGTTTTCTGAAGGTCACAGAACCGGTTGGTTTTTAGGAATTGTGAACCGGTTCACTGCTTGAACCCTAGAACCGTTTGGTTTGAACCCTAATTTTATGTAATTGTATTTTGACCCCAAACACTTTCTGAAATTACGGATTTGTCCCCACTGTTTTAAAGAATTACACTATGGCCCTGATCTTTGAAAAATTGTGCAATTAAGCCCTGAATAAATTAATTAAATAATAAAATAATTATATTATTATTTTATTAAATAGGTAAAATTACGATTTTACCCCTGAACATTAAATGTGTCAAACGGAGTCCAAATTAATTAAATAAATAGTGTATTTTCACTATTTCAAGCATTCTGGACTCAATGGTACAGTCCAAATTGGGAAATATAGTACCGAAAAATACAGACCTGTAAGTGATAAATTACTGTACTGCCCCTGATAGCACCAGACCCAAATAAAAATAAAAGATAGCCTGTTTTGACTATCTCGGGCATTCTGGACTCAATGGTGAGGTCCGTTTAACGAAATGAGGTCCCGAAAAATACAGACACGTAGGTGTAAATGACTGAATTGCCCTTAATGATACCCAGGGCCGATTAAACATAACAGACAGTCCAATTTCACTATGTTGGACGCTCTGGACCCAATGGCGAGGTCCATTTTATGAACTGACGTGCCGAAAAATATGACACATGAAATTACCAAATTACCCCTGATACCGTACGAGACCTAAACAAAGTCCGATTGGGACGAAACTGATACCGGTAGGAGCCCAGACACTGGTGAGACTGTATACTTGATTAGATGACGAATCGGGGTCAGAATTACACAAAACGTAAAATGACCAAAATACCCCTGAGCACTGTAAGTGCAAAGTAGAGGTCAAACTGATCTGATAAATTATCATAGGGATAATTATGAACACTGAAGGGCTAAATAAGACTCCGAAACAGTCAACGCGTAAAATGAGAAATGACCGATATGTCCCGACGATCTAAAGCAGATACCAAATGAAGTCCAAGGGACTTACAAATTTATACATGAGATATATGGGACGTTCTGAGGACCATGATAGGGTCCGGGGCAAAAATGACAAAATTACCATTTTGCCCCTAAGACTAAATAAGTACCCAACTGATACCGATTAAAGTCTAAAAGACTTAAAACTTCATATATACGATATATGGGATATTCTGAGGACCAGAACAGGGTCCGGGATAAGAATGGCAAAATTACCATTTTGCCCCTATGGTTAAAATGAGAACCTAACTGATACCGATTGGAGTCCAAAGGACGTAGAACTTTGTACTTAAGATATAAAGACTATTCCGAAGACCACGACAGGGTCCGGGACAAGGATGGTAAAATTACCATTTTGCCCCTAAGGTTGAATGAGTGCCTGACTGATAACAACTGAAGTCTAAATGACTTAGGATATAATCCTAATAACTGCTAAGCCTAATTAAAGAATGAAATAGCCTCGGGTGAGACCCAATGGAAGGGCGATAGGCTACTAGGCTATCTTAGGTAATCCGATAGACACCTAAGATGACGAATGAGACCTGAATGGATGAGTTCTGATCTGTCTGTGATTGATGATTATTATTCAGGATATACATGGAGATGCCTGACGTACCTGGAGGTTATCGGATTATTTATGCAAGGAAATAGGCGTAAAGTTTGTGAGTAACTTCTGACACTGTTTTGATACTGTCCCTTGCTTTACTGATCTGTTTTGAATGCAATTATTTAAATGCATGTTTTCTGTACTATATCACTTATGACATGGTTTTAGTCTTTTTAAATAATTGACTATATTCCTGATCCCTGTGCTAGCATTCCGTACTGTTTTGCCCGTTTTGAACTGTTGAGATAAAATGGAAATATTGAACCATTATTTCTGAAACGATTAAATAAACCATGTGATATAGGCAAAGAACAACATTTTGTTATATCGTACCGCTTTGTATAGTATACTGTCTGAATGCTATATTGTTTAAATGTATGTACTTAATGTACGCCCTTTGTACCACATTCCACGTGATGTACTTGTGTCCTTCGAATTAGGAATTCCGTTCAGTTCGGTTATGTGCTGACCGTTAATGATATGTCTGCCTTGATTGATACGTTCCGTCCGGTTCTGACATGTTCCGTCCGTTAATGATGTTAAGTCCGCCTTGATTGATATATGGTCCAGTTCCGTTATGATCCGTCCGTTAATGATGTTAAGTCCGCTTTGATTGATATATAGTCCAGTTCCGTTATGATCCGTCCGTTGATGATATGTCTTTGCTTTGACTAAAGTTTTGTTCTGTTCGATTCTGTTATGTTCCGTTCATTGATAATGTGTGTGCCTTGATTGATATATGGTCCAGTTCCGTTGTGTATTGTCCGTTGATGATACGTCTGTCTTGATTGAAACATTGTTCAGTCCAGTTATGATTTGTTCCGACAGTGATGTGTCCCTGACTTGATTGTTATATTGTTTCTACCCAGTTCCGTTATGTTGTGTCCTGTTCATGATTTGCCTGTGTCCTGATTAGTGTATTGTTTCCGTTTAGTTCCGTTATAATTTTATCCATTCGCGATATGCCTTTGCTTGACTGATGTATTGTTACCGTTCGATTCCGTTATATTCTGTCCGTTAATGTTATGTCTGCCTCGATTGATATGTTCCGTCCGGTTTCGACATGTTCCGTCCGTTGATGATCTGTCTGTCTTGATTGATATATGGTCCAGTTCCGTTATGATTCGTTCCGTTAATGAAGAGTCTGTGTCTTGACCGATATATTAGCAATAGTTATTGTTCTGACCGATTGGTTATGTCATGTTCCGATCCGTTTGTATTTCCTGTTCGATTCTGTTCTATTGTACTAGACTGCTTATGAAATGGATTTATAAAAATAGTTATTTTTGTAATGACTAAATTATCCATGTGCCTTGGTAGCACAAAACTGGTTTTGAAACCCATGATAGGGAATCTGTGTTACTCACTGGGCTTATTTAAGCTCACCCCATTATTCTGACATTTTTCAGGAATTACCTCCATTGGATTAGAAGGTACTATGACATGACGTGAATAGGCCAAGTGGCATCAAGTAAGGATCTGACGGCACTGAATTGTAGAGACTGGTTTATTGTGGATTGAACCTGGTTATTCCGGTGAGTGGTATGTTATGACTGACTTGACTGTTATATACTAGATAGACATGGCTCATGGAACTAATGGTACTCTAGAGATATTAGATCTGCTCTGTTGTTATATGCTTGATTTTAGATATGCTCTGAAATTAGAATTGTTGACTGACTGGATTTAGTCTTGCTCTGTGATACATATACTTATGATGGATAAGTGAGTTGCATTCCCGTGACACAAAGAAAAAGTTTTAAATTCCGCTGCATCTGACCCTACAGTCGGAATGCAATTCGCCGGAAAGTTCAGAATTTGCCTTTGGTTGGTCGCGTCGCGACCAACTGGCAGTCACGTCCTCGACATCCGCGTAGGGTGGGGTTCGGGATGTGACAAGGGTGGTATCAGAGCAAAGGTTGAAAGATAATTAAGATTATCAGAACCGAAGTTGGTAAAGTTTTGAAATCAACTAGTATCACAGAGCAATATCAGAGCATTAGGTTATGATTTAAGAACCACAGAGTACCTGAGCCATAGATTTTAAGTTCCACTTTTGGAGATCTGATGTGGAGTTATGAAAGTCTTCATAATAGACGATAGGCCTGTAATTCTGAGGCATCTGAGGACTGGGGATTTTCTGGGTCTGATATGAACTGGTGTAATTTAAGGTTGTAGACTCATGATACTTAGAGACATGTCCATACGAATAATTATGGACATAGCAACCGAAAGGAAATGATAGTAGGTCTGTTGACTCCGACATTGACACTTGTAATTATGGATAGCAAGTGAATCACTTGAGGGATCACATGTGATTAAATGATCCTAGTGGAGGATTTCCACTTAATTGAGGATGACTACCCGATTGATCTGATAGGAGATAGGTCTGATAATTGAATCTTGAAGAGATTATACGATTGTGACTGTGAAGTCTGACCGAATAGGAATATGTGTATCTGATATGGAGTCTGTATGGAACTGATACAAAATATCTTCTCAATAGGAAAATAGTATCTCGAATAATACGGCGGTCCGAGAGACAAAAAAAAAAGGGGAGATTATGATGACAGAATCTCCTAGATATGACCAACCAAGTTTTGAGGACAAAACTTTTCTGAAGAGGGGTAGGATGTAACACCCCGACTCTGTATAATTAATAATTAAATAATTAATTATTAATTAGTACCGGCTTAGGGAATAATTAAGGAAATTAACCTTAATCTCCCGGTGGTCACACTAGACCAATAGAATGACAAAACATGTCCGAGAATAGGGTATAATACCCGAACCTAATTATCCATTAATTAGGTGAGATAATGTCAATTTAATACTGACGGAATTCGAATTAATTAGCCACGGAAATCCCGAATGACTAATAAATGACACGGAACCTCTGACATTGTAGATAACTAAAATATGAAACTCTCGGAACAAACCGCAACGAAAAAGGAGTTACGGAATGAAAGTTATGAGGCAAACATCAGAAACTGAATTAACGTACAGCCAAACAGGGCCTTAGCCCAAAATGTGGAAAAATGGCCAAATTGGTGGTCAAGGGGAATTGAACCCTTGACCTATGGAGAGAATGAATTCCATCCAAAAACTTAACCAGGTGGCCATCCAGCACCTTTGTGCCTATATACACAACTTAATTGTATATATCTCTGAATTGCCCCAAGCCCCACCTCAAATTGGACCAATGAGGTTGCATGCAAACCCCACATGATTGGTTTGCATCAGCCCACCTCAGCCCTAGGGTCCCACTGATTCTCTGATGTATACATCTAGAGATGTATATGTATAGGTATGTGTGATATTATATATATAGATATATATGTATATATTACATAAAAAAAGACTGATATTTGCTAGAAAGAGAGGGGAAAACAGATCTGTTGGGGGTGAGAGACCAAGGGAGAGAGAGAGAAAGGGCTGCATGTACGTGTGTGTCCATGGCTTGCATGTGTATGCAAGTGGGTGTGTGCATGTGAAGGATGATGTGTCCTTAATGTGATGCACCAAAGGAGGACTGAGGCACTGAGGCACGACTGGTTGAGAGACTCTGAGGTGCCAAGGGTCACCACCAAGCTTGCTTGGAGGACATGGGTCGACTAGGAGGTAAACACAAAAAACTGCAAAAATTTCTGTTTAGATTTTCACACTGTTTCTGATAATTTTGGTCCATGCAAACCATATATATATATGCTCCTGTGAGACTCTAGAATTTCCCTAAATAAATTGGGAGGGTCGAATAGGGTAGAAAACATAAAACCGAGACCCAACCGCCATGGATGAAGCTTCCCTGTAGCAGGTCTGAAATGACCTCAACCGAACTGATTTTCAATGGTCTAGAACTAATCTAGACACGAAGGGGGTTTAAAATATCGCCTTACGCGACCCAAAACCACACTAGAAGGCCCTCGAAGCCGAACCTATGGGTCTCGGCCATGGAACCAAAAATCTGAAATAGGCTCTTGAACTGAAATTCATAAATGGGGAATTGAAGCCCCTATCCTAAGGGTCACAACAAGCCAAGAATCGTGCAATTTGATTGAGAAATGAGGCCCCACGACCGAACTGAAACTCTGTGCGATAATCGGCTATACAGAGTTTAATCCGTGGATTCGATGCATGAAATGGATGCCAAAACATTGGCATGACACCTAGGGACTGATTGGAACCAAAAACAGTTGGAAAACGTGCTTGAAATGGCACGAAATAGAGAAAAATGGGGACTGGTATTAGGGCAACAATGCGCTGCACGATGGGGAAGACAGAGTCGACTCGGTCGACTCGCGTGTCGACTCGGACACGTGTCTGTCCATGACCGTGCCACTGTTTTAACAAAACTGCACCGTTTTGATGTTAGGGTGTTAAATTTAAAATCAAATTCTGGCTGTTTGGTTACGGATGCACGAAATTAAAATTGGGAATTGGGCAACTGAAACACGTATAGGGACTGAAATTAGGGAATAAGATGGGTTATGCTATTCCGGTTTTCTGAAGGTCACAGAACCGGTTGGTTTTTAGGAATTGTGAACCGGTTCACTGCTTGAACCCTAGAACCGTTTGGTTTGAACCCTAATTTTATGTAATTGTATTTTGACCCCAAACACTTTCTGAAATTACGGATTTGTCCCCACTGTTTTAAAGAATTACACTATGGCCCTGATCTTTGAAAAATTGTGCAATTAAGCCCTGAATAAATTAATTAAATAATAAAATAATTATATTATTATTTTATTAAATAGGTAAAATTACGATTTTACCCCTGAACATTAAATGTGTCAAACGGAGTCCAAATTAATTAAATAAATAGTGTATTTTCACTATTTCAAGCATTCTGGACTCAATGGTACAGTCCAAATTGGGAAATATAGTACCGAAAAATACAGACCTGTAAGTGATAAATTACTGTACTGCCCCTGATAGCACCAGACCCAAATAAAAATAAAAGATAGCCTGTTTTGACTATCTCGGGCATTCTGGACTCAATGGTGAGGTCCGTTTAACGAAATGAGGTCCCGAAAAATACAGACACGTAGGTGTAAATGACTGAATTGCCCTTAATGATACCCAGGGCCGATTAAACATAACAGACAGTCCAATTTCACTATGTTGGACGCTCTGGACCCAATGGCGAGGTCCATTTTATGAACTGACGTGCCGAAAAATATGACACATGAAATTACCAAATTACCCCTGATACCGTACGAGACCTAAACAAAGTCCGATTGGGACGAAACTGATACCGGTAGGAGCCCAGACACTGGTGAGACTGTATACTTGATTAGATGACGAATCGGGGTCAGAATTACACAAAACGTAAAATGACCAAAATACCCCTGAGCACTGTAAGTGCAAAGTAGAGGTCAAACTGATCTGATAAATTATCATAGGGATAATTATGAACACTGAAGGGCTAAATAAGACTCCGAAACAGTCAACGCGTAAAATGAGAAATGACCGATATGTCCCGACGATCTAAAGCAGATACCAAATGAAGTCCAAGGGACTTACAAATTTATACATGAGATATATGGGACGTTCTGAGGACCATGATAGGGTCCGGGGCAAAAATGACAAAATTACCATTTTGCCCCTAAGACTAAATAAGTACCCAACTGATACCGATTAAAGTCTAAAAGACTTAAAACTTCATATATACGATATATGGGATATTCTGAGGACCAGAACAGGGTCCGGGATAAGAATGGCAAAATTACCATTTTGCCCCTATGGTTAAAATGAGAACCTAACTGATACCGATTGGAGTCCAAAGGACGTAGAACTTTGTACTTAAGATATAAAGACTATTCCGAAGACCACGACAGGGTCCGGGACAAGGATGGTAAAATTACCATTTTGCCCCTAAGGTTGAATGAGTGCCTGACTGATAACAACTGAAGTCTAAATGACTTAGGATATAATCCTAATAACTGCTAAGCCTAATTAAAGAATGAAATAGCCTCGGGTGAGACCCAATGGAAGGGCGATAGGCTACTAGGCTATCTTAGGTAATCCGATAGACACCTAAGATGACGAATGAGACCTGAATGGATGAGTTCTGATCTGTCTGTGATTGATGATTATTATTCAGGATATACATGGAGATGCCTGACGTACCTGGAGGTTATCGGATTATTTATGCAAGGAAATAGGCGTAAAGTTTGTGAGTAACTTCTGACACTGTTTTGATACTGTCCCTTGCTTTACTGATCTGTTTTGAATGCAATTATTTAAATGCATGTTTTCTGTACTATATCACTTATGACATGGTTTTAGTCTTTTTAAATAATTGACTATATTCCTGATCCCTGTGCTAGCATTCCGTACTGTTTTGCCCGTTTTGAACTGTTGAGATAAAATGGAAATATTGAACCATTATTTCTGAAACGATTAAATAAACCATGTGATATAGGCAAAGAACAACATTTTGTTATATCGTACCGCTTTGTATAGTATACTGTCTGAATGCTATATTGTTTAAATGTATGTACTTAATGTACGCCCTTTGTACCACATTCCACGTGATGTACTTGTGTCCTTCGAATTAGGAATTCCGTTCAGTTCGGTTATGTGCTGACCGTTAATGATATGTCTGCCTTGATTGATACGTTCCGTCCGGTTCTGACATGTTCCGTCCGTTAATGATGTTAAGTCCGCCTTGATTGATATATGGTCCAGTTCCGTTATGATCCGTCCGTTAATGATGTTAAGTCCGCTTTGATTGATATATAGTCCAGTTCCGTTATGATCCGTCCGTTGATGATATGTCTTTGCTTTGACTAAAGTTTTGTTCTGTTCGATTCTGTTATGTTCCGTTCATTGATAATGTGTGTGCCTTGATTGATATATGGTCCAGTTCCGTTGTGTATTGTCCGTTGATGATACGTCTGTCTTGATTGAAACATTGTTCAGTCCAGTTATGATTTGTTCCGACAGTGATGTGTCCCTGACTTGATTGTTATATTGTTTCTACCCAGTTCCGTTATGTTGTGTCCTGTTCATGATTTGCCTGTGTCCTGATTAGTGTATTGTTTCCGTTTAGTTCCGTTATAATTTTATCCATTCGCGATATGCCTTTGCTTGACTGATGTATTGTTACCGTTCGATTCCGTTATATTCTGTCCGTTAATGTTATGTCTGCCTCGATTGATATGTTCCGTCCGGTTTCGACATGTTCCGTCCGTTGATGATCTGTCTGTCTTGATTGATATATGGTCCAGTTCCGTTATGATTCGTTCCGTTAATGAAGAGTCTGTGTCTTGACCGATATATTAGCAATAGTTATTGTTCTGACCGATTGGTTATGTCATGTTCCGATCCGTTTGTATTTCCTGTTCGATTCTGTTCTATTGTACTAGACTGCTTATGAAATGGATTTATAAAAATAGTTATTTTTGTAATGACTAAATTATCCATGTGCCTTGGTAGCACAAAACTGGTTTTGAAACCCATGATAGGGAATCTGTGTTACTCACTGGGCTTATTTAAGCTCACCCCATTATTCTGACATTTTTCAGGAATTACCTCCATTGGATTAGAAGGTACTATGACATGACGTGAATAGGCCAAGTGGCATCAAGTAAGGATCTGACGGCACTGAATTGTAGAGACTGGTTTATTGTGGATTGAACCTGGTTATTCCGGTGAGTGGTATGTTATGACTGACTTGACTGTTATATACTAGATAGACATGGCTCATGGAACTAATGGTACTCTAGAGATATTAGATCTGCTCTGTTGTTATATGCTTGATTTTAGATATGCTCTGAAATTAGAATTGTTGACTGACTGGATTTAGTCTTGCTCTGTGATACATATACTTATGATGGATAAGTGAGTTGCATTCCCGTGACACAAAGAAAAAGTTTTAAATTCCGCTGCATCTGACCCTACAGTCGGAATGCAATTCGTCGGAAAGTTCAGAATTTGCCTTTGGTTGGTCGCGTCGCGACCAACTGGCAGTCACGTCCTCGACATCCGCGTAGGGTGGGGTTCGGGATGTGACAAGGGTGGTATCAGAGCAAAGGTTGAAAGATAATTAAGATTATCAGAACCGAAGTTGGTAAAGTTTTGAAATCAACTAGTATCACAGAGCAATATCAGAGCATTAGGTTATGATTTAAGAACCACAGAGTACCTGAGCCATAGATTTTAAGTTCCACTTTTGGAGATCTGATGTGGAGTTATGAAAGTCTTCATAATAGACGATAGGCCTGTAATTCTGAGGCATCTGAGGACTGGGGATTTTCTGGGTCTGATATGAACTGGTGTAATTTAAGGTTGTAGACTCATGATACTTAGAGACATGTCCATACGAATAATTATGGACATAGCAACCGAAAGGAAATGATAGTAGGTCTGTTGACTCCGACATTGACACTTGTAATTATGGATAGCAAGTGAATCACTTGAGGGATCACATGTGATTAAATGATCCTAGTGGAGGATTTCCACTTAATTGAGGATGACTACCCGATTGATCTGATAGGAGATAGGTCTGATAATTGAATCTTGAAGAGATTATACGATTGTGACTGTGAAGTCTGACCGAATAGGAATATGTGTATCTGATATGGAGTCTGTATGGAACTGATACAAAATATCTTCTCAATAGGAAAATAGTATCTCGAATAATACGGCGGTCCGAGAGACAAAAAAAAAAGGGGAGATTATGATGACAGAATCTCCTAGATATGACCAACCAAGTTTTGAGGACAAAACTTTTCTGAAGAGGGGTAGGATGTAACACCCCGACTCTGTATAATTAATAATTAAATAATTAATTATTAATTAGTACCGGCTTAGGGAATAATTAAGGAAATTAACCTTAATCTCCCGGTGGTCACACTAGACCAATAGAATGACAAAACATGTCCGAGAATAGGGTATAATACCCGAACCTAATTATCCATTAATTAGGTGAGATAATGTCAATTTAATACTGACGGAATTCGAATTAATTAGCCACGGAAATCCCGAATGACTAATAAATGACACGGAACCTCTGACATTGTAGATAACTAAAATATGAAACTCTCGGAACAAACCGCAACGAAAAAGGAGTTACGGAATGAAAGTTATGAGGCAAACATCAGAAACTGAATTAACGTACAGCCAAACAGGGCCTTAGCCCAAAATGTGGAAAAATGGCCAAATTGGTGGTCAAGGGGAATTGAACCCTTGACCTATGGAGAGAATGAATTCCATCCAAAAACTTAACCAGGTGGCCATCCAGCACCTTTGTGCCTATATACACAACTTAATTGTATATATCTCTGAATTGCCCCAAGCCCCACCTCAAATTGGACCAATGAGGTTGCATGCAAACCCCACATGATTGGTTTGCATCAGCCCACCTCAGCCCTAGGGTCCCACTGATTCTCTGATGTATACATCTAGAGATGTATATGTATAGGTATGTGTGATATTATATATATAGATATATATGTATATATTACATAAAAAAGACTGATATTTGCTAGAAAGAGAGGGGAAAACAGATCTGTTGGGGGTGAGAGACCAAGGGAGAGAGAGAGAAAGGGCTGCATGTACGTGTGTGTCCATGGCTTGCATGTGTATGCAAGTGGGTGTGTGCATGTGAAGGATGATGTGTCCTTAATGTGATGCACCAAAGGAGGACTGAGGCACTGAGGCACGACTGGTTGAGAGACTCTGAGGTGCCAAGGGTCACCACCAAGCTTGCTTGGAGGACATGGGTCGACTAGGAGGTAAACACAAAAAACTGCAAAAATTTCTGTTTAGATTTTCACACTGTTTCTGATAATTTTGGTCCATGCAAACCATATATATATATGCTCCTGTGAGACTCTAGAATTTCCCTAAATAAATTGGGAGGGTCGAATAGGGTAGAAAACATAAAACCGAGACCCAACCGCCATGGATGAAGCTTCCCTGTAGCAGGTCTGAAATGACCTCAACCGAACTGATTTTCAATGGTCTAGAACTAATCTAGACACGAAGGGGGTTTAAAATATCGCCTTACGCGACCCAAAACCACACTAGAAGGCCCTCGAAGCCGAACCTAAGGGTCTCGGCCATGGAACCAAAAATCTGAAATAGGCTCTTGAACTGAAATTCATAAATGGGGAATTGAAGCCCCTATCCTAAGGGTCACAACAAGCCAAGAATCGTGCAATTTGATTGAGAAATGAGGCCCCACGACCGAACTGAAACTCTGTGCGATAATCGGCTATACAGAGTTTAATCCGTGGATTCGATGCATGAAATGGATGCCAAAACATTGGCATGACACCTAGGGACTGATTGGAACCAAAAACAGTTGGAAAACGTGCTTGAAATGGCACGAAATAGAGAAAAATGGGGACTGGTATTAGGGCAACAATGCGCTGCACGATGGGGAAGACAGAGTCGACTCGGTCGACTCGCGTGTCGACTCGGACACGTGTCTGTCCATGACCGTGCCACTGTTTTAACAAAACTGCACCGTTTTGATGTTAGGGTGTTAAATTTAAAATCAAATTCTGGCTGTTTGGTTACGGATGCACGAAATTAAAATTGGGAATTGGGCAACTGAAACACGTATAGGGACTGAAATTAGGGAATAAGATGGGTTATGCTATTCCGGTTTTCTGAAGGTCACAGAACCGGTTGGTTTTTAGGAATTGTGAACCGGTTCACTGCTTGAACCCTAGAACCGTTTGGTTTGAACCCTAATTTTATGTAATTGTATTTTGACCCCAAACACTTTCTGAAATTACGGATTTGTCCCCACTGTTTTAAAGAATTACACTATGGCCCTGATCTTTGAAAAATTGTGCAATTAAGCCCTGAATAAATTAATTAAATAATAAAATAATTATATTATTATTTTATTAAATAGGTAAAATTACGATTTTACCCCTGAACATTAAATGTGTCAAACGGAGTCCAAATTAATTAAATAAATAGTGTATTTTCACTATTTCAAGCATTCTGGACTCAATGGTACAGTCCAAATTGGGAAATATAGTACCGAAAAATACAGACCTGTAAGTGATAAATTACTGTACTGCCCCTGATAGCACCAGACCCAAATAAAAATAAAAGATAGCCTGTTTTGACTATCTCGGGCATTCTGGACTCAATGGTGAGGTCCGTTTAACGAAATGAGGTCCCGAAAAATACAGACACGTAGGTGTAAATGACTGAATTGCCCTTAATGATACCCAGGGCCGATTAAACATAACAGACAGTCCAATTTCACTATGTTGGACGCTCTGGACCCAATGGCGAGGTCCATTTTATGAACTGACGTGCCGAAAAATATGACACATGAAATTACCAAATTACCCCTGATACCGTACGAGACCTAAACAAAGTCCGATTGGGACGAAACTGATACCGGTAGGAGCCCAGACACTGGTGAGACTGTATACTTGATTAGATGACGAATCGGGGTCAGAATTACACAAAACGTAAAATGACCAAAATACCCCTGAGCACTGTAAGTGCAAAGTAGAGGTCAAACTGATCTGATAAATTATCATAGGGATAATTATGAACACTGAAGGGCTAAATAAGACTCCGAAACAGTCAACGCGTAAAATGAGAAATGACCGATATGTCCCGACGATCTAAAGCAGATACCAAATGAAGTCCAAGGGACTTACAAATTTATACATGAGATATATGGGACGTTCTGAGGACCATGATAGGGTCCGGGGCAAAAATGACAAAATTACCATTTTGCCCCTAAGACTAAATAAGTACCCAACTGATACCGATTAAAGTCTAAAAGACTTAAAACTTCATATATACGATATATGGGATATTCTGAGGACCAGAACAGGGTCCGGGATAAGAATGGCAAAATTACCATTTTGCCCCTATGGTTAAAATGAGAACCTAACTGATACCGATTGGAGTCCAAAGGACGTAGAACTTTGTACTTAAGATATAAAGACTATTCCGAAGACCACGACAGGGTCCGGGACAAGGATGGTAAAATTACCATTTTGCCCCTAAGGTTGAATGAGTGCCTGACTGATAACAACTGAAGTCTAAATGACTTAGGATATAATCCTAATAACTGCTAAGCCTAATTAAAGAATGAAATAGCCTCGGGTGAGACCCAATGGAAGGGCGATAGGCTACTAGGCTATCTTAGGTAATCCGATAGACACCTAAGATGACGAATGAGACCTGAATGGATGAGTTCTGATCTGTCTGTGATTGATGATTATTATTCAGGATATACATGGAGATGCCTGACGTACCTGGAGGTTATCGGATTATTTATGCAAGGAAATAGGCGTAAAGTTTGTGAGTAACTTCTGACACTGTTTTGATACTGTCCCTTGCTTTACTGATTTGTTTTGAATGCAATTATTTAAATGCATGTTTTCTGTACTATATCACTTATGACATGGTTTTAGTCTTTTTAAATAATTGACTATATTCCTGATCCCTGTGCTAGCATTCCGTACTGTTTTGCCCGTTTTGAACTGTTGAGATAAAATGGAAATATTGAACCATTATTTCTGAAACGATTAAATAAACCATGTGATATAGGCAAAGAACAACATTTTGTTATATCGTACCGCTTTGTATAGTATACTGTCTGAATGCTATATTGTTTAAATGTATGTACTTAATGTACGCCCTTTGTACCACATTCCACGTGATGTACTTGTGTCCTTCGAATTAGGAATTCCGTTCAGTTCGGTTATGTGCTGACCGTTAATGATATGTCTGCCTTGATTGATACGTTCCGTCCGGTTCTGACATGTTCCGTCCGTTAATGATGTTAAGTCCGCCTTGATTGATATATGGTCCAGTTCCGTTATGATCCGTCCGTTAATGATGTTAAGTCCGCTTTGATTGATATATAGTCCAGTTCCGTTATGATCCGTCCGTTGATGATATGTCTTTGCTTTGACTAAAGTTTTGTTCTGTTCGATTCTGTTATGTTCCGTTCATTGATAATGTGTGTGCCTTGATTGATATATGGTCCAGTTCCGTTGTGTATTGTCCGTTGATGATACGTCTGTCTTGATTGAAACATTGTTCAGTCCAGTTATGATTTGTTCCGACAGTGATGTGTCCCTGACTTGATTGTTATATTGTTTCTACCCAGTTCCGTTATGTTGTGTCCTGTTCATGATTTGCCTGTGTCCTGATTAGTGTATTGTTTCCGTTTAGTTCCGTTATAATTTTATCCATTCGCGATATGCCTTTGCTTGACTGATGTATTGTTACCGTTCGATTCCGTTATATTCTGTCCGTTAATGTTATGTCTGCCTCGATTGATATGTTCCGTCCGGTTTCGACATGTTCCGTCCGTTGATGATCTGTCTGTCTTGATTGATATATGGTCCAGTTCCGTTATGATTCGTTCCGTTAATGAAGAGTCTGTGTCTTGACCGATATATTAGCAATAGTTATTGTTCTGACCGATTGGTTATGTCATGTTCCGATCCGTTTGTATTTCCTGTTCGATTCTGTTCTATTGTACTAGACTGCTTATGAAATGGATTTATAAAAATAGTTATTTTTGTAATGACTAAATTATCCATGTGCCTTGGGAGCACAAAACTGGTTTTGAAACCCATGATAGGGAATCTGTGTTACTCACTGGGCTTATTTAAGCTCACCCCATTATTCTGACATTTTTCAGGAATTACCTCCATTGGATTAGAAGGTACTATGACATGACGTGAATAGGCCAAGTGGCATCAAGTAAGGATCTGACGGCACTGAATTGTAGAGACTGGTTTATTGTGGATTGAACCTGGTTATTCCGGTGAGTGGTATGTTATGACTGACTTGACTGTTATATACTAGATAGACATGGCTCATGGAACTAATGGTACTCTAGAGATATTAGATCTGCTCTGTTGTTATATGCTTGATTTTAGATATGCTCTGAAATTAGAATTGTTGACTGACTGGATTTAGTCTTGCTCTGTGATACATATACTTATGATGGATAAGTGAGTTGCATTCCCGTGACACAAAGAAAAAGTTTTAAATTCCGCTGCATCTGACCCTACAGTCGGAATGCAATTCGTCGGAAAGTTCAGAATTTGCCTTTGGTTGGTCGCGTCGCGACCAACTGGCAGTCACGTCCTCGACATCCGCGTAGGGTGGGGTTCGGGATGTGACAAGGGTGGTATCAGAGCAAAGGTTGAAAGATAATTAAGATTATCAGAACCGAAGTTGGTAAAGTTTTGAAATCAACTAGTATCACAGAGCAATATCAGAGCATTAGGTTATGATTTAAGAACCACAGAGTACCTGAGCCATAGATTTTAAGTTCCACTTTTGGAGATCTGATGTGGAGTTATGAAAGTCTTCATAATAGACGATAGGCCTGTAATTCTGAGGCATCTGAGGACTGGGGATTTTCTGGGTCTGATATGAACTGGTGTAATTTAAGGTTGTAGACTCATGATACTTAGAGACATGTCCATACGAATAATTATGGACATAGCAACCGAAAGGAAATGATAGTAGGTCTGTTGACTCCGACATTGACACTTGTAATTATGGATAGCAAGTGAATCACTTGAGGGATCACATGTGATTAAATGATCCTAGTGGAGGATTTCCACTTAATTGAGGATGACTACCCGATTGATCTGATAGGAGATAGGTCTGATAATTGAATCTTGAAGAGATTATACGATTGTGACTGTGAAGTCTGACCGAATAGGAATATGTGTATCTGATATGGAGTCTGAAATTGATGAATGGGATGTTTATCCCCATAGACATACGGTCACAAAGAGCCAAACCTCGTGCGATTTGGTTGAGAAATGAGACTGTATGACCGAACGGTGTCTCCCCACGATAATCGGCCAAACAGCACCCCATGCATGGCTTCGACCCATAAAATCGATGCCAAAGTGTTGGCATGACATCCAGAAAATGTTTGAAACCAAAACAGGCCGAAAGCCGTGTTTGAAACTCCACGAAATGGAGAAAACCGCAACTGCAAATTAGGGCAACGGACGGGGGAGAGATGGGGAAGATGGAGTCGACTCGCCAACTCGTTCAGGTTGGGCCGAGTTGACTCGGACACGTGCCGAGGCACGGGCGTGCCGCCCCTTTAATAGAACGGCACCGTTTGGCTAAACTGAGGTGTTTTAAAAAAATTAAATTCGGACTGTTTGGTTCCATGGTTAACGAATTAAAATTGGGAACTAGATAACCTAACCGTGGATAGGGGCCAAATTAGGGATAGAGGGGACATGTAATTCCGGTTCTCTGGCCTAACTGAACCGGTTGGTTTTGGAGGTTTTGGACTGGTTCAATTTTTGAACCCAAAAACCAAAGGGTTTGAACCCCTAATTTATAAAATTATGTTTTGACCCCTGTAAGTTCCTGAAATTACGGATTTGTCCCCACTGTTTAACAGAATCCTACTGTGGCCCTGAATTTTGAGAAATTGTTCAATTAAGCCCCTGACAAATTAATTAAATAATAAAATAATTATTTTATTAATTAGGTAAAATTACGATTTTACCCCTGGACATTTAATATGTCAAACGGAGTCCAAATAAATTAAATAAATAGTGTATTTTCACTATTTCGAACATTCCGGACTCAATGGTACAGTCCGATTTTGGAAATACAGTACCGAAAAATACAGACCTGTAAGTGATAAATTACTGTACTGCCCTTGATGGCACCAGACCCAAATAAAAATAAAAGACAGTCTATTTTGACTATGTCGGGCGTTCTGAACTCAACGGTGAGGTCCTTTTAATTAACCGAAGTCCCGAAAAATACAGACACATAAAGTGTAAATGACCGTACTGCCCCTAATAATTCCTAGGGTCAATTAAACATAACAGATAGTCCAACTCAACTATGTCGGACGCTCTGGACCCAATGGTGGGGTCTATTTTATGAACTGAGGTGCCGAAAAATATGACGCATGAAATTACCAAAATACCCCTGATACTGTACGAAGCCCAAATGAAGTCCGATTGGGACGAAATTAATACCAATAGAAGCCCAGATACTGGTGAAACTGTAAACATGATTAAACGATGATTCGGAGTCAGAATCTTACAAAATGTAAAATGACCAAAATACCCCTGAGCACAATAAGTGCAAAGTAGAGGTCAAATAAAGGTCAAACTGATCTGATAAATTATCATAGGGATAAATAAGACTCCGAGACAGTCAACGCGTAAAACGAGAAATGACCGATGTGTCCCGATGATCAAAAGCAGATACCAAACGAAGTCCAAAGGACTTAAGAATTTACATATGAGATATATGGGACATTCTGAGGACCACGACAAGGTCCGGGATAAGAATGGCAAAGTTACCATTTTTGCCCCTATGGTTAAAATGAGAACCTAACTGATACCGATTGGAGTCCAAAGGAGGTAGAACTTTGTACTTAAGATATAAAGACTATTCCGAAGACCACGACAGGGTCCGGGACAAGAATGGTAAAGTTACCATTTTGCCCCTAAGGATGAATGAGTGCCTGACTGATAAAAATTGAAGTCTAAATGACTTAGGATATAATCCTAATAACTGCTAAG
Source organism: Nyssa sinensis (assembly GCA_008638375.1). NCBI lineage: Eukaryota > Viridiplantae > Streptophyta > Magnoliopsida > Cornales > Nyssaceae > Nyssa > Nyssa sinensis. The sequence continues at coordinate 39,088,976 of CM018031.1, forward strand.
CCTAATTAAAGAATAAAATAGCCCCGGATGAAACCCGATGAGAGGGCGATAGGCTACTAGGCCATCTTAGGTAGACCGATAGATGCCTAAGATGACAAATGAGACCTGAATGGATGAGTTCTGATCTGTATATGATTGATGATTATTGTTCAGGATATACATGGAGATGCCTGATGAATCTGGAGGTTATCGGATTGTTTGTGCAAGGAGATAACCGTAACAGTTTGTGAGTAACCTGGAACTTCTGACTTGGTGTATAAGTACACCGTCTAGTTACTGTATTTTAAATATTGTACTGCACTGTTTTATCTGATACACTAATTTCATGCCCTTACTCAAATGCATGATTTTTACTCTGTCTGATTCCTCTGTTCTGCACTGAAATAAACCTATCACTGTTTTTACTGAAAGAACAACTGATTCTTGGTACCACCTCAGTCTTGAGCACTATATGAGCATACTGCACTGTTTAATCTGTGCATACTGTACTGTTTATTCTGTTATATTGTTCTGCTCTGCTCATTACTGATCTGTTCTGCTATTCTGATGTTTTAACTGATCTGTTCTGTTATTCTGATGTTTTAACTGATCTGTTCTGTTATTCTGATGTTTTAACTGATCTGTTCTGTCACTCTGATGTTTTAACTGTACTCCTGTTTTTAAATACCGTTTCAAACGAACGTGTTTAACTAACTGTTATGTCTAATCTGTTCTGATCTGTTCTGTTGATTTGCCTGACCCGTTCTGTTTGATCTGTCCTGACCTGTTCTGTTTGATCTGTCTGACCTGTTTTGTTTGATCTGTTTTGTCCTGACCTGTTCCGTTTGATCTGTCTGATCTGTTCCGTCCTGATTTGTTATATCTGATCTGATCCGTCCTGATTTGTTATATCTGATCTGTTCCGTCCTGATCCGTCCTGATTTGTTATGTCTGATCTGTTCCGTCCTGATCCGTCCTGATTTGTTATGTCTGATCTGTTCCGTCCTGATCCGTTCTGTTTTGTTATGTTTGATCTGTTCCGTCCTGATCCGTCCTGATTTGTTATGTTTGATATGTTTTGTCCTGATCCGTCCTGATTGATATTGTACCAGTTTGTTCCGTCCTGTTCAATTCCGATATGTCTTGTTCTGATAGATGTATTGTTCCGTTTTGTTCCGACATGTTCAGTTTCGATATGTCTTAATCTGATTGATGTATTGTTTCGCTTTGTTCCGTCATGTTCAATTCCGATATGTCTTGTTCTGATAGATGTATTGTTCCGTTTTGTTCCGACATGTTCAGTTTCAATATGTCTTAATCTGATTGATGTATTGTTTCGTTTTGTTCCGTCATGTTCAGTTTCGATATGACTTGTCCTGATTGATATTGTTTCGTTTGTTTCCGTCATGTTCAGTTCCGATATGACTTGTCCTGATTGATATTGTTTCATTTTGTTCCGTCATGTTCAGTTCCGATATGACTCGTCCTGATTGATATTGATTTGTTTCGTTCCGTTGATGATATACTTGTATCCTTGATTGATATACTATTTCCACTCAGTTTTGTCTTGTTCCGTTTTGTTGATGATATACCTGTATCTCTGGTTGACATATTGTTTCCGCTCCGTTCTGTTATGTTCCGTTCTGTTTTATTCTGATTTGTCAAGTCTTATTCCGTTCTGTTCAGTTATGACTTGTTATGTTCTGTTCCGTTCCGTTCTATTATGTTTTATTGTGATCCGTTCTAACCTGTTCTATTTCGACCCGTTTTATTCTGACCCGTTCCATTCTGACCTGTTTGTCTCTGATTGATATATTGGCATCATTTACTATTCTGTTCTGATTTGTTGTGCTTTGTTTCGTCCTGTTCTGATTCGTTATGTCCTGCTCTGCTCGGTTCTGCTTCGTCCTGACCTGTTGTGTTCTGTTCTGTACGGTTATACTTGATATGGTCTGTTATGTTCTGTCTGTCCCGATCTATTGTTTTATTTTGTTCAGTTCTGCTTTATTCTACTGAAACTGCATTTAAAGTAGATTCATAAAACTGCTATTTTAGAAACAACTGAACTACCCTTGTGCTTTGCAAACAACAATGGTTTGAAACCCATGACAGGGAACCTGTGTTACTCATTGGGCTTTTCGAAGCTCACCACATTCCCTAACATTTTTCAGGAACGATATCTATTGGATCTGATGGCACTGATCTGTGGAGACTGGATTATTGAGGATTGAATCTATTTAATCGGGTGAGTGATGTACTATGACTGACTTGACTGATATGTACTGAATATTGATATGGCTCATGGATTTAAAAGGCACTCTAGAGATTATAGTTCTGCTCTGTTGTTATATGTCAAATTATAGATATGCTCTGAGGTTGAGTTGTTAGTTATTGGATTTTAGACTTGCTCTGTGTGATACATATCCTACAGTAGATACATAAGTTGCATTCCCGTGATAAAAAAAAAAAGTTTTAAATTCCGCTGCATCTGACCCTACAGTCGGAGTGCAATTCACTAGAAAGTTCAGAAATTGCCTTCGGTTGGTCGCGTGGCGGCTAACTGGCATCACGTCCTCGACATCCGCGTAGGGTGGGGTTCGGGATGTGACACTTTTGAGATTCAATGTGATGCCTTAGGTATAGAAATTGGAGCTGTTTTGATGCAAGATATGTCACGACCCGAAACCTACCCTATGCAGATCTCGTGTCGCGAGGTCGACCCTATGGCCGTCCCTACTTTTTTCATTCTTTAAGCCAATAATAACATCAAATAATATAAACATAACATTAAAGTGCAAAAGTCTTAATACAAAACATGGTTTGTCAACTGAAATATAACCCGACATAAACTAAACATGAACCACTCTTAGGAGAGACTACATTAATTTATCATGTTCCTCAACTGCCTCCCTATGTTCCTGATCTCCTATTGTAGCGTTCTCACCTGAAAAATATAATAAATGGGTTGAGCTAACAAGCTCAGTAAGGAAAAGCCTATCTCAAATACGGGTTAGGGGTTTCATAAGAAAATATGAATTCAAAGTTAACATTATAGCTAGTCATGACAACGGTTGTAGTTAATAGTAAAATGCCACAATGGCCAATGAACAGCAAAGCCCAATAACAAGTGTGAGTAGTGGTATAACATGGACATGGATAAAGCACAATAATCACAATCAACATGAATACTGCCACAATAAAACGATCATAGTCAAGTCCAATAAATAGGAACAATCAACAAAGAACGATTCATAGTGAAATGAAAACCTCTTGTGAATCCAATAAACGTCAATATAACAGTCAAATACAAATGATGCATTTACTTTGTTCAGGGTTTGGCAGAACCTCGGTCTTTTGGGGGCCCGGCATACCCCCTTTAACACGAATGCATATAAAATGCTCTTTTTACTCATTGTATAAAAACGCCATCATTGCCATGTGTCCATTCACGGACTCGACCCGTAGGTCCTATAAATTGACCCATAGGTCCAGTCAATCAAATAGCATCAGATGGGTAATGTGACTGAGCACAAAACTCGGCATTTAACATGAATCAAGAGTATATCACAAGTATATAAGATATGAAGCATCATAACATAAGCATACAATGATAAGTATCAGTACAATGAGTCAAATCATGAGATATCAATCAATAGGCCTCCACCAGATAGGACAATATCAATGGTGGGAACAATAACAGTGGATACATACATGAGTACAAGTTTTGGCAGTAATAGAAAGATTGTGGCTTGGAAAACCACGTATAAGAGATAGGAATTCACTTACCTTATCAATGCCTTAATATTCTGTAACTTTCCCTTTTCCTTTCGAGTGTCCTATATATCAGTAAACACGTTTCAGTTTTAATGCTATTCATCAAATTTTATGCTTCATTATTATAAGTATCTCTTTCACTAATTTAGACTATACTGTCGAGTTCAGAACGTCGAAGGAAATCAGTTTAGGCTTTCGTGAAATTCCATTTGGGTTTGGGTAGTGATAGGGGCATTTTGGCGTTCTACGAGTATTTTATTTTTTGGGACTCCGTCTCGTGACACGGACCTCACCATTAAATCCAAAAGGTCCAAAACAGTAAGTTTGCATTATTCATTCGACTCATTTACGCGCCAAAATTTAATTTGAATTTAATTAAGTTAAACTAATTTATTAAATTAATTAAGTGTAGCTAATACATATAGTATTTGAGCCCAAACAAACCACATGTGCCTTAATGGCACAATGGGCTAAGCTTCTCACTCTTTCCCCCATGGTCACAGGTTCAATTCAATGCTCATACAAAATTTTTTTCCATTTCCTGTACATTTTTCATTGTTTTTCATTTCCTGTACTTTGTAAGTCAATCATTGGATACCTTCTTCTTTCCAACCAAACACCCCCCAAACTCAAATTTAAAATTTTAGCCAAAAAGTAACAGTGTTGGGAAGCTATCTGAATGGGTGGGTCGGGTCGGAACCGACCCGGTTTGGCCCAACTTAAATCACAAAAACCCCAACCACGCAGCAGCCTCCCACGCACGGCTGGTCATCTTCTCTGTCAACGGCGACTCGCCGACAATGGATTTTCTTGCATTTTTCAGTGGGGTTCTTACCTACAGGTCATGGACAACTCAAATCTACCCTCTATTTTTCGATCGGAGTGCCGGATCTCCCCTAAAACAGGGAAAATCGTAGCTCCACCGGAGCTGTGCGATTTTTCGACAACCCCTTTTCTCTTTCCATTTTCTCACTTTTTTCTACACCGTTTTGATCCCTTGTTGTTTCTATGTGTTGCCGCACCTATGGGGATCATTTCCCCATCATAAAACCCAAGCTTCATGCCTTACAATCCTAAAAATCAATTTAGCCGAACAACTTGTAAATCCATTTCCCTACTATTTTCTTCATCAATTTGCTCTATTTTTTGTTGCATACTTTCTCTAATTCCAATGCTCATGCAACCTCAATATAATGTCTATAATTCATGCTTTCATAAAAAAAAAAAACCACATGTCATGCTTTCATGCTTAAAGTTTAAAAAAACTGAATTGATCCATTATACCAACTTGATTCGATTCCTTATTCTTTTTTTTTTTTTTGCTTCTGCTCCAGCCGCTATTCTAGCCATAGCCAAGTTCCAACCACAAGCCTTCCTTTTTCTTTCTTTCTTTCTTTCTTCCTGCTTCGCACCCCTTGTTGCGCCCAACCGTTCCTCTTCTCTCCTCTCTTTCTTCCTTTTTTTTTTTTTTCTTCTTGCTGGTTCTAATTGCAATGCATGCCTGGCATGCTTTTATGTTGAAACCGCCCCTCCCTTAATTTTTCTTCCCTAACACCCCACGTATATATATAAATAGTAAATTTCCCACTTGCAGCCACCTTTCTTGACTCCCCCTTTTGCTTTCCCCCTTTTCTGACTTTCATTTTCCTACATTTTGGCTGCCTCTTTCCTTTTTCTTCATTTGGTTCAACGCAGTAAATGCTTGTAAGACTTTTACACACACACACACACACAAATACACACACGTATATATATATATATCGATATATAATACAATACACCTTGATGTCTCATGGAACCTTCCCATTCAATACATCAATCATACACTCACAGAACATTGCATGCATGGTCCTTATATCCATATATATATATATATATATATTATTTTATTTTGTGTGTAACACATGTATATATATATATATATATTTCTAGCTCGGCTTGTTCGTACTTGGGCTTTTGCCCAATCTTGTAATTTCTTGAGATCACAATTTTACTATTTACCTCAGTATGCATACCCATTACTGTATACTAATCATCATGATAGTTTGGTATATTTGAGGTCTACTATTCTCGGTCTGAGGTTTACTTTTGGTACCATGCTTATTGGCTTATTCTAATCTTGGTATCATTATGTGATGGTAGGACATGAATGAAATTATTCTAATTCATTTGGGTCGGGGTGTTATATTCTACCCCCCTTAAAATGAGTTTTGTCCTCAAAACTCAAACGCTCATAGTCTAGAATACTTTATTCTTTTTTTCATCAGTCTCTTGGATTTATATTATTTCACTTGAATCTTATTTTTGTAATTACCCCTTTTTGTCATGTACTCTATTCCCTTTCATTACTATGTGAATTTTTCACACTGATCATAGGTATATTACATTTTACATTACGTTCTATTTTCTATCCTATGTTACGCTTCTCTTCAACTATTATTTAACCAACTTCTTTCTTTAGGAGTTTTTCTTTAATTATACGGGAAGTTCTTATATACCCTGTGTCTTTTCAGAGTCATATAATCACCTAGTTTATCTCGTCTGAGATTTTATCAAACTAGTTTAAGCTTCTAAAATCGAGACTGTTCAAATTCCTTACTGCTCACAGAGCTTTACTTTCATTATTCACTCTGAGTCATCCTTTCAGTTACTTGACTATTTCTCCTTGTTACCAGTCTCTTGACTAAGTCCATGTCTAGTCGTTATATTCATCTCATTTGGTACTAGGTCGTGATTACTTTACTGATCATGATCTGTCAACTTCCATTCACACCGTATGGCGTATCATGTGCTAGGTAAAAGTATTTAGTACCTTGATTTTTCCTTTTCTGTCCGTTTCTGTGGTGGTGGTCATGGAAGTCAACAATGTAACTAGACTCTACCACTTCTATTTAGAGTGTTTTAAACTTCTCATTCAAGTACTTTAAGTTTTACTAAGGACAAAGTTCTTGATGGATTCACATTATTCCACTTGAATTCCTATAGAGGCTTAGGATAATAATCTGGAAGAAAAGGTTTGGATTTTCAGTTGTCCGAATCTTATACACAGTTGGCTTTCCAATTTCTCCTCCCATTTTTTTTTGTCACAAGTTCCACCTCGATTTTATTATTATTTTTTTTAATATGCATTCGGTTGCGAGGTTTGCAACGTCACCTTTTTAAGTTTCTTTTTGTATATTGAACTTTCTTGATTATGACAATTCTCGTATATCCCTTTAGCATTTTCAACGTCACATCCCCTTTTGTTTTCATGAACATCTTTTGGTTCGTGCCAGAATAGTTTACTCATATTCTCTTTGCATTACAATATTTATCCCTTATGCGGTGACCTCAAATTTATTCAAACTTTCCATTTGTGATTTCTCAATTACTTGTCCATTCCTTGAAGACTTATTAATCCTCTTTTCATGTCATTTTGTAGTATTCATTGGCACCCTTGCCTTTATTTTCAAATTTGTGTTCATCCCTTTTATGATTCAGATAGGTTGAGGAAATTAGCTCCTCCATTTTTTTTTTTTCTTTTATAGGCTGGTACAAAGGCCTTTTACAATTGATCTTTTCACCAATTTTGATTCCTCATCCCTTGATAGTTTGAGGTATGGTACATATACTCAGAAACTTTTAGGGTAGTCTTTTACCCCAGTCATTAACTCTTCATGTGACAATCTACTCCGAAAGCATTCTTAATGGTGTTATCATGTTTGGTTTACCTTAATTTTTTCACATCATTTGATCAGTTCAAATCTCAAAGTCTTATGAATTTTTAATTTTATAACCATTATCTTGATTTCATTTATCCTTGTTCAGAAAAGTTGTTCAACTGTCATTTCTCATACTCGTCATTAAGTTCGATTTTTCATCATATGTTATATTTTTCTCCCCAGTCGTTATTCAACGTTTTCAAATTTGTTCTTTCAAGAACTTATTCAACGGTATAGGAAATTCTTTGTACTCTTTGTGACTTCATATCATTTTTCACGGATGTTCACATCAATTAGCCATCCCATCATTTTATCGTTACATTCAAAGTTTATCAAGATTATATCAAGTCTTTCTCACCATGAAATTTCTCAACTTCCTTAGTTTCACAATTTAGTTATTCTTACTTTCTACCTCAATCTTAATTGTTCTCATAGTATCCCAAAGAATCATGTAGCACTTTAGCACAGTTGTTGTCCTCACCAGTTTTTCTAGACACTATGCCATAATTTTTGTCTTTTTAATTGTTGGCTCATGTTGATCCTCAAAAGTCATTCGGAGTCATCAATCAGTTATCTTTTGAAATAGATTCAGCTAACTCAATAAAATACCGCCCTCAATTAGGTCATATTGTCACCCAGACCGACAGGATACATTGAATTTTTCCCAATGATCATTCATCATGTGTCAATCTCCTTTTAGAACCATCACATTCCATAGTGTTCACTTGATAGTCTTGTTCAATCAGTATTTGCCTCTTAACGATCCATTTGTCATCAATCCATCTTGTAACACCCCGACCCTGTATAATTAATAATTAATTTACTAATTATTAATTAGTTCCAATTTAGAGAATAATCAAGGGAATTAACCCTTATCTCCCAACGGTCATGATAGACGAATAAAATGATTAAATATGTCTGAGAAGAGGGTGTGATGCCCGAACCTAATTATCAATTAATTAGGTGAAATAATGTCGTTTTAGCACTGACGGAACTCGAATTAGCTAACTACAGAAATCTGAAATAAATGATAAATGACATGGAACCTCTGACACTGAAGATAACTGAAATACGAAACTCTCGGAACAAACCAGCGTCGAAAACGGAGCTCCGAATAAGGAGATATCACAGAAATAGCCAAAACAGAATTTGGTGTCAACCAAACAAGGCCTTAGCCTAAATGGTGGAAAATACTCACTTAAGAGGCCAAGGGGAATTGAACACTTGACCTATGGAAGCAAAGAAATTTCATTCAAAAAGTTACCAACTAGGCTAGGGGCATCTTTGTATACAAATGTACAAAGATATATATAAATATATATAAGTACAAATCTGATTTTACCACCTCCCAAGTGACCAATCACCAAGCATGCAACACATCAGCATGCATCACCCCTATGCCCCATAGACCACCATGCCTCTCTCACCCCATGATTTCAGCTTCTCCCAACCAAAATTCATACAAATCAATGATAGGCTTGGGAGACGTATTGAACAAGAAATCCGGTGTTTACAAGTCTCCATTTGGAAGGAAATCAGACCTGCAATAATACTATAAACTGACATAGAGAAAGAGAGGGTTAGAGAGAGAGAGAACCTTAGAGTGAGAAGACATGCACAAAGAGAGGAGAACTGAGGGCGCGACTAGGACAGGAGCACACACAGAAACCTGGACCAAGCCATGAATAGGCTTGAATCGAGCCAAGAGGAGAACAGCCACTGATTGAAAGGTATAAACCCAAAACTGCTAAAATTTTCTATTTGGATTACTGGTACTGTTCTGATAAGTTTTGGTCCATTTAAACTATACATATAGACTACTGAGAGACCTTAGGACTGTTCTGAATTAATTGGGACAGTCGAATAAGGCGAGAAAACACAGAACCGAGACCAAACCGCCATAGATGGACCCCAAGTTGCAGGTCTGAAACGACCTCAAACAAATGACATTCTACATGTCAATACTTGACCTAGACCTTTCTAGGATCCCATAAATACTGACCCACGACCTAGAAACACATAGGAGGACCCTCAAAACTGAAGTTGCAGGTCTCGGGTTTGAAACCCAAACCCAAAAATCGACTCCTAAACTGGATTTTGATAATGGGACTTGAAACCCCATGACTCAAGGTCACAAAGAACCAATGTAATACCCCCAAATCCGACATAATCCAGATTGTATTCCGACTTAAGGAAAATAGACTATCTAACGTTAATAATTTAAAATAGCTTAAGATATAGTAAGCCATAACGGGAAGCCGTGAGGGGATTAATTATTGGAAAATATAAAATTAATCCAGACCATTGAAAATAATAAATGCTCGGGAAATTAACCCAGCCAATCAAGTGCCGAAATGGATAAATGGGATCGATACGAAAAATATTAATTATACGAATAAAATAAATAATAATGAACCGAGCCCTGACCTTGCGACAAATTTGCTAGCATCTTATAATCTAATATTTGATGAAATAAAATATTAATATAATAAGAGATATATATATATATATATTAATAATTAAGACATTGGCTCTAAGAATATATAAAATATATAGAAGTATATTTTATATATTAAAATGATAAAAGGGACATATATATATATATAGGTAACTAAAGGTAAAATAAGAAAAGAGAGGAAAGCAGAAACGTCTAGAGCAGGAAGGTTCTAGGTGGTGCAGTAGATCGGGGGAGGAAGGAAAATTCTAGAGTGTTCATATCATATAGATATACATAGACGGCTGTACACCAGAAATAAAGGAAAGAGGAAGAAACGGCTGGGAAGGAAAAAGAGAATTCCAGAATACTCTATAGGTGCAACTGTATATATACGTCCCTGTTGTAGGAAATTGGGGGAAAAGCAATCGATTTAGGCTGTAGAAGCGGTAGATGGCTCCGATTTGGTTCAGCGAGATTTTGTGGGCAAGCGGTTGGTTGCTGAGTTGGATCTTGAGGCTGGAGTCCCTACGGCTCAATTGATCCGTCGGGTTAAAATCGAGCAGGTATGGCGGAGCTACAACAGGCGGTATATATAGATGTATGCGTGTAATTGTGTGCGAGTTGGTGCTGATGGAGAGAAATTGTAGAGAGTGCGGTGCAGAGCTAGATATATATATGTATGTATATTTGTTTGTGTTTGTATAGTGGTGCAATAGGGGGCGTGTCTACTGTTGAGAAAGATTGTGGATTGTAGTTTGGATTGAAGGAAAATGGAAGAGCTGCAGCAGCGTACAACAGCATGATTAGTGAAAGGGGAAGCTGATTCAACCGAAATCAATGACTGATGTTAAGTGATTGTGGGACGGGTTGTCTAGTAAGGTTCAATCAGATGCCGATTTCTTGCTATTTTTGTTTAATTTTCCTGTAATTGCAGTTGTTGGTTGCCCATCTTTCGAATTTGGCTCTTAGGGTAAATTACAGAGCAATGGTCTAAATAATCAGCACTTGGGTATGGTCTGATTTTTCTTTGGGTGACTAACCGTGTAATGGAGCTTGGTTGAAGGGGATACAAACATGTTGAGGAGCTGATATAGGTGGAGGCAATTTGCTAGGATGTGTAGCCATTACGGCTGTTCAGGGATGGATACAGTTGGATATTAGGGGCAGCAACTGTTGAGGGAATTGGCAGTGGTCTTACCACAACAGGGGAATTTAGCAATTCAGGGGCAGTAATATTGGTTTAATTGGAAACTTGTGTAGTTGTCCAATTGAGGGATTTGGGTTTGATGATTTGTTTAAATTGGATTTTGGAGTGGATTACACGGTCTAGTCTCCTTTGTTCTGCTGGCTGCTCCAGTTCAGTGAGTTAAGGGACTGAAATACAGCAGGGAAGGAAAGTAGCAGCAATTAGGGCTGTTGTTATAGCAGCAATCGGAGCTACTGTTACAGACCTGCTGCGGCAGTTGTGCACTAACCTTGGTGGATAGAGAGAGAAGCAGCAGATGATTTTAATGATGCTGATTGAAGGACGTTGTTAGGCAGTATATTAGCATGACTGAAGCAATAAAAAGAGTTGGGTAGCTTATGATGGAGGATCTTGTTACAATGCATATGGAATTCAAGCAGTTTTATGGATTGGAGGAGTTTGGTTTCTCTCAATAGTAAAAGGGGAAAAGCTTGAAGTACTGAAGAGTGAAACAAGAAGTGGTCAACCACCACTTACAGACCCTTGTAACAGTTAAGTGTGAGACACTTGAGAAGCTAATGTAACTGGTTGGTTTAAGGATGGCCAACGTCTGTCAAACCAATTTGGTCGAGTGGTTTCAACTCCTGAAGTCTAGTCTGAAAGAGCACAAGACGATTCTTCAAGGTCCAATGGGTGAGATGCAGCGAATTCTGGGAAAAGGCATGACTAGTTAGAACCCTGGACAGCTTTGGGGAAAAAGCTGAAGAAGCTGATGAAACTGGATTTAAAATGGCTGGCCGACTTGATCAACATGCTTGTGTGTTTTCTTCAACTGCCGAACCATGGATTGAAGATTAACCTCAACCGGAAATTATAAGACCATTTGTGAAGGGAGATAAACATATATTTAGGTGAGTAACTCGGACTCCTAACTTGGTGTATATTTTCTGTACTACTTAAACTTGTATACTGTACTGCTTTATATGCTGAACTGTTTTATACACTGTACTGTTTTAATGCACATGTTTTAATGCATACTCTTTTCATTGCATTATATGTGGCATGATCCTATCCTGCTTCTTGATATCTCCTATTCTGATTTTGTTGGAGTCTATTGTTCTAACTTGTCTATGCTATTGGAGTCTGATTCAGTGTTTATCTTGTCATGATGAGTCTTGGGCCCCTCGGGATTGAGTATATCACTAGATGGATAGCTGGCTCTGTGGGATGCCCAGAACTCAGCATCCGCTCAATCCTGTCTGTTCCGCTTGATACCGACCCAGGTAGTGTGCTGTGGGGACATGGGCCTCCATATGTGGGGTGGGTGACTGACGTATTATCTTGTGCGGCATCCCACATTACTGGGGAAGGTTCAGGCACTTTGAGCTGTATCCGTTCTATTGAGCTGTATCTGTTCTGCTCTGATACCGACCCGGAGGTGTGCGATATGAGGCCCTCCCTGTGAGGGGGTGGATGGGAAGTAATGCCATCCCACATCGCCTGGGGAAGGTTCAGGCACATTTGTTGATATACCGTTGTTTGATTGGTATTCAGTATTGATCTATTCTATTTGATTCCATGTTGATTCGATTCGTTCTCTTGAATTACATCTGATCTACTTTAGCTGCATTGTTCTATTTGAGTTACATTTGAGCATGCATATATATATATGAACTGGTTTTGAAACCCATGGCAGGAACCTATGTTACTCACTAAGCTTGTTTAAGCTCATTCCATTTATTTAACATTTTTCAGGGTATATCTCTATTGGATTAGAAAGCACAAGGACATGTCACTAGTGGACTGAGAGGCATTCCCAAGTAATGATCTGATGGCAATAATATGTGGAGACTTGGGTTCTAATGGATTGATCTTGGCTATTCAGGTGAGCGTGATGATATAGTTGACTTTATTCATATGTAATAGATGTGTAGGGACATGGCTCATGGTAATGGTACTCTGGAGGAATTTGATATGCTCTATGTTATATATCTGTTATAGATGTACTCTGTGGATAGAATTATTAGCTGTTTGGTTATAGACTTGCTCTGTGGTACATACTTATGTGGTATATAGTTGAGTTGCGTTCCCGAGATAAAAAGGTTTTAATTTCTGTTGTTCTGACCCTACATTTGGAATGCTATTCATCGTAAGGTTCAGAAGATTGCCTTTGGTTGGTCGCATTGTCGGTCGGAGATTGGCAAGGCGGCTAACTGGCATCACATCTTCAGCATCTGCGTAGGGTGCGGTGCGGGATGTGACAGAGTGGTATCAGAGCAAAAGTTTATAAACATTAAAGATTCATGAGCGTGATCAGAACTATGATTAGTAACTTTTGAAGATTCATTGGTACCACAGAGCAATATTTGGGTGAAAGGTTGAGGATTACATATACAGGATGAGAGCTTAAGGACAATAAGTTAAGAAATGATTTAGGAGTCAGTGTTCATAACAGAGCATTAAATCATGGATTAAACATCACAGAGTACCTGAGCCATGGATACTAGGTTCCACTTTTGGAGATCAGACATGAAATTGGGGAAGTCTTTGTAATAAATGATGAATCTGTGATTTTGAGGTATCTAAGGACTAAGGACAACTGATTTGAAGCTTTGACTATTGGAGATTCACTAGCATCATCAAGTGATATTTGAGTAATGGTTAATGATCTTTGGAGACATGATTGAAGTTGATTTTTCCTTGGATGATTAGGATGATCAGATACTCAATATTCCTTGGGAGACAGAAGTAGGCCTATAAGTAAATTCAGGATCTTGAGAATTTGAGGTTTATATCAGAGTAGCACAGTGGAAAGGTAAGTTCTAGGTTAATGATTCTTTAGGAGAGATCAGACTAGAACTGAATTTGTGGACTATTGAGTGACTCTGACGAGTAAATGAATGAGTAAATTTTTGGTGACAATAGCCTGTTTAGTCACTACAGTTAATAATCCTTGGGAGAAAAGACTGTGCTCAGATTAAATTGATGATTCCAAGGCAATTAAACTAATCAAATGCATAGTAATTTTTGGGAAGAAAATAACTCTAGGACAGTTAACTCTGGTAATGATCATTGTACTTATGGATACTAAAATGATTATTTGTGGGATCGGATATGATTAAATAATCTTAGTGAATGCTTTTAATCATCTGAGGATGACTGTCAAAGTTGATCTAATATGGAATGGATTAAATATCGAATCTTGGTGATAGTATATATTTTGAGGGCTATCAACTAGTCTTATTATGAAATTTTTTGGATCTAGTTTGATACTTGTGATTGAGGATATCAGAATGACTACTGTGTGAACTCAAATGTCATTGAATGACCTTAGGGACTGATGTCCAATCATTTGAGGATGATTGCCAAATGTGATTTAGATGAATGGATCTGATATTGATTTTGGGCGACATAACACATTTTGAGGATGATCATCAAATTTGAACTTGGTGATGGCGTGTACTCGGTGGATCCATTGTTTAAGGGAAAATAACTATAGGTAAGCTAACCCTGACATTGATAATTATGTTTGTAGATATATCGGTTAGCGAAACAATGACTATAGGTCAAGTAACTTGATATTAATCATTATGATTATGGATATCATAAGGATTATTTGGGAACTTAAATATGATTGAATAATCTCAGTAGATGATTTTTAATCATTTGAGAGTAATTCCCACCTTTGAGGTAACATAGATCTACCATCAAATCTTGGTGACAGCCTATATTTAGTAAATTGTAAATCAAGACTTCTGGGGGATATTCTGAATCTGATCTGAACTTGTATGATTTGAGGTTGTACACTCATGATACTTGGGGACTTGTTAGTCTTCTGCTCGAGGTCAAAATTGTGTGGCAATATATTTTGAGGATTGATAAATCAATCTAATTGTGGATTTTTGGATCTGCTTTGAATTTGTATAATTGGGGATTATCGACTAGTGCCAATTGAAGACATGTCTGAAAAAGTGGTTGAGGTTAACCCTTGTGACATTTTATAGAGATACTAGACCTTAAACTACCTCATGAATAAATTGACTATTAGATGATTACTTCACTCTACGACTAGTTGAGTTTTGGGGACAAAACTCTTTTGAAGGTGGTTAGAATGTAATACCCCCAAATCCGACATAATCCAGATTGTATTCCGACTTAAGGAAAATAGACTATCTGACGTTAATAATTTAAAATAGCTTAAGATATAGTAAGCCATAACGGGAAGCCATGAGGGGATTAATTATTGGAAAATATAAAATTAATCCAGACCATTGAAAATAATAAATGCTTGGGAAATTAACCCAGCCGATCAAGTGCCGAAATGGATAAATGGGATTGATACGGAAAATATTAATTATACGAATAAAATAAATAATAATGAACCGAGCCCTGACCTTGCGACAAATTTGCTGGCATCTTATAATCTAATATTTGATGAAATAAAATATTAATATAATAAGAGATATATATATATATATATATATATTAACAATTAAGACATTGGCTCTAAGAATATATAAAATATATAGAAGTATATTTTATATATTAAAATGATAAAAGGGGCATATATATATATATATAGGTAACTAAAGGTAAAATAAGAAAAGAGAGGAAAGCAGAAACGTCTAGAGCAGGAAGGTTCTAGGCGGTGCAGTAGATCGGGGGAGGAAGGAAAATTCTAAAGTGTTCATATCATATAGATATACATAGACGGCTGTACACCAGAAATAAAGGAAAGAGGAAGAAACGGCTGGGAAGGAAAAAGAGAATTCCAGAATTCTCTATGGGTGCAACTGTATATATACGTCCCTGTTGTAGGAAAATTGGGGGAAAAACGATCGGTTTAGGCTACAGAAGCGGTAGCTGGCTCCGATTTGGTTCAGCGAGATTTTGTGGGCAAGCAGTTGGTCGCTGAGTTGGATCTTGAGGCTGGAGTCCCAACGGCTCAGTTGATCTGTCGGGTTAAAATCGAGCAGGTATGGTGGAGCTACAACAGGCGGTATATATAGATATATGCGTGTAATTGTGTGCGAGTTGGTGCTGATGGAGAGAAATTGTAGAGAGTACGGTGCAGAGCTAGACATATATATGTATGTATATTTGTTTGTGTTTGTATAGTGGTGCAATAGGGGGCGTGTCTACTGTTGAGAAAGATTGTGGATTGTAGTTTCGATTGAAGGAAAATGGAGGAGCTGCAGCAGCGTACAACAGCATGATTAGTGAAAGGGGAAGCTGATTCAGCCGAAATCAATGACTGATGTTAAGTGATTGTGGGACGGGTTGTCTAGTAAGGTTCAATCAAATGCCGATTTCTTGCTGTTTTTGTTTAATTTTCCTGTAATTGCAGTTGTTGGTTGCCCATCTTTTGAATTTGGCTCTTAGGGTAAATTACAGAGCAATGGTCTAAATAATCAGCACTTGGGTATGGTCTGATATTTCTTTGGGTGACTAACCGTGTAATGGAGCTTGGTTGAGGGGGATACAAACGTGTTGAGGAGCTGATATAGGTGGAGGCAATTTGCTAGGATGTGTAGCCATTACGGCTGTTCAGGGATGGATACAGTTGGATATTAAAGGCAACAACTGTTGAGGGAATTGGCAGTGGTCTTACCACAACAGGGGAATTTAGCAATTCAGGGGCAGTAATATCGGTTTAATTGGAAACTTGTGTAGTTGTCCAATTGAGGGATTAGGGTTTGATGATTTGTTTAAATTGGATTTTGGAGTGGATTACACGGTGTAGTCTCCTTTGTTCTCCTGGCTGCTCCAGTTCAGTGAGTTAAGGGACTAAAATACAGCAGGGAAGGAAAGCAGCAGCAATTAGGGCTGTTGTTATAGCAGCAATCGGAGCTACTGTTACAGACCTGCTGCGGCAGTTGTGCACTAACCTTGGTGGATAGAGAGAGAAGCAGCAGATGATTTTAATGATGCTGATTGAAGGACGTTGTTAGGCAGTATATTAGCATGACTGAAGCAATAAAAAGAGTTGGGTAGCTTATGATGGAGGATCTTGTTACAATGCATATGGAATTCAGGCAGTTTTATGGATTGGAGGAGTTTGGTTTCTCTCAATAGTAAAAGGGGAAAAGCTTGAAGTACTGAAGAGTGAAACAAGAAGTGGTCAACCACAACTTACAGACCCTTGTAGCAGTTAAGTGTGAGACACTTGAGAAGCCAATGTAACTGGTAGGTTTAAGGATGGCCAACGTCTGTCAGACCAATTTGGTCGAGTGGTTTCAACTCCTGAAGTCTAGTCTGAAAGAGCATAAGATGATTCTTCAAGGTCCAATGGGTGAGATGCAGCGAATTCTGGGAAAAGGCATGACTAGTCAGAATCCTGGACAGCTTTGGGGAAAAGGTTGAAGAAGCTGATGAAATTGGATTTAAAATGGCTGGCTGACTTGATCAACCTGCCTGTGTGTTTTCTTCAACTGCCGAACCATGGATTGAAGATTAACCTCAACCGGAAATTATTAGACCATTTGTGAAGGGAGATAAACATATATTCAGGTGAGTAACTCGGACTCCTAACTTGGTGTATATTTTCTGTACTACCTAAACTTGTATACTGTACTGCTTTATATGCTGAACTGTTTTATACACTGTATCGTTTTAATGCACATGTTTTAATGCATAATCTTTTCATTGCATTATATGTGGCATGATCCTATCCTACTTTTTGATATCTCCTGTTCTGATTTTGTTGGAGTCTATTGTTCTAACTTGTCTATGCTATTGGAGTCTGATTCGTGTTTATCTTGTCATGATGAGTCTTGGGCCCCTCGGGATTGAGTATATCACTAGATGGATAGCTGGTTCTGTGGGACGCCCAGAACTCAGCATCCACTCAATCCTGTCTGTTCCGCTTGATACCGACCCGATAGTGTGTTGTGGGGACATGGGCCTCCTTGTGTGGGGTGGGTGACTGACGTATTATCTTGTGTGGCATCCCACATTACTGGGGAAGGTTCAGGCACTTTGAGCTGTATCCGTTCTATTAAGCTGTATCTGTTCCGCTCTGATACCGACCCGGAGGTGTGCGATATGAGGCCCTCCCTGTGAGGGGGTGGATGGGAAGTAATGCCATCCCACATTGCCTGGGGAAGGTTCAGGCACATTTGTTGATATACCGTTGTTTGATTGGTATTCAGTATTGATCTATTCTATTTGATTTCATGTTGATTCGATTCGTTCTCTTGAATTATATCTGATCTACTTGAGCTGCATTGTTCTATCTGAGTTACATTTGAGCATCATATATAAATATGAACTGGTTTTGAAACCCATGGCAGGAACCTATGTTACTCACTGAGCTTGTTTAAGCTCATTCCATTTATTTAACATTTTTCAGGGTATATCTCCATTGGATTAGAAAGCACAAGGACATGTCACTAGTGGACTGAGAGGCATTCCCAAGTAAGGATCTGATGGCAATAATATGTGGAGACTTGGGTTCTAATGGATTGATCTTGGCTATTCAGGTGAGCGTGATGATATAGTTGACTTTATTCATATGTAATAGATGTGTAAGGACATGGCTCATGGTAATGGTACTCTGGAGGAATTTGATATGCTCTGTGTTATATATCTGTTATAGATGTACTATGTGGTTAGAATTATTAGCTGTTTGGTTATAGACTTGCTCTGTGGTACATACTTATGTGGTATATAGTTGAGTTGCGTTCCCGAGATAAAAAGGTTTTAATTTCCGCTGTTCTGACCCTACATTTGGAATGCAATTCATCGTAAGGTTCGGAAGATTGCCTTTGGTTGGTTGCATTGTCGGTGGGAGACTAGCAAGGCGGCTAACTGGCATCACATCTTCAGCATCCACGTAGGGTGTGGTGCGGGATGTGACAACCAAACCTTGTGCGATTTGGTTGAGAAATGAGGCTGTATGACCGAACTGAAACCCCTCACGATAATCGGACTAAACAAAGCTCGATCCTTAAATTCAAGGCTCTAAACTCATGCCAAAAGTTTGGTTAAGCTTCTAGGAATGTTTTAAAAGCAAAAACAAAGAGAATCATTACCTGAAATGTCACGAAAATGGAAAAGAAATTCCCTACAACTAGGGCAAACGGGGGAAAGACGATGTGGAAGATGGAGTTGACTCGCCAACTCGTTCGAGTTAGGCCGAGTCGACTCGGACACGTGTCGACTAGCGAGCGTGCCACCTCATTAATGAAACTGCACCGTTTTGATGTTGGGATGTTTTAAATTTAAACCGAATTCGGCCTGTTTGGTTCCTCGGTTTATAAATTGAAACCAGGAACTAGGTCTGTCCAAACCACGGATAGGGGCCAAATTGAGGTTAACAGGGATATCTTATCCCGGTTTTCTGAGGAACAGTTAACCGGTTGGTTCACAGTGTTTTGGACCGGCTCAAATTCTTGAACCCTAAAACCCTTGGGTCTGAACCCTTAATTTATAAAATTCTGTTTTGACCCCCAATTATTTTCTGATATTACGGTTTAACCCCCAACAGTTCTGAATATTATACAGTGGCCCAGATTTTGGAAAAATTGTGCAATTAAACCCCTAGAAAATAATTAAATAATTAAATAATTATTTTATTATTTTATTAAATAGGTAAAATTACAATTTTACCCTTGGACATTAAATATGTCAAACACAGTCCAAATAAATTAAATGAATAGTGTATTTTCACTATTTCGGGCATTCCGGACTCAATGGCGGAGTCCAATTTTGGAAATACTATACCGAAAAATACAGATCTGTAAGTGACAAATGACTATACTGCCCCTGATGGTACCCAAACCCAAATAAGAATAAAAGACAGTCTATTTTGACTATGTCGGGCATTCCGGACTCAACAGTGAGGTCTATTTAATGAACCGAAGTCTCAAAAAATACAAACACACAAATGGTAAATGACTGAATTGCCCCTAGTGATACCCAGGGCAAATTAAATATAAAAGATAGTCCAACTTAATTATGTCGGACACTCTGGACCCAATGGTGAGGTCCATTTTATGAACTGGAGTCCCGAAAGTTAGGTTACACAACATGTAAAATTACCAAACTTGCCCCTGATGCTATACGAGACGTAAATTAAGTCCGATTGGGATGAAACTGATACCGGTAGGAGCCCAGATACTGGTGAGACTGTATACCTGAATAAATGACGAACCGGAGTCAGAATCTTACGAAACGTAAAATGACCAAAATACCCCCGAACACTGTAAGTGCAAAGTAAAGGCCAATCTGATTTGATAAATTATCATAAGCATAGTGATGATAACCGAAGGGCTGAATAAGACTCCGAAACTGTCAACGTGTAAAATAAAAAATGACTAATGTGTCCCAATGAGCTAAAGCAGATACCAAATGAAGTCCAAAAGACTTAAAAATTCATATATAAGATATATGGGACATTCTGAAGACCACGACAAGGTCCGGGGCGAGAATGGAAAAAATTACCATTTTGCCCCTAAGGCTAAATAAGCACCTAACTGATACCGATTTAAGTCCAAAAGACTTAGAACTTCATACATAAGATATGTAGACTATTCTGAGGACCATGACAGAGTCCGGGACAAGAATGGCAAAATTACCATTTTGCACCTAAGGTCAAATAAGTGCTTAATTGATAACGATTGAAGTCTAAATGACTTAAATTGTAATCCTGATAACTGCTAAGCCTAATCAAAGAATGAAATAGCCTCGGGTGAGACCCAATGAAAGGGCGATAGGCTACTAGGCCATCTTAGGTAATCCGATAAATACCTAAGATGATGAATAAGCCATGAATGGTTAAATTCTGATCTGTCTGTGATTGATGACTATTTAAGATATACAAGGATGTGCTTGAGACAATATCTGGAGGTTATCAGATTACTTGCGCAAGGAGATAAGCGTAAAGTTTGTGAGTAAATTCTGACACTGTACTGTATTTTGATTTACTGTCTGTCCTTTGTGAGTAACCTAGACTCCTGACTTGGTGTATAAGTTACTGTCTAGATACCGTATTTTGATGCACTGTACTGCTTTGTACGTTATACTGTTTAAAAGCATATACTTAATGTATACCCTTTTGTACTACATCATACATGATATGAATCCATCCTTAAATTAATGGATATAGGGTTTCTGCTTAGTACCGTTGTATTCTACCCGCTAATGTTATGCCTCTACCCTTAACCGTATGCCTGTGTCTTTGACTGATGTTTTGTTTCGTCCAATTCCGTTATGTTCTGCCCGTTAATGATCTGTCTGTCTTGATCGATATATGGTCCAGTTCTATTATGATCTATCCATTGATGATATGCCTTGTTCTGATTGATATATTGCTCCACTTGTTCCGTTATGTTCCATCCCGTTATGCCTCTGTCCTTGATTATGCCTGTGTCTTTGACCGATGTTTTGTTTCGTTCGATCCCGTTATGTTCCGTCCGTTAATGATCTATCTGTTGAATGATATGTCTTGCTTTGACTGATGTTTTGTTCCATTCGATTCTGTTATGATCTGTTCGGATTCTTGACTTGGTGTATAAGTTATACTGTCTAGCTATTGTATTTTAATGCACTGCACAGTTTTGTATAATACATCGTGTGAGTAACTTGGAACTTCTGACTTGGTATATAAGTTGCTGTTTAGATATTGTACTTTGACGCATTGTACAGTTTTGAATGTTATACTGTCTGAATGCATGTTTTTAAATGCAAACTCTTGCACTGCATTACACGTGGCATGATTTTGTCTCGTCTTACTCTATTGTTTTGTTCGGTCTGTCTTGTTTTGTTATTTGGTCTCTCTAGTTTTGTTCTATTATGTTGTATCTAACTCTGGGTACCATTCCTGTTATGAGCGGTCTGGCATAAGTAGGCTTGATTATGTGCCTAATTGACATCTTGTTGTTATGCTCTGTTATGTTCCGCTCAGTACTAATCTGTTATAATATTTGATTTAATTGCCTATACTCTTGTTGATATATTGGCATCGTGTACTGTTCTGTCCGTCCTGATTTGTTGTTCCGTTTAGTTCAGTCCCGTTTTACTCTACTCAAACTGCATTCAAAGTAGATTTATAAAACTGTTATTCTAAAGTGATTGAACTATCCTTGTGATTTGTAAACAAGATCGGGTTTGAAACCCATGACAGGGAAACTGTGTTACTCATTGGGCTTTTCGAAGCTCACCCATTCCCTAACAATTTTCAGGAATTATCTCTATTGGATGAGAAGGCACTATGATATGACATGATAGGTCGAGTGACACTTCAAGTAAAGGATCTGATGGCACTGATCTGTGGTGACTGGATTATTGTGGATTGAATCTGTTTATTCAGGTTAGTATTATACGACTGACTTGTACTAGATAGTCATGGCTCATGGAAATAAATGGTACTCCAGAGATATTTGATCTGCTCTGTTGTTATATGCCTGCTTATAGATATGCTCTGAACTTAGCACTATTAGCTGTTTAGATTTAGACTTGCTCTATGGTACATACCCTTATGGTGGATAAACGAGTTGCATTCCCGTGATAATTTAAAAAAGTTTTTAAATTCCGCTTGCATCTGACCCTACAGTTGGAGTGCAATTCACCGGAAAGTTCCGAATTTGCCTTCAGTTGGTCGCGTCACGACTGATTGGCATCACGTCCTTGACATCTGTATAGGGTGGGGTTCGAGGATGTGACACATCTAGAGTCTCAAACTCCTCATGTCACGACCCAAAACCCACCCTATGCGGATTAGGGGTCTGTGACCGGGTCTACGGCCCGTGGGCCGTTCCCCGTCAAAAGGATCTGAAATACTAAGTGAAGTTTTTTTTTTAAAAAAAAAAATTAATTTTATAATCATCAAGACATTTAGTAGCGTAGTCAGGTCACCATTTAGTACATGCCAAAAATATAAGTGTTTAAGTACAGATCCTCCAAAAAGAAACACACTTCTAGGACCGTGGTGACATGGGAGACATTAAGACCTTCCAGTATTTAATTTGATACAAAACTCGCCAAAAAGAGCTACCAGTAGTTAGCAGCGTCTAGACCTCCGGAACGCTTGAGGGCTCTCATACTTCCTGTTGTCCTGAAAAAAAATATAAGGGAGGGGTGAGCTAACAAAGACCAGTAAGTAAAATCCCTTCCACTGTTATGGGTCGAGATTAGTTCAAGAGTGTAAGTAACGAACGAATACCACTCAATGCATATCAGAATAGAAGACATGATAATAGTCACAATAGCCAGTCACCAATGTATAAATCGTTGGAAATGACCCTTAGGTCCTATGGGCATATCCCAAATGGGTACACAAAATCACAACAAGGGATAGCCAATAATATGCTGCCGAAATCAAAAAACGTCTACATGGGCATGTCATCATGTCGAATAGTACAACAAGGGTATTCCAAGGAAAGCTCACCAACATATCAAGGATCCAAGGTGATATACCATTATGTGACACACCAACCACTACATGACACGTGTAAGTACAGATCGACTTGTGCTCGGTCATTCGGTTCATGCTCGGTCACATGACTTATGTTCGGTCATTCGGTTCATGTTCGGTCACATGACTTATGTTCGGTCATTCAGTTCATGCTCGGTTGTACACCTCATCCTCGGTCAATTAAAGGCATAACCCATATGAACCGAGCTCATAGTATCAAGGCAAGGCAGCTCTCCTACAAAGCTAAATACATACAGATGCAAGCCTGCAATATAGCAAATCAATAATCAGATCTTATCACCGCCTCAATAAGCTCCGAGCATGGAATAAGGAAACCGTTTCCAATAAGGAAACTGCCACACTGAGTTGCCATATTCAACAAGGTAACTAATATCTCCGAAGATCCAATCCCTATATTCATGGATCCAAATCCTAATCAACTTGGGAGAGCCATTGCCTATAAACTCAACCCTAAAGGTACGCTTTACTTTCATGCTCATTATTTTGGCTTTCATTACAAGTCTTTCAATTCAATTTATTAACTTAAGCATCGGAATGGCTACCGTCGGAGCCAACTCGGTGGTCCTCTGATCTTCTGTTTCAAGTGTTTCGCAGGGAGCCGAGCTCGAATCTCTCGTGGGCCAAAAAGTGCAGCATTAGTTTGGCGTCGTCTGTGGGAAACGACAATCACCAAGTGCTTTACTTAATCAAAGCTCATCTTTTGTTTGTCGAAGGATTCATGGCTCCCAATCTACGACCCAGGAAGAATACTCAAAACCCTCATCCTCAACCGACCGCCAGGCGAGGAAGAGGGCGAGTAAATAATCCTGTACAACAAGAGCTGATCAAAACTAGGCGGCAGAACCAGTTGCTACGGGAACAGCTCTTGACTATGTCCAGGACCCTGGCAATGTTCACCCAGAATCATGAAGCCAATCTCCAAAATCCACCCGTTGCCACAAACACTTGGGAGGAGCAGCCTCCTGCGACTGCCGATATTCATGGAGATCCCCAGCCGTCGACGGCAGCCGGCCGAGGAGTTCCCGCCTTTATCCCGGAGGTCCATTATCGAAGCACCACCCGAATCCCCATCCCTAGGGCCTCGGGAGTGAACCACGCTCCACAAGGGTCACCACCTCGAGTGGTTCCCGCACCACCAATGCAAGAGAATCAGAACAATCCCCCAGTAATAGGGCCAAGATCAGCCTACTCATATAGGCCCTGAAGTCACAAGACCTGCCTCACACCAGCCTATCTTGCCAAGGGGGTCAATAAGAGCCGAAGAAGTTATCGAATCGATGGACCGCACTGCCAATATAAGAGGGGCCCAGTATCCGGAGCAGGACGAGCTGGCCAGACTGCTCGGGAGGTCGGCCACCCCGTTCACTAATGCTATCATGGTTGAGGAAAGACCCAAGAAATTTATCGTCCCCAAGTTTACTCCTTATGATGGAACTGGGGACCCGGGGGACCACCTCTCTCACTACTAGCACACCATGGCTTTACACGGTACTTCTGATGCTTTCCTATGCCGAACGTTCGTGACCAGCCTCAATGGTACCGCCCTGAAGTGGTTCTACCACCTCCCGCCTAACTCAGTATCTAGCTTTTATGAGCTTGGCAGAAGATTCCTAGACAGATTCATGACTAGTAGGAGGCTGAGAAAGGGTCCAGAATTCCTGCTAAACATAAAGCAAACAAGGGAAGAATCACTCAAGGGGGTGGGGTACATAGCACGTTTCAACGCCAAGCTCACCGAGGTGACAGACTGTAGCTCTGGTTTCCTAGTGGCTGCTCTGGCCGCTGGTCTTGCACAAGGAGGCTTTAGAGACTTCCTGACCAAAAATCCCCCCGCGGATATGGCGGTACTTATGGACCGGGCAAGGAAATACATCAACTTAGAGGAGGCCAGGGACACCTCAAGAAAGGTCAAGGAACAAGCTCAGAAAGACGACCAAAAGAAAGACAGTCAGAAGAAGGACGACCAAAGGAAGGATACCAGCTCGGCTAGGAAAAGAGCCAGAAGCCCAGAAAAAAGGGGGGCCCCTAGAAATTCCTACAATTCTGGGCTAAGAGAATTCAATCACTTTACTCCTCTAAACACCTCTCCATACAACATACTAAAGCAAGTAAAATCTTGGGAAAATCTAAGATGGCCAGAGCCTTTGAAAGGAGACCCCAGCTACCGAGATCAAACCAAATACTGCGATTTTGACAAGGACCGAGGGCACACAACCAATACCTGCAAAGCTCTCAAACATGAGATTGAGCAGCTAATAAGGAGAGGACGGCTACAGGAGTTCGTCAAGCAGGACGGAGGACAGAACCTTCGTGACGAACGACCCCAACAGAGAAAGGCTGACCAGAAGCTAGAACAAAAGGAGGGTAGGAACGAGCCCCCGCGACAGAACAACCAGGTGATCTTTGTCCTACACGCAGCTTCCCTTGCAACAGGCACTTCTAACAGGTCGAGGAAACGTTATGCTCGGGAGGCCAAATCTGCTCCCAACATCTTGCAGGTCGCTAACTTGGAGAAAAGGCTGAAGCCTATGCCTGAAATCCAATTCACGGATCATGACCTTATAGGAGTTCATTGTCCCCACAGTGACGCCCTAGTCATCTCCTCAAGATCGCCAACTTCGAAATTCGGAGAGTCCTTGTTGACACTGGGAGCTCAACTAACGTACTGTTCTACGACCCTTTTAAGCATATGAAACTCGACCCCAATGACATTAAGCCCAATGGTATAATCATGGCGGGCTTCGACGGGAACATCAACACTCCATTGGGAAGGGTCGACCTGGCCACAACTACAGAGAAGGGGATGGGCAAAAGACCACGATAGCTGAGTACATGGTCCTAAAAGCCAAATCTCCCTATAACGTCATAATTGGGAGGCCCTGGCTGCACGAGATGGGAGCAGTCACTTCGACTCTCCACCAATGCTTGAAGTACGTACACAATCAGACCGTCTACTCCATCAGAGGATGCCAACCGACCTCCTGAGAATGCCATGCCCTTGCACTCAAGGCCAAGGCCCCTAAATAGCAATTACTGCACGCCCGTGAATGTAAGGATGCAATCCACCCTTGCTGTCATGAGACAGAAGACTGTCCCTCCAGGATTGACGAGCCATTAAGCCCTAGAGGAAGGGAAAGCAGAGCCAAGCCTATAGGGGAACCTATTAAAGTCCTGGTCAGCTCGGAAGATCAAGGGCGTTACCTGCAGATAGGTCCCGACCTGACACATACCGAGCAGGATGAGCTGGTCAAGTTCTTAAAGAAAAACCTCTCTGTGTTCGCCTGGGAAACAAGGGACATGGAGGGAATAGATCCCGACCTTATCACACACAGACTAATGGTGGATCCGGATCATCCACCAGTGAGCCAAAAGAGAAGGCCACTCGCTCCGGAGCGACATCAGGTCATCAACGACGAAGTTCAAAGGTTGCTCGACGCCAACATGATACGAGAGGTATTTTATCCTGATTGGCTGGCCAACACTGTTCTAGTCAAAAAGAAGAACGGCAAGTGGAGAGTCTGTGTTGACTACACAGATCTCAACAAAGCATGCCCGAAAGATAGCTTCCCCCTTCCACGAATAGATCAGTTAGTCGATGCAACTGCAGGGCACGAGCTCATGAGCTTCATGGATGCCTATTCTGGGTACAACCAAATACGGATGCATCCTCCCGACCAAGAGAAGACTTCATTCATCACCGAACGAGGTCTCTATTGCTATAGAGTGATGTCGTTCGGACTGAAGAATGCTGGAGCCACATACCAACGTCTTGTTAACAAGATGTTCAGCTCTCTAATCGGCAGCACTATGGAGGTCTACATCGACGATATGCTGGTCAAAAGCATAAGGAAGAACAACCATCTCCAACACCTAGCACAAACCTTTGATATTCTCAGACAGTATAAGATGAAGCTCAATCCCTCAAAATGCACCTTTGGTGTAACAAAAGGGAAATTCCTGGGGTACATAGTCTCTCAGAGGGGTATAGAAGCAGACCCGGCCCAGATCGGGGCTCTGATCGGACTAAAATCCCCAAGAACCAGGAAGGACATTCAAGCTCTGAACGGCAAGATAGCAGCTCTTAGTAGATTTATCTCCAAGTCCACGGATCGTTGTCTACCATTCTTCAAGGCTCTGAAAGGTAACAAATCTTTACAATGGACTGATGAATGTGAAAATTCCTTTCAGGAACTCAAAAGGTACTTGGCCTCGCCCGAGCTCTTGTCAAAGCCGATCCAAAGAGAAAGGCTACTCCTCTACCTTGCAGTCTCTGAAAACGCTGTCAGCTCGGTACTGGTCAGACAGGACAGAAGCGTGCAGAGGCCCATCTTCTATGTCAGCAAGGCATTATTGGACACAGAAAAGAGGTACCCCAAAATCGAGAAGCTAGCCCTTGCACTCATAATATCTGCACGGAAGCTCAGACCTTACTTCCAAGCACACCCCATAGAAATTCCAACTGCTACCCACTGAAAACAGTCCTGAGAAAACCAGAAGTATCAGGACGGTTGGTCAAATGGTCAGTGGAACTAGGGGAGTTCGATTTATCCTATGTTCCACGGGTCTCAATTAAAGGGTAGGCCTTAGCGGACTTCGTCGCGGAATTCACTCTCGCGCAACTGAGCAAAGCACAACTCTGTGATGATATGGGAACTTGGAAGTTGTATACTGATGGGTCATCCACTGACCAAGGTGCCGGAGCCGGGCTGGTACTACATTCTCTTGATGGACTTATAACAGAAAGGGACGATTAGCTTGGGGTTCAAAGCCTCCAACAACGAAGCAGAGTATGAGGCCCTTATCCTGGGGATAAAGTTAGCTCAGGAATGTGAAGTACAGAACCTCGAGGTATTCTCTGACTCCCAATTGGTGGTTAGTCAAGTTCAAGGAGAATACGCAGTCAAGGATGAGAAAATGCTTCGATATTTGGAATTAGGTCAATTCGTTGAAACATTCTTTCCGAGCATTCTCGATTCAAAAAATAGAGAGAGGTCAAAACGGCAAAGCCGATGCCTTGGCGAACATGGCATCTCACATGAAGACGGGGGTGGACTCAACGATAAAGTTCTCTCACCAGTCGAGGCCTAGCACCGAGGAGATCCAGGTCGCCCAAATCACAGAACAGCCTCAGAACTGGATGACTCCTATACTCCAGCACCTGGAAGAAGGACTCCTC
This sequence comes from Nyssa sinensis, assembly GCA_008638375.1. NCBI lineage: Eukaryota > Viridiplantae > Streptophyta > Magnoliopsida > Cornales > Nyssaceae > Nyssa > Nyssa sinensis. The sequence goes on from CM018031.1 coordinate 39,117,665, forward strand.
CCAGAAAACAGAAATAAGGCAAAAAGAATCCGCATCAGAGCAGCTCGGTATCTTGTCCTTAACGGAAAGCTCTATCGAAGATCTTACACTCAGCCATTGTTAAAATGCCTAGCACCCGAGGAATCTCAGTACGTCCTGGCAGAAATTCATGAAGAAATTTGTGGAAATCATAACGGAGGAAGAACCATAGCACACCGAGCTCTAACTCAAGGCTACTACTGGCCTGGAATGCTAAAGGAAGCAAAGGAATACAATAGAAAGTGTGACAAATGGCAGAGGTTCACCCCTTATTAGCATCAGCCACGACATGAGCTCATCCCCATCACTAGCCCATGGCCCTTCGCACAATAGGGAATGGACATCATAGGCCCATTGCCTAAAGCCACACCGAATAGGAGATACCTATTGGTGGCTATTGATTACTTCTCAAAATGGGCCGAAGCAGAGCCACTAACTCGCATCACTGAAAAAGAGGTCCAGAGTTTTACTTGGAAAAATATAGTTTGCAGGTTCGGCATACCTCACGTCATCATCTCAGACAATGGCACGCAGTTTACTGGGAAAAACTTCAAGAAGTTCTGCCAAGACCTAAACATCAACCAGCACTTTTCCTCCCCTGGTCATCCGCAAGCGAACGGGCAGGCCAAAGTCACTAACCGAACAATCCTAGATGCTCGCAAGAAGAGACTAGAAGAAGCTAAGGGGAAATGGGTCGAGGAACTGCCTGGGGCACTCTGGGCCTACCGAACGACCAGGAGAACTCCAACATCAGAAACCCCCTTCTCACTCACCTACGGAACCGAGGCGGTAATCCTTGTTGAGATCGGCATGCCTACCCTAAGAACTAAAGCTTTCGATGAAAAGACCAATGACCAACAACTAGCAGAAAACTTGGATTTGCTCGAAGAAAGGAGAGAGCAGGCCATAATTAGAATGGAAGCATATCAGCGCAAGATGGTTAGCCGCTCAAAAATTGGCGTCAGGCTTGCCAGCTTTCAAGTTGGGGACCTCGTCCTAAGAAGGGTGTTCCAGAACACCAAGGATCCCACCATGGGGAAGTTATCACCTAACTGGGAGGGCCCCTACAGAATTACCAAAATAGTAAGACCGATGACTTATTGGTTGGAAAACATGGATGGGAAACCTGTTCCCGGACCTTGGAATATGGAACATCTACGAAAGTATTATCAATAAAATAATTTCTTTTTATTTTTTAACATATTCCGTGAAATATCTTAATGTACAGACCTCAGGTCTGGTCCATCTCAATGTACAGACTTTAAGTCTGGTCCACGTCAATGTACAGACTTCAGGTTTGGTCCATCTCAATGTACAGACCTCAGGTCTGGTCCATATCAATGCACAGACTTCAGGTCTGGTCCATCTCAATGCACAGACTTCAGGTCTGGTCCATCTCAATGCACAGACCTCAGGTCTGGTCCATCCAATGCACAGACTTCAGGTCTGGTCCATCTCAATGCACAGACCTCAGGTCTGGTCCATCTCAATGTACAGACCTCAGGTCTGGTCCATCTCAATCTACAGACTTCAGGTCTGGTCCATCTCAATGTACAGACTTCAGGTCTGGTCCATCTCAATGCACAGACCTAAGGTCTGGTCCATCTCAATGTACAGACTTCAGGTCTGGTCCATCTCAATGCACAGACTTCAGGTCTGGTCCATCTCAATGCACAGACCTCAGGTCTGGTCCATCTCAATGCACAGACCTCAGGTCTGGTCCATCTCAATATACAGACTTCAGGTCTGGTCCATCTCAATGTACAGACTTCAGGTCTGGTCCATCTCAATGCACAGACCTAAGGTCTGGTCCATCTCAATGTACAGACTTCAGGTCTGGTCCATCTCAATGCACAGACTTCAGGTCTGGTCCATCTCAATGTACAGACTTCAGGTCTGGTCCATCTCAATGTACAGACTTCAGGTCTGGTCCATCTCAATGCACAGACCTAAGGTCTGGTCCATCTCAATGTACAGACTTCAGGTCTGGTCCATCTCAATGCACAGACCTAAGGTCTGGTCCATCTCAATGTACAGACTTCAGGTCTGGTCCATCTCAATGTACAGACTTCAAGTCTGGTCCATCTTGATATACGAGGCTGATATTTTATTACAAGTACACAAAACTATGTGTCAGCAGTTATAAACAGACGAGGATAACTCTAAGTGCTCAGTCACACCGACCATCAAAAAAAAAAAAAAATCCTTACAAATACAAGTCGCTTTGTTCGGCAAACAAACTCAAGTTTTGTTCTAAGGGGTCAGAGTAATTGTCTTAAACCAGTTTTTACGATCAATGATTAGTGATCAGATTGATTGATTATTATTCAAGTTATCTTTCTTGAAGACTCAAAACCCCTCCAATATCAAAAGTTCAGCACAAGTTGGTTATTACTACACTTTATTTCAGGATTGCCATAAGTTAGTTCGGGAGACAACCCATGGTCGGTAAAAACAATGCTCTGGATTCCAAGTAGGTTTACTTATGTCAGAATACAAAACCTCAAGGACCGAAGTCCGTTTACACACAACAAGACATTGATGCATTTTTAGAGCAAAAAAGATTGCCAACAGTCAAAGAAAGATAGAGACAGAAATCTGAAGAGAAGATATTTTCATTAAAATGCAAACTCGGTTACAAACATGGTGAAATAGGATTACAAAAGTTTCCCTAAACTAAAGGGCTTGCAGATCCATCGTCCTGATCACCAGCTTCATCCTCGTCATCGTCGTCAATCCCAGACAGGTCAATATCCAGAAACTTGGCTGAGAAGCTTGGACTTGAAGTTGTCATAACCGAGCTGCGCGATCGTATCACCCATCTTCTCAAGCTCGGTCTTCAGCCTGGCCTCGGTCTCAACCTTGGCCTCCTCAACCTTCTGAGCTACGGAAGACTGAAGGGCACTGTTCTCCTCCTTCAGCTTGGTCAGGTCCTGACGAAGAGAGTCCCGTTCAGATTGCAGAGAATCCCTCTCAAGCTTAATAGAATCCCTTTCGGACTCCATAATTGAGAAGCAATTCCTCGCCTCCTTCAGCTCGTCCTCGGCTACAGTGGCTCGAGATTGAGCCGTACCGAGCTGCAACCGAGCTTCATCCAGCTCCTTTTCCAGCCTTTCCATGGCCTGAAGATCCACCGTCGCCTCCATCAGGGTGGCCAAGTTATGCAAAGTCTGCAAAAGTAAAACAAGAACGCATCAGTAGAAAAGAAAAGAAAGAAAACACCAAGGAAGAAAGGTCGGTCGTTACCTTCAAATGGGCGCTCATAGCGCCGAACACCGTCTTCTCAGTACCTTTTCGGGTACTGCAAGAAGGGGAGTCCTTCCGTGGGGCCTCCGCCTAGAAATCTTCAATGGCCTGATGGACGGCCTTGTATCCATCAGGCATTTGCTCCAACCGAGCATCTACTTTTGCCTTCCCCCTCGGTTGAGATCTTTGAGCCGAGGAGGGGGCAGGCCTCGGTGCAACTGAACCCCTCTGTGGGGGAGAAGAGGGCTCCCTGATCACCACCCCTTTCTAGGGGGCAGAGGAGGGCTCCCTGATCACCATGCCCCTCAGAGGAGGCCGAGGAGAGGGAAAAGCAGAGGAGGCTGCCCCCTTCTTGGGAGGCACAAAGGTGGACGGGTCGGTCGTTCTTGACTTCTTTAAAGAAGACGCAGCAGGAGGAGGCTGGCTCGCTATAATATCCCGACCCGGGATACCGGGTCATATGGCACGTATTACGAGACAATGAAATAAATTGTGTAAAGGTATTTACACTAAAGAGGAAAATTGATTAATTAAATAATTAATTAATGTAAAATATTAGAATATATTTAATTGTTAAAATTAAATATAAATAACCACACATATGCACACATTATGGAGTATTGTGTGTATATTATGAAATGTGTAAAAATATGTATATTATATATATATATATATAAATACATGTATACAAGGGAGAATATATATATATATATATGTATAAATTACATACATATATGAACATAGTGTGAACAGTACAGTGTGTGTGTGTGTGTCGGCTAGTGTGTGTTTCTTCACATGTAAGTGTGTGTATTATATTATATGTATATATATATGAAATATCTTACAAAAATTTAATGTAAAGTAGAAAGAGAAAAAAACAAAATTTATGAGAAGTGAGGGCTAGTGTAGGGCTACAATCAGAAAGTAGAGAGAGAGAACAGTAGAGAGAGAAAAGGAGGAGAGAGAGAGAGGGTCGGTTTCTTCCTTTATAAGACAAATCCAAAACATGCAAAGCATGTTGTTCTCTCACGAAAGAAACCAAAGGAAGGGAACCTGAGGAGATAGAAGAAGAGTTTGGAGCAAGAAAGAAAGAGAAAACAGTGGCAAAAGGTGAGAAGTTTGAAAGTTCATAAAATTCTCTCTCTAAAATTTCTCCATGTATAATCTGTTTTTAAGCTTTTATATTGTACATATGACATGAAAAACATGTTTAGATCAGTTTAAGAATGGAATTTTAGCTTTTAAACACTTAGAGACGTGAAACCCAGTTAAGGCAGCCATTGAAGACCTTGCCCATGGCAGGTCTGAATCGACTTCCTTTAAACTTGTCTTAGCTTATCAAGGCTTCAAGAAGAAGTTATGAGGGTTATAAAAAATCATGACCGCGATCAAAAAGCTTAAAAACTAACCCTCAAATAATCAGTTGCAGGATACGGGTGTAGAGACCAACCTTTCGAAACCCCATCTAAACGAGTATATGAAAATGGAAATTTAAACTACATGGAAAATAGATCATAAAGAAACAAACCCCAAGGGTTTTGGCCCAGAAATAAGCATGTATGACCGACTTACAGTTCGGGTTATCATGACTTAAACCCAACGATTGAACCATATTCGAAGCCTCAAATGAATGCCAAGATGGTCGGTTGTGTCTTAGGAATAAATTGGGACCAAAACAGTAGAGAATGGTTGAGTAGAAATGCACGAAATAGAAAGAAAAGGGAAACTGCAACTAGGGTTTTCAGTCGGTCGAAGTGGGGAAGAAGAAGACGGGTCAACTCGTGTAATACCCCGACCCGGGAATGCCGGGTAATAAAGCACGTTTTACGAGGCTATGAAAAATGAGTGTAAAATAAATTAATTTAACATAATTAATTTATTAAATTGAATATTAGTTATATGTAATATAAATTATGAGGATAATTAGAAAATATAATAATAATAATAATAATGACAAAAAACAAAGAAGAGGAAAGATGTGTATGTGTATGTGTGACCAAATATGCATGTGTGTATATATATATATATATGTTTAAATGATAAATGAATATATATATATATATAGGGATGAACAGTGCATGTGTGTGTGTGTGTCGTGCATGTGTGTGTGTGTTGTGTTATATATATATATATATATACATGAATACTTTATAAAACATTAAGTGAGGGGAAGCATGGTGAAAGGGAAAGAAGTATGGGCAAGGTCAGAAAATATGAGTGTGTAAGTGTATAAGGCAGGCCAACAGTGGAGAAAAATGAAGAGTATGATTGCTGATGAGAAGGGAGGTGGGTGAGGGAAAGGTGGCAGCCACCAAATCTCTTCCACCTATACACGTTAACCATATGCACACCCATGGAAACAATAGTGAAGGAAAGAGAGAAAGATAGAGAGAGAGAGAGAGAGAGCTCTGGAAGAAGGAAAAAGGGAAGTTGAAGCAAGAAGGTGAAGTGGAAACCGAAGAAGGAGAAGGAAACTGGGAACAGTCCACTTAAACAGGTAAGTTCCCAACCAAAATTTAATCTGATTTCATTCATATTTTGGCCTGAAAACTATAGGGTCTTAATCTATGTAGAATGGGCTTTATTTTGCAAGAAAAATGGTTTAAAATCATGGAAAATCGAGGGAGAAAATGGAGGTTACAGGGGGGAAGAAAATTTTACTGAAATGCAATACCGAAATGAAGAAACTGAATCAAGTTTCCCCAAACCCAATTTGGCCTATCAAGACTTCAAGTAGACCCTACAAACATCCCCAAAACACGTGACCGCGATCAAAATTGTAAAGAAATGATCATGAGAAAGCGAGTTGCAGGTACGGGTTCCAAAACCCAAACCCAAAAACTCACTGTTAAACCTACCATTGTGAATGAAACCTGAATCCCCATACCTTGAGGGTCACGCACAACCAAACCATTCTAAAAATGGTGAAGAAACGAGCATGAACCGACATGCTACAGGATCGGGTTATCATGTCAAAAACCGAACACACGAATGAGTTTTGAACTCCAAAACGAATGCCAAACGATTTGTATATACCTTGGGGATAAATTGGGACCAAAACAGTGTAGATTGGCTGTGTATAAATGCACGAAATAGGAAGAAATGGATTTCGGGAATTAGGGTTTTTCAATCGGTGGAGTGGAGAAGATGAAGACGAGTCAACTCGTTTTTAAAATGGGGCTGAGTTGACTCGGACAGGTGGCAGCCTCTGGGCTTGCCACCGATTAATTAAAACGCCACCGTTTTGATTGTCGGTTAAATTAAAAGAGACTTAGGGCTGACGTCATCATGACGTCAGCCATGTGTAATAAACCGGATAGACCGGTTGGGTAACCACTGAACCAGACCGGTTCACTTATCTGTTAATTGAACCCTTTGGTTTATTTAATTAATTAAAAATAAAATAAACCAACACTTTCTATAATTATGCATTGGCCCCAACTATTTTTGGGAATTCTACTGTGGCCCAGATTTTGGGAATTTTGTACAAATACACCCCTGGGAAAATATCTAAATAATTAAATAATTAATTTAATTATTTAATAAATGAGGTTAAATTACTAATTTACCCTTGTGGCATAAATAGAACAAATGAAGTCCAAATTAAACAAATAAATAGTGTATCCTTACTATTTTGGATATTCTGAGACTAATGGTAGGGTCCGTTTTACGAGACGGGGCCCGAAAAATAAAGACACGTAAAGAGGTAAATGACTAAAATACCCCTTGACCAAAATCAACAAGTTATTAGTATATTCTTACTATCTCGGACCTCCTGAGTCCATTGGTGAGGTCCATGACACAAGATTAGGTCCCGAAAAATTTGAGACCCTTAAATATGTCAAAAAATGACCAAAGTGCCCCTACTCTATGAACGAGTCAAACGAAGTCCAGATTAAGTAAATAAATAGTGAATTTTCACTATTTCAAACATTCTAAGACTGATGGTAGGGTCCATTTTTCGAGACTAGGTCCCGAAAAATGAAGACTCATGAAGGGGTAAATGACCAAAATAACCCTTGTCCAAAATTAACAAGTTGTTAGTGTACTTTTATTATCTCGGACCCTCTGAGTCCAATGGTGAGGCCCACGACATGAGATGAGGTCCCGAAAAATTGGAGACCTGCAAAGGGGTAAAATGACCAAATTACCCCTGGTACCCTTAAAGCCAAAATGAAACCGGAGGAGGCCTAAATTGACTTTCTTTGACATCCTGGACTCAATAATGGAGTCCAAATTATGAAACGAAGTACGAAAAATGTGACACGTAAAATGGTAAAGTCCATTCGGCCCAAAAGAAGTGTCTAAATAAAAAGACATAAAATTTGATGAATAGCATCTGACAGATGACTATAAACTGAGATATTGCCGAAGTATTAAACTAAGGCAAGTACGGGAAATAAAGTACGAGAAGACACGACGCGTTAACTTGACAAGTAAATAAATTTAATTTAAAGTTAATGGAACTACCAGAAGAGTATAAGTTGAAATAAATTAAGTTTCTAACACATTAAATTGTGTCGTAGGTTAAAAGTACGAGTTGAATTAAGTACGTGCGAAGTTTATAGAATGTTAGTAAATCGGTTAGGATAAAATACGATCGAAGCATAAGTTAAGAAGCATCGATAGGTGATATTGTAGTAAATGTGAAGTTGATGAGATTGTTATGAATTGTTATTAGGAACTACGGAGGAAGTGGGAAAGCGCATTTGTAGCACTAACCCTAAAGGACCGAGGTGAGTAACCCTGTATTCGAATTGGAGATTTAACTCCATATATTGAAGAAGTTTTAAGTTCAAGTTATTGCAGCCTTTGAATATCAAATTCAGTCTTTATATGATTCCGTTCTTTTAAAATATTCTGTTATGGCATGCTTTATAAATGTTTTAAATTCAGCTCTTTTCTTGAAAACATCAGCATGTCTAAATCAAATGCAAATCTCTTTAATATTCTGAATTTGATTATCACGTGTATTTGAAGCTTTATTGTAGAATTTATACATTTCATGCTTTAAATGTTCATGAAAAGTATCTATTGAAGAAGTCAAGTGACAAATGTTTTATAAGATAAACGGTACTAAGTACCACCCTCTATGATGGTTGAAATCTTTCGGGATTCAACAGTACATGCCCGGTAGAAGGATCTAATCCCCCAGGCAAATGAGATATCTCCATCGACAGCATTGGCAGTAAAACGGGAGTCTGGTTCGAAACAGATTCCACCTAATTAAAGAGAAAAGATGACAAAGTGATTTTGAAAATGAAAGCAGGTTTTACCCTCATTTTCAAAATACATATTTATGTGTTTTAAAATTTATATACTTTATTAACGAAGTACGAGTTTAGCTTGAACACCTTAATTGTTTCAAAGCTATCTGTTTTATGAAATGCACATGTTTCGAGTTTTATATACTCTATTTAAAGGTTATATGTGATGTTATATGATTTGAAGCTCATAAGTATAAGTACAACTCGAATACTTTAAATGTTCGAAGCTATCTGTTTTAAGAATGCATATATTCTGTGTTCTAAAATGTACAAACAATTGGTAGTGAGTATTTTATAAACTCTCAAGTGATAAACCACTACCAGTTGAAAACCCCATGACGAATGCAGGAATTACTCACAAGCTTTGATTAGCTTACCCGGATTTTATCCGCCCCCCTTTCAGGTGACTAAGGGCAGATCGATTTTTGAAGACTATAAGGATGAACCTAGCTTTTGGGAAGATTTGCTTGAGGAGTTCTTATGGGGAAAAATCACATGAACTCTGATTAATATGTTTTGTATTAGCTGACATTTTAAGGATGTGTATTAAGCCCCACGGGGCAGTTGAATTAAGATTTTAATTATGAAGTCTTTTAAGTTTTTAGTTATGCTCTGAATGTATGATTATAATACATGTATACCGAAATGTGAAGAGCGGCAGTATTGGACGGATGTGCAAAATTTAAATAAGAAAGAAAAGAAAAAGTTTTTCACGCTTCCGCAACCACATGAAACACATCTATCCGATACCGCTGCAGATGCGAGCCTTCGCCCAAGGGTCCTCGGGCCTGAGGGTGGCGGTCGCGATGCGAAATCCGCAGAGGGTGGGTTTCGGGTCGTGACAACTCGGCCTTTGCACGAGACTGAGTCGACTCGGACAGGTGGCAGCCTCTGGGCTTGCCACCGATTAATTACAACGACGCCGTTTTGAGTGTCGGTTTAAATTAAATGAGATCTAGGGCTGACGTCATGATGACGTCAGCCACATGTAATAAACCGAATAGACCGGTTGGGTTACCACTGAACCAGACCGGTTCACTTATATTTTAACTGAACCCTTTGGTTTTTCCTAAATTAATTAAAATAAAATAAACCAAGACTTTTGGTTATTACGGATTGACCCCTGGGCTTTAGAAAAATATACTGAGGCCCAACTGAGGGAAAATTTATGCATTTAGACCCCTGGAAAAATAATTAAATAATTATTTTAATTATTTAATAAATAAGGTTAAATTACTATTTTGCCCTTGTGGCATAAATAGAGCAAACGGAGTCCAAATTAAACATATGAATAGTGTAATTTTACTATTTTGGACATTCTGAGATCAATGGTAGGGTCTATTTTACGAGACGGGGCCCGAAAAAATAAATACACGTAAGGGGTAAATGACCAAAATACCCCTTGACCAAAATTGACAGGTTATTAGTATATTCTTACTATCTTGGACCTTCTGAGTCCAATGGTGAGGTCCACAACACGAAATGGAGTCCCGAAAAATAAAGACACATAAAGGGATAAAAAGACCAAAATACCCCTGGTACCCCTAAAGCCAAAATGAAATCAGAGAAGGTCTAAATTGACTTTCTTTGACATCCCGGACTCAAAAATGGAGTCCAAATTACGAAACGAAGTACAGAAAAATATGACACGTAAAACGGTAAATGACCATTTTGCCCTTTTACATATAACAGTCCAAATTAAATGTTAGGAAAGCCTAAACAGACTTTCTTCGACACTCCGGACTCAATGGTAGAGTCTATTCGACCTAAAGAAATATCTAAAGAAAAAGACATAAAATTTGATAAATAGAATCTGTTAGATGACTATGAACTGGAGTAATGCCAAAGTACTAATACTAAGGCAAGTACGAGAAACGAAATACGAAAAGACACGACACGTAAACATGTCAAATAAATAACTTTAACTTAAAGTTAATGGAACTCTCAGAAGAGTATAAATTGAAATAAATTCAATTTCTAACACGTTAAATTATGTCATAGGTTACAAGTACGAGTTAAATTAAGTACCTATGAAATTGTGAAATCGTTTTAGGATCTAATACGGTTTAAGCATAAGTTAAAGAATATCGAGATGATATTACACTGAATGTGAAGTTGATGAGGTGTTTATGAATTGTTCTTAGGAACTACAAGGAAAGTGGGAAAGTGCATTTTAGCACTAACCCTAAAGAATCGAGGTGAGTAACCCTGTGTTTGAATTGGAGATTTACTCCATGGATTTGAAAAAGTTTTAAGTTCAAAGATGTGAAGTATTTGAAGTTTCAAATTCAGTATTTACATGATTCAGCTTTTAATTGTACTGTTTTATAACTCTATATGACATGCTCAGTGATTGGTATTTATCATAGTTTTCTTAAAACATATTTCAGCATGTCTAAAGTTTTAAATGCCAAATTATGTTAAATATCCTGAATTTGATAGTTACAAGTATTTGAAGTCCTATTGTAGAAATTATACATTTCATATTTTAAATATTCATGAAAGTATCTATTGAAGAAGTTATGTGATAAATGTTTTACAAGATAAACGGTACTAAGTACCACCCCATGTGACGTTGAAATCCTTCAGGATTCAACAGTAAATGCCCGGCAGCAGGATCTAATCCCCCAGGCAAACGAGATCGATAGTATTGACAGTAAAATGGGAGTCTGGTTCGAAACAGATTCCACCTAATTAAAGAGAAAAGATGACAAGTGATTTTGGAAATGAAAGCAGGTTTTACCCTCATTTTCAAATACATATTGATGTGATTTAAGTTATATATTTATCTGATGAAGTACGAGTTCTGCTTGGGTATCTTAAATGTTTCCAAGGTATTTGAAATGCATATGTTTTGAGTTATATACTCTATTTATCGAAGTACGAGTTTAGCTTGAATACTTTAAATGTTTCAAAGCTATCTGTTTTAAGAATGCATGTACTTTGTATTCTAAATTGTATAAGCAATTGGCAGTGAATGTTTTACAACTCTTATGCACTAAAAATCACTGCTAATTGAAAACCCCATGACGAACACTGGAATTGCTCACAAGCTTAGATTAGCTTACCCGAACTTTGTTCGGACCCCCCCTTTCAGGTGATGCAGCAGACAGAATCTTAAGGACTATTACGATGAGTCTAGCTGTTTTTGGAAGGATCTGTTAAGTAGTTCTTTGAAGAACTTATGAACACTAGTAGTACATGTCTATTAGTAGACAATGTAAGGATGTGTAATAAGCCCTCAGGGCAATCGAATATGTACTGTATTAGTATATGAAGTCTTTAAGTTTTGTTATACTCTGAATGTGTAACCATGTATGCTATGTATGGAAACAGCAGTATCGGACAGATGTGCCTAATTTAAAAATGAGAAAAGAAAAGAAAAAGTTTTTCACGCTTCCGCAATCATGTGTAGCACATCTATTCGATACCGCTGCAGATGCGAGCCTTGTCTTGGGGCCTTCGGGTCTCGGGGCGGCGGTCGCGATCCGGTAATCCGCAGAGGGTGGGTTTCGGTTCGTGACACTCTCCACCCTCTTCTTCTTCGAAGACCCCCATTTACCAACAATCGACTTAAGGACTTCATCGACAACACTCTTGTCCTTGGGAGGCATGGTAGAGCCTAAGTGAAGAATAGCTCGGTAGTCCCTGTTGGAAGTCTAAAGGAGCCTCTTGTATTGATCTTTTAGGACGGGGGTGAATTGAGGCCTCTTCTTGATGCTCTTGTCTGTACAAAGAAATTTTGAACAAATGGTTAGTCAGAAACACAGAAACAAGCACAGAACAAAATTACAAAAGAAAAGGGGGTCTCACCCATAAACCCTGTGCTCTGGGGGAACGTGGAGAACTGGTCCTCAGGGTCGGTCACCTCCCATTCTCCACTAACAAAGAAATACCGATCCTTCCAAAATTTATTGGAGGACGGTACGTAAGACAAAGGTCGGAAACCCCTGTCAAACGACATATAGTAGAGGCCCTCCGCCTTCAGATACTTGAGGTCCATTTTACTACGGATCAAATCTAAGGAAACCTCAACACCGTTCAGACAACCCAAAGCCATAAACCCTAACAGATGCCTCCAACTCTTCAAAAGCAGGTCGGCTGGGCAGAGGTTGAACCAACAAAAGAAATCCCTAAGCAATCTAGGGAAAGGAAGGCGTAGCCCCATCTCGAACCAGGCAGTATAAACACAAATTTCTCCTTCCCGAACATCCCAAGGGTAGTCTAGGTCGTCAGGAGCCCTAAGGGTAACATTTGAAGGGATGTCATATCTCTCCCTTAAAACCTCTAACCAAGAGAAGGCTACAGTACTCTCTATCTCCTCTCCTTGAGAAGACCGACCAGAGAACTCACCCTCTCTATCCCTAGACTCCGAAAAGGCATCGACAATCCTAACTGAGGGGCTAGAACGAGCTTCTTCTGACCTAGTTCCCAGGGAACTACTACCCTTAACTAGGGTTTGCGACAGGAAATAAGCCTCTGGGAGGCTCCCTGACCCATCACCAACACCAGAAGAAGCCGAAGACGTCGACATTCCAAAATAACCAAAAGGAGAAGAGAAGAAAGAGAGAAGATGAACAAAGATACTAAAACCAAACCTGAATCGAAGTAAGGAACTTCGGATGGATGGGATTCTTCACAGGTTAGTTTTGTCACATCCCGAACCCCACCCTACGCGGATGTCGAGGACGTGACTGCCAGTCGATCGCGATGCAACCAACCAAAGGCAAATTCTGAACTTTCCGACGAATTGCACTCCAACTACAGGGTCAGATGCAGCGGAATTTAAAACTTTTTTTCTTTGTGTCACGGGAATGCAACTCACTTATACATCATAAGAATATGTATCATAGAGCAAGACTAAATCCAGTCAGTCAACAATTCTAATCTCAGAGCATATCTAAAATCAAGCATATAACAACAGAGCAGATCTAATATCTCTAGAGTACCATTAGTTCCATGAGCCATGTCTATCCAGTATATATCAGTCAAGTCAGTCATGACATACCACTCACCGGAATAACCAGGTTCAATCCACAATAAACCAGTCTCTACAGTTCAGTGCCGTCAGATCCTTACTTGCGATGCCACTTGGCCTATTCACGTCATGTCATAGTACCTTCTAATCCAATGGAGGTAATTCCTGAAAAATGTCAGAATAATGGGGTGAGCTTAAATAAGCCCAGTGAGTAACACAGATTCCCTATCATGGGTCTCAAAACTAGTTTTGCGCTTCCAAGGCACATGGGTAATTTAGTCATTTAAAAAATAACTATTTTTATAAATCCATTTCATAAGCAGTCTAGTACAATAAAACAGAATCGATCAAACAATACAAACGGATTGGAACATGACATAACTAATCGGTCAAAACAATAACTATTGCTAATATATCGGTCAAGACACAGACTCTTTATTAACGGAACGAATCACAATCGGGACTGAGTGGGAACAATAAGTCAGTCAAGACAGGGGCATATTATCAATGGCTAGAACATAGCAGAGTTGAACAAGATCAATCAAGACAAGGCATACCAATAACAGGACGGAAACATAACGGAACTAGACCATCTATCAATCAGGCCAGACATATCATCAACGGACGGAATATAACGGAATCGAACGGAAACAATACATCAGTCAAGCAAAGGTATATCGCGAATGGATAAAATTATAACGGAACTAAACGGAAACGATACACTAATCAGGACATAGGCAAATCATGAACAGGACACAACATAACGGAACTGGGTAGAAACAATATAACAATCAAGTCAGGGACACATCACTGTCATAACTGGACTAAACAATATTTCAATCAAGACAGACGTATCATCAACGGATAATACACAACGGAACTGGACCATATATCAATCAAGGCGGACTTAACATCATTAACGGACGGAACATGTCAGAACCGGACGGAACATATCAATCGAGGCAGACATATCATTAACGGACAGCACATAACCGAACTGAATGGAATTCCTAATTCGAAGGACACAAGCACATCACGTGGAATGTGATACAAAGGGCGTACATTAAGTACATACATTTAAACAATATAGCATTCAGACAGTATACTATACAAAGCGATACGATACAACAAAATGTTGTTCTTTGCCTATATCACATAGTTTATTTAATCGTTTCGGAAATAATGGTTCAATATATCCATTTTATCTCAACAGTTCAAAACGGGCAAAACATTACGGGATGCTAGCACAGGGATCAAGAATATAGTCAATTATTTAAAAGGACTAAAACCATGTCATAAGTGATATAGTACAAAAAAACATGCATTTAAATAATTGCATTTAAACTGTATGGCATTCAAAACAAATCAGTAGATCAAGGGACAGTATCAAAACAGTGTCAGAAGTTACTCACAAACTTTACGCTTATTTCCTTGCATAAATAATCCGATAACCTCCAGGTACGTCAAGCATCTCCATGTATATCCTGAATAATAATCATCAATCACAGACAGATCAGAACTCATCCATTCAGGTCTCATTCGTCATCTTAGGTATCTATCGGATTACCTAAGATAGCCTAGTAGCCTATCGCCCTTCCATTGGGTCTTACCCGAGGCTATTTCATTCTTTAATTAGGCTTAGCAATTATTAGGATTATATCCTAAGTCATTTAGACTTCAATTGTTATCAATCAGGCACTCATTCAACCTTAGGGGCAAAATGGTAATTTTACCATTTTTGTCCCGGACCCTGTCGTGATCTTCGGAATAGTCTTTATATCTTTAAGTACAAAGTTCTACGTCCTTTGGATTCCAATCGGTATCAGTTAGGTTCTCATTTTAACCATAGGGGCAAAATGGTAATTTTGCCATTCTTATCCCGGACCCTATTATGGTCCTCAGAATATCCCATATATCGTATATATGAAGTTTTAAGTCTTTTAGACTTTAATCGGTATCAGTTGGGTACTTATTTAGTCTTAGGGGCAAAATGGTAATTTTGTCATTTTTGCCCCGGACCCTATCATGGTCTTCAGAACGTCCCATATATCTCATGTATAAATTTGTAAGTCCCTTGGACTTCATTTGGTATCTGCTTTAGATCGTCGGGACACATCGGTCATTTCTCGTTTTATGCGTTGACTGTCTCGGAGTCTTATTTAGCCCTTCAGTGTTCATAATTATCCCTATGATAATTTATCAGATCAGTTTGACCTTTATTTGACCTCTACTTTGCACTTACAGTGCTCAGGGGTATTTTGGTCATTTTTCGTTTTGTGTAATTCTGACCCCGATTCGTCATCTAATCAAGTATACAGTCTCACCAGTGTCTGGGCTCCTACCGGTATCAGTTTCGTCCCAATCGGACTTTGTTTAGGTCTCGTACAGTATCAGGGGTAATTTGGTAATTTCGTGTGTCGTATTTTTCGGCACGTCAGTTCATAAAATGGACCTCGCCATTGGGTCCAGAGCGTCCAACATAGTGAAATTGGACTGTCTGTTATGTTTAATCGGCCCTGGGTATCATTAAGGGCAACTTGGTCATTTACACCTACGTGTCTGTATTTTTCGGGACCTCGGTTCATTAAACGGATCTCACCGTTGAGTTCAGAATGCCCGAGATAGTCAAAATAGGCTATCTGATATTTTTATTTGGGTCTGGGTACCATCAGGGGCAGTTCGGTCATTTATCACTTACGGGTCTGTATTTTTCGGGACTGTATTTCCAAAATCGGACTGTACCATTGAGTCCAGAATGCTTGAAATAGTGAAAATACACTATTTATTTAATTTATTTGGACTCCGTTTGACATATTTAATGTCCAGGGGTAAAATTATAATTTTACCTATTTAATAAAATAATTAAATAATTATTTTATTATTTAATTAATTACCAAGGGCTTAAATGAAGAAATTTTCCAAAATGTGGGCCACTGTGTAATATTTAAAACTGTCAGGGGTTAAATCGTAATTTCAGGAAACTTCAGGGGTCAAAATGTAATTACATAATTTAGGGGTTCAAACCCCTTGGTTTTAGGGTTCAAAAATTGAACCAGTCCAAAACCTCCAAAAACTAACCGGTCCACTGACCCCCAAGTAAACCGGATTTCAATATCCTGGTTAACCCCAATTTGGCCCTTAATCCTCGATAGCTTATCCCAAATTTCCCAATTTTTATTTCTAAGGCCCGTAACCAAACAGATGAAATCAGATTTTAATTTAAAACAATTAGCCTCAAAACGGTGCCGTCCAACTAAAGCCCGTTTGCGCGATGGGTCGGGTCCCGACCCGAGTCCGATCAAGGACCCACCCGAGACCAAATGGTCTCTGTCTTCTCCGGTGACCTGCAGGGGTCTTCTCCGGCGCCGGTGGAAAATCCCGGTGACTTCGTGGGTTCGGTCCAACGGGGTTTGAAAGGGATTTCCGTGATCTTTCCATCCCCGGTGTCGGTTTCCGTCCTAGGTTAGGTTTTGGCCGTCGAATAGTGAGTTACAGGTCGTAACTCCGGCCATGGCCGATTCTCCGGCGACGCTTCCAATTTCATTTTTTCACCATTTCAACCTGTTTCGACTCCTTATTCTGATCATAGAGACCATCTAGGACCCTTAGGGAGTATTTAGTGCATTTAAAACTCACGAAATCAGTTGGGTTGGGGGGATTATCCTTTCGGCCAACCGAACCTGCAACTACCCATATCTAGCTCATTTTTGGACCATTTTGGTCCATTCAAGTTGCGTTGGGTTCCATTTTTCATGCTCTTCACGCCTATATGCATTAAACCGAGCTTAGAGTACAGTTTCAAAAACCCAGAACATGCACTCTCGGTTTCTCATGGTTTCAAACCCAAAACAGTTCAGTTTTAACCCAAATTTTCTGCTACTGTCCTGTCCTCAACAGTTCAATCACATGCATGTAATTCTAGTTCTACAATGCACAAAACAGTACCCAAAATTTCAGATCAAGAATTGAAGCAAATTTTGAAATATACCTCATAATCGACCACTGTTCCATGTTCCCATGCTCACGGTTTAGTCCTTTGGCACCTCCGAGCTTCAACCATGTCTCAGTTCCCTTCTGGCGCCTCAGTTCCTTTTCCTTGTGCATTTCCATGTAGACACCATGCACACATGGTTGTATACATATGCAAGCCATGAATACATGCACTTGCAGCTCTCTCTCTCTCTAACAGATTAGCCCCACTCTAACTCAGCTTACCACTCCCATATACAGATCTGCATTCTCAGTTTTCATGCCCACACTCACGAGATACAAGGCATAATATATACAAGCATAGACATGTATATATTTTATAAATTAACTTGTTGCATGGACTCCCATTGGTAGGGAGGGTGGTCCAATCAGAATTAAATCTCCTATTATATATATATATATAAACATATTTTATATATATCATATGTGGGCTGCATGAAACCTCATTGGTCCAATTGGGTGGCAGCTTGGGGCAACTTTGAATATATATACAATTTAGTTGTGTATATGGGCACAAAGATGCTGGATGGCCACTTGGTTAAGTTTTTGGGTGAGATTCATTCCTTCCATAGGTCAAGGGTTCAATTCCCCTTGACCACCAATTTGGCCATTTTTCACCATTTTGGGCTAAGGCCCTGTTTGGCTGCGCATTAATTCAGTTTTTTGATGTTTGCCTCATAACTTTCATTCCGTAACTCCTTTTTCGATGCGGTTTGTTCCGAGAGTTTCATATTTCAGATATCTACAGAGTCAGAGGTTCCGTGTCATTTATTAGTCATTCGGAATTTTCGTGGTTAATTAATTCGAATTCCGTCAGTGTTAAATTGACATTATTTCACCTAATTAATTGGTAATTAGGTTCGGGTATTGTACCCTATTCTTGAACATGTTTTAATTGTTTTATCGGTCTATCTTGACCGTCGGGAGATTAGGGTTAATTCCCTTGATTATTCTCTGAGCCGGTATTAATTAATAATTAATATTTAATTATTAATTATACAGGATCGGGGTGTTACAAGTTTGCTGGTTCGACAATGGCGGGATGTATATCTCACTTCGTAGAATAAAAGACGGTAAAGGAATCATACGAGGCTCTTTCTCCCTTTTATACGCATGCGGAGAGTAATTACTAACCAGGCGAACCGTCACGACAGTATCGCAACAATAATGACTCGAGAAACCCAAGAATCGGCTGTGCAATAACTGATGTACCAACGGACGTCTCAAAAAATGAGAAGACAGAACGCATGGCTTTTCGGACGCTCATAAAACCTTAGTTACGCCCCGAGCTCAAACTAAGGCTTGGGGGGGGAGTAACTGATATACCACTATGTGACACACCAACCACTGCATGACATGTGTAAGTGCAGATCGACTTGTGCTCGGTCATTCGGTTCATGCTCGGTCACATGACTTATGTTCGGTCATTCGGTTCATGCTCGGTCACATGACTTATGTTCGGTCATTCAGTTCATGCTCGGTTGTACACCTCATCCTCGGTCAATTAAAGGCATAACCCATATGAACCGAGCTCATAGTATCAAGGCAAGGCAGCTCTCCTACAAAGCTAAATACATACAGATGCAAGCCTGCAATACAGTAAATCAATAATCAGATCTTATCACCGCCTCAATAAGCTCCGAGCAGGGAATAAGGAAACTGTTTCCAACAAGGAAACTGCCACACTGAGTTGCCATATTCAACAAGGTAACTAATATCTCCGAAGATCCAATCCCTATATTCATGGATCCAAATCCTAATCAACTTGGGAGAGCCATTGCCTATAAACTCAACCCTAAAGGTACGCTTTACTTTCATGCTCATTATTTTGGCTTTCATTACAAGTCTTTCAATTCAGTTTATTAACTTAAGCATCGGAGTGGCTACCGCCGGAGCCAACCCGGTGGTCCTCTGATCTTCTGTTTCAAGTGTTTCGCAGGGAGCCGAGCTTGAATCTCTCGTGGGCCAAAAAGTGCAGCATCACAAGGAATACAATATCAACGGTGCTCAAAGATATACAACATATCAAAAATCAAGAGCATGTCATGTAAGAGATAAAAAGAAACTATCTGTTAGATGCTATCTGTCAGGGCCTGACATACCCTTTCGTGCTTACAGCACAGCGCTATCAAATTTTTGTGTCCTCCAGGACTCAAGTCATACGTCATGCGTTGCATGACTACGTGTCGATCGTGCGAAGTGACGCTCACACCCACGGGTAGCCCAGTCGTGCGATGTGACGCTCACAACCACGTATAGACTACCAGCATCTTTCCCCTAAGGGCTGAAGTGTGTAACGAGTCAAGTACTACCACAGAAAGATCAGGTCATGCGTAGATAATCTCACAAGTTATGGAGTAGTACTTTTTATCATATAACATATACGGTTCAGTATTCAAGTATCAAAGAATTACGTATAAATCAAATCAGGGTATCGACATGCAATCACTCATCAAGTCCACAAGATAGAACAATATCAATTGTGGAGATCAAGACATATCAGATAATGGAGTACAAGGTGGCAGCATGAAGAAAGAAATGTGACATGGCTAAGGAAAGACCACATAACAAAGTCCAGGTTTTACTTACCTCAAAATAACTTTCAGTAGTTCTATCAACTCAAGTCTCCTTCTCCTTCCCTCTAGAGGTTCTTATAATCATGGTTCCAAAATATTTTACAATGAATTAGTACCCATTTTAGTCCCCAAACATGGTTATGCATTACTTTAAGTTCCTTTGAACTTAGTCTATCTAGTTAAGTGTTTTTAATCCCCTATTTCAGGGTTTCAACCTAGGCTATTATATCCCTCAAATGAGCTTAGTAACCTTCAGGATCATCTTCTAAGTCATTTGGACTCCAGTCGTTATCAATTAAGCACTTATTTAACCTTAGGGGCAAAATGGTAATTTTGTCATTCTTGCCCCGGACCCTATCGTAGTCTTCAAAATATTCCCATCAGCTTATATGTGAAGTTCTAAGTCTTTTAGACTTCATTTGGTATCTGATCTTGATCATCGGAACACATCGGTCATTTTTCGTTTTACTCGTTGACTATTCCGGAGTCTTATTTAGCCCTTTAATCTACATCATTACACTTATGACAGTTAATCATGATCGATTGGTGCTTATTCGACCCCAAATTTGCAGTTCCTATTCTCAGGGGTATTTTGGTCATTTTTACAATTGTGAAATTCTGACTTCGATTTTTCATTTAATCACGTGTACAGTCTAACAGGTATCTGGGCTCCTATTGGTGTCAGTTCTGTCCCAATCAGGTTCCATTTGGACATCATATGGCATTAGGGGCAGTTTGGTAATTTTTCTCATGTTGTATTTTTCGGTACTTTATTTGCTAATACAGACCTCACTGTTGGGTTTGGAATGCCCGAGATAGTCAAAGTGGACTATCTTTCAATGTCATTTGATCCTAGGTATCATTAGGGCAGTACGGTCATTTGCCACTTACGTGTCTGTATTTTTTTGGGACTTAATATCCTAATTCGGACTCCACCGTTGAGTCCGGAATGCTCAAAATAGTAAAAATACACTATTTATTCACTAAATTCGGACTTCGTTTGACTTTTGTAATGACTAGGGGCAAAATAGTAATTTTGCTTATTTAATAAAATAATTAAAGAAATTATTTTATTATTTAATTATTCTTTTAGGTGTGTAATTGCATAAGTTTTTCAAGAACTGGGTCACAATAGAAATCAGTGAAACTGTTGGGGTCAGAATGTAAATTTCCTAAAGTTTCAAACTGGACCAAAGGGTTCAGTTCACATGTAAGTGAACCGGACCGGCCCAACCCGGTTTTAACCGGTTCAAAGAATAGTGCTAACGTCATGATGACGTCAGTTCTAGGATTCAAAATTAAAACCAATTATATCAAAACGACGTAGTTCGGTTTAAATGGTTCACCCGTTTTTCCATCGGGTCGGGGCCAGACCCGATGCCTGCACTGTTCATCGTCCCCAACTCTAGGGTTACTGTAGCCCTAAATTTTAGAAACTTTGTTCTTCAAATTCGTGGGATTCTGGGTACGATTTCTCATTGTTCTCTATCCCAATAGGTTTCTGCACATCATACCAACAATCTAGCATTCGTTTTAAACATCGAATCGAGCCCTAACTGGTTCTATTTTCGAAACAATAACCGTGACCTGTAACTGGTTCTAGCACCCTCATTTTTGATCCATTTTTCATGAAATTTGTTGCGTTGTGACCTACAGACCGTGGGGTTCAACTCCTTGGCCTGAGATTTCTGTTTGGTGGCTATTTTAGTGGATTTGGGTTTTAGACCCGTACTTGCAACTCAAAATTCGAGGGCCTTAAATTGAGTTCTGGGGTTGCACAGGTGGGTTTTTGGGATCCCCTTGGGGTCTATTTTAAGTTCCATCATTCAAAGTTTCATTCTGTTAGGGTCGATTCAGACATGTGTTTCTAAGGTCCATCAATGGAGGTTGGGTGTACGGTTTCATGGTTTTTGGCCATTCAGACCCTTCTAGCCCTCACAATATGCGTAATATAATTCCTAGAGTTAAGTTTTATGCATTCATGTAATCTTAACAGCTCCACAATGAACAAAACAGTACCAAAAATTAAAATGGGGAAATAAAGCAGGTTCGAAATTTACCTCTAACAGTGACTCTCTCTCTGTTATAACTTGATTCAGACCTTCTTGGTGTACTTCAGGTGTGTTCACGTACACACAGTGAACACACTCACAGATATAACCCAAACACCATGCATACTAAGTTTCCCTCTCACCCTCTTTCTCTCTTCTCACTTCAATCCCCTCACCACTCAATACATATATAGACATGCAGTAGCATTGCTCAGTTTTTTTATTTAATATATGGAACAGGTTGCTTGTAGGCTGATTGGTGGTTAATGATGTAATGCAACCATCATATTGTCTCCCCATATATACATCCATGTGTATATAAATGGAGGTTCGGTTGACTTATAGACTGAAGTGAGAGGAGATGAGGTAAGCCAATGATGTGGGATTTGCATGTAAGGCCATTGGCCAATTTGTGAGGTAGGTTTGGGCAACTTTAGTTCATATACAATTCTATTGTATATTTAGACAGAAAGTGGTTGCTTGCCCAATTGGTATTTTTTTTTTTTTTGAGTGTTTAAAAAAACTTGCTCCACTTAGTCAAGGGTTCAAATCCCCTTGGCCTCACATTTTGACATTTTTCTCATTTTGGGCATTAGGCCTCTTGTTTGGCTGGCACAAATTTCCATTTCGGCTATTTCCTTAATAACTTTTGTTCTATCGCTCCTTTTATGAAGCGGTTTCTTCCGGTGGCTTCCTATTTAGACTAGCTTCGTTACCAAAGGCCTCGTGTCAATTTTTATTCTATTGTATTTTCCACGATTAGTTAATTCGAGTTTTAACAGTGTTAAAAATTAGGGCTAAAATAGCTAAATTAAGCCCTCCCCTCTTGACGTATTAAATTATTTATGGGTCTATCATGACCGTCTAGAAATTTATGATTTGTTCTCTCAATCATCCTTTATGTTGTGTCTAATTAAATTAATAATTATCGGACTAATTATTAATTAATTCGGTCGGGGTGTTACACCTCATGTCACTATTCATTAAGTTTTCCTCAGACCATCTCTCATATATTTTTGTTAAATCCACTGATCTTCCAAGATTCCACAATCCCAACTCTATGTCATCTTATATCTTCTAGAAGAGCATTAACTGTTGCCTTTGTTCAGATGATAGTTTCCCCCAATTCATAGATTAATTCACAATTAAGTCATCAACCTCGACACTGGTACGATTTTTTCCAAGAATCCTTAATCTTTGCCCTTAAGCACACCACTTTCTCCCAACAGTCACCATTCATTTGATCATCTCAATCGTCCAAGAAACATCGAAGTCGATCATAGCATAATCTTTCTCAAAGACTATTAACCTTAGTATTTGAACAAGCTATCGTCCTCCCAAAAGTCACCGATCAATTAACTATTTAATCATCAGACTCTTAGTTCTTTTAAGGATATTTAATTAAGGAATTAATAACCGTGTACTTATGATCTATACCTCACATGCTCCATATATATCATTCATGAATAATAGTTTCCTCGTAGTACCTCAAAATCATATATCATCCCCATTAAATGGTTTCCCTAAATAATTTCCTACTAGTTCAGTTTTTACGATATCTTAGATCACAAGATTCATGGACTTCTTCCTAATATTTATTCATCCTATGTCAGCCTCTTTTCAAAATCACCACATTTCATAAGGTCAATTTTAACAATCTCATTCATTTAGTAATTATCTTCAAAACTCCGTCCATCTCTACTCTATCAAGGTCTAACTTACTCAGGAATTTTCATATCGTTAATTTAGTTAGAGTATCAATTCCTCCTGTAATTATCCATTTAGTTCCTTTCAAACTATCTCGCATTCAGGCCTCATTTAGTTATCCATAACATTTATCAAAATTTCCTCAAATAATTTCAGTGTCATTCCTCTAGAATCTTCAACCATACTATTATTCCCTAAAGGTCATTATTTACTTAATCATCTCAATTGTTCAAGAATCACCGATTTTCATCATAACATATAGTCTTTTCCCCGATATATAGTATTCAGCCATAATAATCTCTTGATGGTATTGAAACAGTTAACATGTAAACTAGAGGTTCTGTTTCTAAGTTCAACTTAGCAGTAATGTGGGGACTATAAATCAGATATTTAAACAATATAGGGACAGATTGTAAGCAACTGAAAAATACTTGCAACCACGGGTACAGTAGCCCGATCATCTCCTAGTGGTAATTTTTGAAACATTATCCCTGGTGGACTTTTAGGTAGTTGGGGTATTTAATTACGCCTTTATTGTCATCTTCGAGTCTTTTGGCAAGTTCCTTCCCGCCCCATTTTATGGTCCTTGCTGGTGTCACTACTTCATTGTGATGGTCAACCGCTGGGGCCTGATTCTGGGTAGAGCCTTGGTGACTCTTTTCATAAAGCATTCGATTCTGTTCAATTCATCTATCTGATTCATCTCAGTCAGATGATGTCTGGCTATCGGCGTATTCCTGGTGTTAACTTTTTCTGTAAAGGATAATCAGTCAATGTATGCGTAAAATAATCATCAGTGTTCACATAAAAGTCTAACCTAGTAATGTCAGTATTATCTATCAACTGACTCTTAGACTTTAACAGTTCCGATACTCTAATCATGTCTCCCATGACTCACAAGAACCGAAGACTTTACTCTGATACCAAGTTGTCACGACCAGAAACCCACCCTATGCAGATCTCGTGTCACGAGGCCGACCCTATGGCTGTTGTAACACCCCGACCCTGATTAAGTAATGATTAGTTACTAATCATTTATCTGAACCAAACATAAAGAATAATTAAGAAGCTAACCTAATTAGGAGTTGACCAGAAGAAACGGCGTCGAAAAATAAGTCACAGAATAAAAGTTAAGTAGGAAATAGTGAAACTGCATTAATGCGCAGCCAAACAGGGCCTAAGCCTAAAATAGGGAAAAATAGCCAAAAGTGTGGCCAAGGGGGACTTGAACCCTTGACCAAGTGGGCATGATTATTGTTACCCAAAAATTACCAACTAGGCTAGGAACCTCTTTGTGAACATATGTGCAAAGATATGTATTTAAGTACTATTCTGATTTGGCCACCTCCCAAGTGACCAATAGCCAAACATGCAACACCTCAGCATTACATCATGCTATAGCCATCATGCCTATAGTCTCATGATGAAACCTCTCTCCCAACCAAATTGCATGCAAAATAATCATGCATTTGGGGAGATGAAAAGGGCAAGAGAAATGTAAGATATGTATATCTCCATATATGCATTCTCCATATGTGCAGATCTGAAATTAGAGAGTGTTGAGATACTACTTTATAGAGAGAGAAAGTGCTGAGAGAGAGAGAGAGGAATTCTAGAGAGAGAGAGAGTAGACAAGTTGTGCATGCAAGTTGTATACCTTGGTGAGCCATTGAAGGAGCTCGAGGGGCCAAGGAACTGCACGGGGAGGATCCAATCCAGCTCTTGAAGCTTCTGCTTGAGCACAACCAGTGAGGAAACCACTGTACACGTGAGTTATTCAAATTTTCTTTCAGAAATTCTCTTGAATTTTAGCTACTGTTTTATAGTTTTAGGATCTGTCATTGCATGTGTAGTATTTTAACTTGAAAACTGGGTCATTTATAAATGATTTGGACCAACAAAACTGCCCCAAAACCCGAAACCCATGGCAAACCGCCATTGATAGACCTCGGGTTACAGGTCTGAATCGACCTTAACCAAGTGACTCTTTGCTTATCAAAGCATGAAATGGACCATCCTAGGACCCCGAAAAACACTATACACGACCTAGAGACCTAGGTCTACGCCCTCAAAACCGAGGCTATTCTTCTCGGCCCAAAAACCCAACCTTTAAATCTGACCCCTAAATCGAGATTGATGAGTTGGGAATGGAAGCTCATGTTGTAAGGGTTGCAGAGGATCAAACCTCGTGCAAAATGATGAAGGAATGAGGCTGTATGGACTGACTGTATTTTTCCACAATAATCGGCTAGAACAGTCCCCTATTGTCGATTGTGATGCTTAAAAACGATGCTAGATTGATGATACGACTTCCAGAAGTCGATTAGGATGAGAAACAGTGGAAATGGGTGCACGAAACCCCACGAAGATGAAGAGAAAATTTTAAAAAATTAGGGCAACAGTGACCAGGGGTGTTGGGGACGATGAACAGTACGGGTCGGGCATGGACCGGGTTCGGGTCGGGCCCCGACCCGACCGAGAAACGGACAAAACCCATAAACTGTACTGCGTCGTTTTGATGCTGTTATTTCAAATTTTTAAATTGTGGGGCTGACGTCAGCCTGACGTCAGCACATTACCTTGAACCGGACTGGACCGGTCTGGTTCAGTCGCATTGTAATATCCCGACCCGGGATACGTCACGTATACCGAGGTAGGTCGGTTAAAACATGTAACTTAAGCGATAAGATATGAATGTCATAGTATTCTCATGGAAATGAAAGACTGGAGACTGTAATCACGGAAATGAATGATCAAGGCTGAGTAACACCCGAGCATCACAGGGCATTGCATCGAAATGCGTGCATGCACGCATTTCCATGCATGCATACGTGAATGTAGATACGTAGCTTGATTGAAATCAGTGTATGCAAATATGATTTAAAATAGAATTAGACCTCCACATATGCATGTATATACATGTATAAAAAAAGTGTATTTCATGTGTATATATGTATAATATGTAATGTATTATACATGTATGATGTAATTATGTATATATGTATATTTACATAAGAAACAAAAAGAAAGGAAAAAGGAAAAAGGGGAACTGCCTTGGGCAGTATGCAAACACCCAAGGGAGTGTATGTGTCGGCTATATGAGAAATGGGTGTGTTATATATATATATAATATGATATATATATATATATACATAAGTGCCCCACAAGTCTCCAAGCCATTTAATGCAAAGGTTGCATTTGGCAGAGAGAGCACAGGTTCTAGGTCAAGGAAAGAGGCCATAGAAGGGGGAGGAACCGAGAGAGAGAGAGAGAGAAGAGAGAGAGAGGGTGGAAACTCTCTCTACAAATATAAGCCTACGGGTGTGGGTTTAAAGGCACAAACAAGACCAAAGTTGAGAGAACATCTTGGCAAAGAATTCAGGAGCTTAAATAGGAAAGTTGGAAGGTCACAGTGGGCTAAATCCGAACACCCAGGTGAGTGGTTTTAATTCTGTTTTTACAATTTAAAGCATGAAGCTTGTATGTAATTATATAGTCTAAACAAGCATGAAATATAGGTTTTAATGCAAAAAGAATCATGGAAAACGGTTGAGAAACCATGGAGATATTCCAAGTTGCAGGTTTCATGGATAATTTCGGGTTCCATGAATTCATGCTTAAAAGCTTGATGTTTGTTTATGAAAATAGTCCTTAGAGGTGCAGGAAACCATTTCTAATGGATTAGGGTCAAAACAGTGTATAAATAGTCACGAAATAGGAAGGATATGGGTCACCGGAAAGTCGGCCGGAGATCCTTAGGCTCTATTTCGTGAAGTTATGAAGGGATTTAAAGGAAATGGAAAATGGATTTGAAATCCTTAGGAGAAGGGGAAGAAAATGACATTTAAAAAGGGCCGAAATCTCACCGGAAAATGGGTCACCGTCGCCGGAGAAGGTGACTGTGCACGCCGGAACCCTACCGGAGACGTGGGGAAGACGATCGGAAAAGCGTGGGGGCTATCGGGTCAAAACTGGGATGGATCCGGGTTCGGATCGGGTCGGTACCCGACCGGATATGAAACGGACCGAAGCTGTGTCGTTTTGGGTTTCTAATTAAATGGATTTGGGCATGTTTGGTTGCAGGAATAATAAATAGAAATTGGGTTTTGGGGATAACCGAAACAGGGATAAGGATAGGGAATTGGGTTATTGAAATCCGGTTCTTGAATGAAGGTGAACCGTTTGGTTCAGGGCAAGAGTGGACCGGTCTAGGGTTTTTAGGTCTGAACCAACTGGTTCAGACCGCAGCTTATGGGAATTATAAACCGGCCCCAAATAGTTTGGGAAATTTCACTGTTGCCCAAAGTATAAAAAATTAATTAAATATTAATTTTTCAATAATGCCCCTATTCCAAAAAGAGGTCAAACGAAGTCCAAACAACACAAATGAATAGTCAAAACCTATTATCTCGGACGTTCTGAGTCCAATGGTGGGGTCCGTTTTACGAGACGGAACCCCGAAGGATAAAATACCGTAAAAGTGCAAAATGACTATTTTGCCCTTTTAGTACAAAAGTCCAAATGGAATTCCGCGAAAGCCTAAACCGACTTTCTTCGGCATTCCGGACTCAATGGTAAAGTCTAAAATAGTATTTGAAATACTTATGATAGAAAAGCATAAAATTTGATGAATAGCATTTATTCTGAAACGTATTCACTGATATATAGGGAACTCAAAAGGCAAGGGTATACTCACGGATTTCTAAGATAAAGGCACGATAGAGGTAAGTGGATCACTTTCTCTTACATGTGGTGTTCCCACAAGCCAAGTTTATTCTTTTACTGCCGAACTCGTACTCTTGAAAGTATTGATATCCTTGTGTTCCACTTTTCGATATTTTCTATCTTGTAGACATATTGTTGACTGATGTATCACTGTTATCATGTTTCACTGTGCTTTGAAAGCACCTATGTTATTGCTATCCACTTTGTGATATTGTTCTATCTAGTGGACCTTGATTGATTGCTATATCATTGTTATCATGTTGAACCATGCCTTGAAAGGCCTACTACTGTATCCTCATTGAATGAATGATATTCCATTTTTATATTCTATGGAATTACTATGATCATGACATGTTTATGGACACGGGAGTTGTGCTCAGTCACAACAACCATCTGATGCTATCTGATTTAATGAGACCTACGGGTCAAGTCCGTGAACGGACAAATGGCAAATTATTGGAATTGACTGGGGGTATGCCGGGCCCCAAAAGATCGAGGGTCTGCCAAGCCCTGAAACAGAATAACAGCATCTCTTATGATTAACAGAATTGATTGTTGAATGGCACTGTTTCCTTATAATTCTTCAAGTCTCGAAAGACTTGCATTGATTGATTTGATTGTGATCGGTTCATTGTGGCAGTACTTCATTGTTGTTATACTTTCATTTTACACTATTACTTCTGATTGTGTATTGTGATTACCTTTCATTGGCCCTAGTGGCAATTATGTTTCATTGGCTATCACAGCATCTCCTTCCTTATGATTGGCTATCATTATCTATTCATGGATACACATTGATCATCGATACCAGTGTTGGAGATCTGTTTTACTTACTGAGCTTTGTAGCTCATTCCACCCCATTTACCCCCATTTCAGGTGATGACGCTGCGAGACCCCAGTAGGAGTCTGAGAGCGTAGGGGGATATTTTGAAGCATTGTATCAGTCTATGTTAGTTCTCCCATGTATTCACCACCCCCGGGTGCTGGTTACGGTTTAGTTCTCATTTTGAATTTTGTAGAACTATGTCATGTATTTAATAGATTTCCGCTGTTTAATGTATTTAAAAAGACTTCCGCTGGATTACTGTAACTGATAAATGACTTCCGCTGTTTATTGTTTTAAACTTTTAGTACATTGCATATTAGTACTATGATACAGGAACGGAAAAAGTAGGGACGGCCTTCGGGTCGGCCCCGCGACACGAGATCCGCATAGGGTGGGTTTCGGGTCGTGACAGCTTGGTATCAGAGCTATAGGTTTGATAGTGAGTCATGGGAGATAGGACTAGAGTTAAGACTGCTAGATATGACTGACATTTATTTTTGTCTTACACATTGACTGGTTACTTCATTGATTCTTTCACTGGTTATTTCATTGGTTATCTCACTGGTTATCTCATTGGTTGGCTTCATTGATTGTATTCACAGTCATGGTAAACACGAGGCAAGGTCCGTTGCCTATAGATCGTTTAGAACAGTTAGAAAGAATGATGCGGACTATCATTGAAAGTCTGCCACAGATTCAGGCTGGTGCTAACCAACCAGCACAGCCAGTACAACAGGAGCAGCCTGTCAATGCAGGCGACAATGCAGGGAATCGTCCAGGAAACGAGCGAGACGCTGCATACTTATATGAGCGGTTTCAGAAAATGAAACCCCCGACTTTCGACGGTACAGGCGGAGCCACTGTAGCTGAGGAGTGGTTACTAGAAATGAACAGGATCTTTAAAATCCTGATATGCACTGAAGTCCAAAAAGTGGCCTATGCCACATATATGCTCAAAGGAATGGCACACAAATGGTGGATGATAGAGGAAGATAAAGAGCCAGACATGAACTGGCAACGATTCACTGATATCTTCAACAAGAAGTACTTCTCCCAAGAAGTAAGAAATCGAAGGGTTGCAGAGTTCATGGTACTGCAACAGGGGGGAATGACAGTAGAGCAATACGAGGCCAAATTTACTGAGTTGGCCAGATTTGCCCCTGGTGCTATCAGTACCGAGGACTTGAAGGCTCGCAAATTTGAGGAAGGACTGAGGTGGCCTATTAAAGATAGACTGGTGTCCCATCGACTTACTACTTATGATGATGTAGTGGAGACAGCTCGAGTCATAGAAAGGAGTGGCGAGGAATTCGCCAAGAGAAAAGGAAACTTGAAGCAGAGCGGCAATCAGAAAAAGAGGCAAGGGCCTTCTACTTCAGAACATGGATCTACATTTACCAGACCTGGAGCCACATCACCGGCGACGGGATCGGGTCAGAAGAAACAAGGCAACAAAAAGGGGGCAGCCAAGTGCTCTCGTTGCAATAAGATCCATAAAGGCCAGTGTCTCAAGGACAGCAACGCTTGTTACTACTGTGGTCAGGAGGGACATTTTGCAAGAGAATGTCCTCAGAAGGATCAGGCCATGCCCAGTATTGCTTCAGTAAAGGCACCAACCACTGGAACAGCACCACCTAGACCTCCAGCCCAAAGGAGTGGACAGGGGAACGTCCAGCAGCAGGCAGGACGGGTTTTCTCCCTTTTACCAGGAGACGTGCAGGCTACAACCTCTGTAGTCGCAGGTACTCTTTTAGTATGCTCACAGCCTGCTCATGTTTTATTTGACACTGGATCTACACATTCATTTATATCCCCTACATATGCTGCTAGACTGAACCTAGTAACAGAACCCTTAGGGTATTTACTGAATGTTTCTATACCATCGGGGAAATCATTGTTGGGGGATACCATGTATAGGAATTGTGGGATACAGATTGGGGATACACACTTATTGCCTGACCTTATACCTTTGGAAATTTGTGGATTCGATGTTATCCTTGGAATGGATTGGCTGGCTGCCAATTATGCTACGATAGACTGTATGGCCAAACGAGTTCTCATACGGAATCCACAGTTTCCGACAGTTGACTTTGAGGGGACAGGAGTGGCTTCCCCACCCTACTTTGTTTCCTCTATCCAAGCGAGGCGTCTGCTTCGAAAGGGATGCTACGGATTCTTATGTAGTGTTCAAGACACTAACTCTCAGCAGCCTGAGTTAGAAAATATTCCCATTGCTAGGGAATTTTCCGGAGTGTTCTTGGATGATCTTCCAGGAATGCCCATAGACAGAGAGATCGAGTTTTGTATCGACATATTGCCGGGCACTACTCCGATATCCAAGACTCCATATAGGATGGCACCGACAGAGCTGAAGGAGCTGAAGCTCCAGTTGCAGGAATTATTGGACAAGGGTTTCATACGACCCAGCTCGTCACCATGGGGTGCACCTGTATTGTTCGTAAAGAAAAAGGATGGAACTATGAGACTGTGTATCGACTATCGTGAGTTGAACAAAGTTACCATCCGGAACAGATATCCACTGCCCAGAGTGGATGATTTGTTCGACCAGTTGAAAGGGGCCCAGGTGTTCTCAAAGATCGATCTGAGGTCCGGTTATCATCAGCTGAAGGTCAGGCCCACTGACATTCAGAAGACAGCATTTAGGACACGGTATGGACACTACGAGTTCCTTGTTATGCCATTTGGGGTGACCAATGCCCCAGCTGCATTCATGGATATGATGAACCGTGTGTTCAAGCCGTACTTGGATGACTTCGTGATTGTGTTTATAGACGACATCTTGGTTTACTCTAAGAACCAGGAAGAACACGAGGTACATCTGAGGAAAGTGCTACAGAAGTTAGGGGAGCAGAAGTTGTATGCTAAGCTGAAGAAATGCGAATTCTGGCTTCCTAGTATAGCATTTCTGGGACACGTGATCAGTAAAGAGGGAATCTCTGTTGATTCCCAGAAGATCGAGGCAATCATGAATTGGCCTCAACCTACGAGTGTCACAGAGGTGCGAAGTTTCATGGGGTTAGCAGGCTACTATAGGAGATTTGTCCAGGACTTCTCCAAGATAGCTACGCCTATTACCAAACTGACCCGGAAAGGTGTTCCTTTTGTATGGACAGAGGAGCAAGAAAAGAGTTTCCAAGAGCTGAAGAAGCGTCTGGTTACGGCTCCTATATTGACAGTGCCAGAAGGAACCGATGGTTTTGTGATTTATAGTGATGCTTCATACAAGGGCTTAGGGTGTGTGTTAATGCAGAACGGAAAAGTGGTAGCTTATGCTTCCCGACAGTTGAGACCCCACGAGGGGAATTATCCGACACATGACCTTGAGCTAGCAGCCATTGTCTTCGCTTTGAAGATATGGAGGCACTATCTATATGGAACCACGTGCGAAATCTTCACCGATCATAAGAGCCTCAAGTATCTGTTTACACAGAAGGAGCTCAATATGAGACAACGCCGTTGGTTGGAGTTATTAAAAGACTATGAGGTCAACATACAGTACCACCCAGGAAAGGCGAATGTGGTAGCTGACGCTCTGAGTCGGAAGTCATCAGGAAGTTTAGCTTTCCTGTTGACAACACAGACGGAATTACTGAAAGAATTGAACGACATGGAAATAGAGATAGTTCTGCCCAGTTCCAAGGCACTATGTGCCAACGTCACAGTCGGGTTGTCGATTGTGGACAAGATCAGGGGACAGCAGACTCAGGATGAGAAGTTGGCTAAGCTTCTTCAAGGAATCAAGACAGGCATAGATTCCGAGTACACAGTGAGAGATGGGATATTGTATTATCAGGATAGGATCTGCGTACCCGATGTGCCTGAGATCAGGAAAGAGATTCTCGATGAGGCACACAGTTCGAAATTTGCCTTACATCCAGGAGGCACCAAAATGTATCACAATGTTAAGGATACTTATTGGTGGTCCGGGATGAAACGTCATATAGCTGAGTACATAGCACGATGTGCCAAGTGCCAGCAAATTAAGGTGGAACATCAGAAGCCTGGAGGACTTCTGCAGTCACTGCCCATTCCTAAATGGAAGTGGGAACACATCACGATGGACTTTGTGTCGGGATTGCCAAAGACAGTCAGGGGGAGTGACTCTATCTGGGTTATCGTAGACAGATTAACAAAGACAGCTCACTTCCTGGCAACCAAGACGACACAATCTCTTCAGCGACTAGCTGAGCTATACATCAGAGAAATAGTTAGACTTCACGGAGTTCCAGTATCGATTGTTTCTGATAGGGACCCCCGGTTCGTATCACGATTCTGGAAAGGACTACAACAAGCTATGGGCACGGAACTGAGTCTTAGCACTGCGTATCATCCCGAGACCGACGGCCAGTCGGAGAGGACGATACAGACTTTAGAAGACTTACTGCGTTTTTGTATCATAGACTTTGAAGGAAGTTGGGAAGATCAGTTGCCATTGGTCGAGTTCACGTACAATAATAGCTATCAAGCTAGTATTGGTATGGCACCATATGAGGCATTATACGGCAGGAAGTGCCGATCACCACTATGTTGGACAGAGGTGGGAGAAAGGAGACTCTATGGGCCGGAGATAGTGGAACAGACCGCACAAAAGATACAACTGATCCGACAGCGTTTATTAGCAACTCAAAGTCGACAGAAAAGCTATGCAAATGTTCACCGACGAGACTTAGAGTTTGCGAAAGACGATTATGTGTACTTGAAAGTGTCACCCATGAAAGGGGTGGTCAGGTTTGGCAAGAGGGGAAAGCTTGGCCCCAGATACATTGGGCCATTCAGGATCACGAAGAGGGTTGGACCCGTAGCTTACGAGCTTGCCTTACCATCAGAGTTAGCACATGTTCACAATGTGTTTCATGTCTCGATGCTAAGGAAGTGTATACAGAGTGCAGATCAGGTGATCGAGCACGAACCGCTAGACGTCCAGGAAAATCTGAGTTACATAGAGCATCCAGTTCAGATTTTGGATCGTCGAGATCAGGTGCTACGGAACAAGACTATTCCATTAGTCAAAGTTCTGTGGAGGAATCACCGAATGGAAGAGGCTACTTGGGAGCGAGAAGATGATATGCGCGCCAAGTACCCGCATTTATTTTCATAGTAGTATATGCTAAGTTTGAGGACAAACTTATTTTTAAGGAGGTAAGAATGTAATATCCCGACCCGGGATACGTCACGTATACCGAGGTAGGTCGGTTAAAACATGTAACTTAAGCGATAAGATATGAATGTCATAGTATTCTCATGGAAATGAAAGACTGGAGACTGTAATCACGGAAATGAATGATCAAGGCTGAGTAACACCCGAGCATCACAGGGCATTGCATCGAAATGCGTGCATGCACGCATTTCCATGCATGCATACGTGAATGTAGATACGTAGCTTGATTGAAATCAGTGTATGCAAATATGATTTAAAATAGAATTAGACCTCCACATATGCATGTATATACATGTATAAAAAAAGTGTATTTCATGTGTATATATGTATAATATGTAATGTATTATACATGTATGATGTAATTATGTATATATGTATATTTACATAAGAAACAAAAAGAAAGGAAAAAGGAAAAAGGGGAACTGCCTTGGGCAGTATGCAAACACCCAAGGGAGTGTATGTGTCGGCTATATGAGAAATGGGTGTGTTATATATATATATATAATATGATATATATATATATATATATACATAAGTGCCCCACAAGTCTCCAAGCCATTTAATGCAAAGGTTGCATTTGGCAGAGAGAGCACAGGTTCTAGGTCAAGGAAAGAGGCCATAGAAGGGGGAGGAACCGAGAGAGAGAGAGAGAGAAGAGAGAGAGGCGGTGGAAACTCTCTCTACAAATATAAGCCTACGGGTGTGGGTTTAAAGGCACAAACAAGACCAAAGTTGAGAGAACATCTTGGCAAAGAATTCAGGAGCTTAAATAGGAAAGTTGGAAGGTCATAGTGGGCTAAATCCGAACACCCAGGTGAGTGGTTTTAATTCTGTTTTTACAATTTAAAGCATGAAGCTTGTATGTAATTATATAGTCTAAACAAGCATGAAATATAGGTTTTAATGCAAAAAGAATCATGGAAAACGGTTGAGAAACCATGGAGATATTCCAAGTTGCAGGTTTCATGGATAATTTCGGGTTCCATGAATTCATGCTTAAAAGCTTGATGTTTGTTTATGAAAATAGTCCTTAGAGGTGCAGGAAACCATTTCTAATGGATTAGGGTCAAAACAGTGTATAAATAGTCACGAAATAGGAAGGATATGGGTCACCGGAAAGTCGGCCGGAGATCCTTAGGCTCTATTTCGTGAAGTTATGAAGGGATTTAAAGGAAATGGAAAATGGATTTGAAATCCTTAGGAGAAGGGGAAGAAAATGACATTTAAAAAGGGCCGAAATCTCACCGGAAAATGGGTCACCGTCGCCGGAGAAGGTGACTGTGCACGCCGGAACCCTACCGGAGACGTGGGGAAGACGATCGGAAAAGCGTGGGGGCTATCGGGTCAAAACTGGGATGGATCCGGGTTCGGATCGGGTCGGTACCCGACCGGATATGAAACGGACCGAAGCTGTGTCGTTTTGGGTTTCTAATTAAATGGATTTGGGCATGTTTGGTTGCAGGAATAATAAATAGAAATTGGGTTTTGGGGATAACCGAAACAGGGATAAGGATAGGGAATTGGGTTATTGAAATCCGGTTCTTGAATGAAGGTGAACCGTTTGGTTCAGGGCAAGAGTGGACCGGTCTAGGGTTTTTAGGTCTGAACCAACTGGTTCAGACCGCAGCTTATGGGAATTATAAACCGGCCCCAAATAGTTTGGGAAATTTCACTGTTGCCCAAAGTATAAAAAATTAATTAAATATTAATTTTTCAATAATGCCCCTATTCCAAAAAGAGGTCAAACGAAGTCCAAACAACACAAATGAATAGTCAAAACCTATTATCTCGGACGTTCTGAGTCCAATGGTGGGGTCCATTTTACGAGACGGAACCCCGAAGGATAAAATACCGTAAAAGTGCAAAATGACTATTTTGCCCTTTTAGTACAAAAGTCCAAATGGAATTCTGCGAAAGCCTAAACCGACTTTCTTCGGCATTCCGGACTCAATGGTAAAGTCTAAAATAGTATTTGAAATACTTATGATAGAAAAGCATAAAATTTGATGAATAGCATTTATTCTGAAACGTATTCACTGATATATAGGGAACTCAAAAGGCAAGGGTATACTCACGGATTTCTAAGATAAAGGCACGATAGAGGTAAGTGGATCACTTTCTCTTACATGTGGTGTTCCCACAAGCCAAGTTTATTCTTTTACTGCCGAACTCGTACTCTTGAAAGTATTGATATCCTTGTGTTCCACTTTTCGATATTTTCTATCTTGTGGACATATTGTTGACTGATGTATCACTGTTATCATGTTTCACTGTGCTTTGAAAGCACCTATGTTATTGCTATCCACTTTGTGATATTGTTCTATCTAGTGGACCTTGATTGATTGCTATATCATTGTTATCATGTTGAACCATGCCTTGAAAGGCCTACTACTGTATCCTCATTGAATGAATGATATTCCATTTTTATATTCTATGGAATTACTATGATCATGACATGTTTATGGACACGGGAGTTGTGCTCAGTCACAACAACCATCTGATGCTATCTGATTTAATGAGACCTACGGGTCAAGTCCGTGAACGGACAAATGGCAAATTATTGGAATTGACTGGGGGTATGCCGGGCCCCAAAAGATCGAGGGTCTGCCAAGCCCTGAAACAGAATAACAGCATCTCTTATGATTAACAGAATTGATTGTTGAATGGCACTGTTTCCTTATAATTCTTCAAGTCTCGAAAGACTTGCATTGATTGATTTGATTGTGATCGGTTCATTGTGGCAGTACTTCATTGTTGTTATACTTTCATTTTACACTATTACTTCTGATTGTGTATTGTGATTACCTTTCATTGGCCCTAGTGGCAATTATGTTTCATTGGCTATCACAGCATCTCCTTCCTTATGATTGGCTATCATTATCTATTCATGGATACACATTGATCATCGATACCAGTGTTGGAGATCTGTTTTACTTACTGAGCTTTGTAGCTCATTCCACCCCATTTACCCCCATTTCAGGTGATGACGCTGCGAGACCCCAGTAGGAGTCTGAGAGCGTAGGGGGATATTTTGAAGCATTGTATCAGTCTATGTTAGTTCTCCCATGTATTCACCACCCCCGGGTGCTGGTTACGGTTTAGTTCTCATTTTGAATTTTGTAGAACTATGTCATGTATTTAATAGATTTCCGCTGTTTAATGTATTTAAAAAGACTTCCGCTGGATTACTGTAACTGATAAATGACTTCCGCTGTTTATTGTTTTAAACTTTTAGTACATTGCATATTAGTACTATGATACAGGAACGGAAAAAGTAGGGACGGCCTTCGGGTCGGCCCCGCGACACGAGATCCGCATAGGGTGGGTTTCGGGTCGTGACACGCATGCTGACTGAACCGTTTGGTTCAGTTACAATTTTCTGATATTTACAAAATGACCCCAACAGATTTAGGAAAATTCAACTCTGGCCCAGATTTTGGAATTTTATTCCATTTATACCCCTGATAAATTAATAAATAATAAATCAAATTATTTAATTAATTTATTAATTAAATAAAAATGACCAAATTACCCCTAGGTCATAAATAAGTCAAACGAAGTCCGAATAAAGTAAACGAATAGTGGTTTTTGACTATTTTGGACGTTCTGGACTCAATGGTGTGGTCCGTTTTACGAGACGAGGCTTCAAAAATTACGATACGTTAAAGTACAAATTACTAAATTGCCCCTAATGTAACCGATGTCCAAACAAGACAAGTTATTAGTGTAATCTTATTTTCTCGACACTTCTGAGACCAACGGTGAGGTCCGATTCACGAGACGGGACTCCGAAAAATATGACGCACGAAATGACCAAACTACCCCTATAGTACCCAAAGCCCAAATGAAACTAAAAGATAGTCTATTTTGACTATGTCGGACGTTCCAAACCCAACGGTGAAGTCTATAACACCAAAATAGGTACGGAAAATTTAGTAACGTGAAAAATAAAACTCATCAAGTCACCACGAGTTGACCACTAAGACCAATCCTAGGAAGTTAGGATACGTCAGGCCTAAAATTAAATGAAAAAGCATGAATAGGTAACGATTTAAGGTAAATGTGAAGTTAACGAGTTCTTTATAATTTTCTTAGGAAATACAAAGGAAAGGGAAAAGCCCACCAGTAGTGCAAACCCGGGGAATCAAGGTGAGTAACCTCACATTTGAAGTGGAGATTTAATTCCACGGATTTGAATGATGTTTTAAATATCAAATTCTGTCTTTACACAATTCCGTTTTAAATATTCTGTTATGACATGCTTCCTGAATAATTTACTACTGTTCTCTGAGATATACTTCTGCATGTCTAAAATTTCGATTTCAAATGTTATTATATATCCTGAATTTACATGTTTCACGTATTTCAATACCCCATCATGAGATTATGAACTGTATGTTTTGAATGCTTTTAAATGCATCCACACGAAGGAATTATGGGTTAAATGCTTTTAAATACAAGATAAATTGTGCCTAAGCACCACGGATTTCTATCGGGTCTCTTAGGAACCCAACTATGATACGAATAAATGCCAGGTAGCAGGATCTAATCCCCCAGGCATATGAGATATCTCCACGAAAAGTAAAATGGGAATCTGGTTCGAAACGGATTCTGTTAATGAAAGTGATAAGGTGTGTGTTGAAAATGGAAGCAGGCTTTTTCCCTCATTTTCACCATGCATATTTACATGATTTGAAATTCACATACTTTATTCCGAAAGTACAAGTTAGCTTGAATACTGTAATGTTTCAAAGCCATTGTTTAAAGAATGCATGTACTCTATGTTCCAAGTATACGAGCAATTGGTAGTGAGTATTTTACAAAATTCTCACATGCGAAACCACTACCAATTGAAACCCATGACAGATGTTAGAATTACTCACTGGGCTTTTCGAAGCTCACCCCATTCCCTAACATTTTTCAGGTGATGACGATGGGTGGACCCTTGCCCAATTTGGGGAGAAATGATAGGCAGCTCCATTAGGATTCTGGAGATATTGTTGGGAAGTATTAGGGCCTATGGTCGGTCGAATTTTGATGTCGTACTTTTGGGACAATTATGTATTTAAGCCCAAGAGGCAACCACATATGTACTTAAGCCCTTGAGGCATTCGAATATGTATCATGTATAAGACTTTAATTTTTAGTATGCTCTGATGTGATTATTCATGTGTACCGCTATGAAGAGCGACAGTACCGGACGGCTGTGCGAAAGTTTTTAAAGGATTTTTATAAACAAAAAAAAAAAAAAAGAAAAGGGTTTTTCATGCTTCCGCAAATCAAGGCCGCACCGCTATTCGATACCGTCGCCCATGTTTTGCCTTGCCCTCAGGCTCCCGGGCCTGAAGGCGGCGGTTGCGATCCGAGATCCGCACAGGGTGGGTTTCGGGTCGTGACAGCTGTCCCTACTTTTTTTCATTCTTTGTGCCAATGATAACAGTAAATAATATAAACATAGCATTAAAGTGCAAAAGTCTAATACAAAACATGGTTTATCAACTAAAATATAACCCGACATAAACTGAACATGAACCACTCTTAGGTGGTGAGTACATGGGAGAGACTACATTAATTTATCATGTTCCTCAACTGCCTCCCTACGTTCCTGATCTCCTATTGTAGCGTTCTCACCTAAAAAATATAATAAATGAGGTGAGCTAACAAGCTCAGTAAGTAAAAGCCTATCTCAAGTACGGGTTAGGGATTTCATAGGAAAATATGAATTCAAAGGTAACATAATAGCCAGTCATGACAACAGTTATAGTTAACAGTAAAATGCCACAATGGCCAATGAACAGTAAAGCCCAATAACAAGTGTGAGCAATGGTATAACATGATATGGATAAAGCACAATAATCACAATCAACATGAATACTGCTACAATAAAACGATCACAGTCAAGTCCAATAAATAGGAACAATCAACATAGAACTATTCATAGGGAAATGAAAACCTCCTATGAATCCAATAAACGTCAATATAATAGTCAAATACAAATGATGCATTTACTCTGTTCAGGGTTTTGGCAGACCCTCGGTCTTTTGGGGGCCCAACATACCCTCCCTTAACATGAATGCATATAAAATGTGTCACATCCCCAGACCCACCCTGTGCGGATTTCGGGCACGTGACAAGGCCAGTTAGGCACCCATCGATTTTTTTTTTTTGAAAGTAAAACCCCGACAGTAATCCTAACCACAGGCCATTCGAATATAATCCCCAAGCATAATGCATTCAGCTTACATAAGTTAAGCAGCAGAATTTTTACAAAAGAATGCATACATATATACTTGGCAGAGCAGCAGAGTACAGCCATAGTTAGTCCTATTACACAGTCCATTACAAAAGTTAAGTCATAGTTTGTTCGGTTACACAAAGTTTACAAAAATGATATAGAGATACAAAAATGGATTATAATTTTTGTTTGGGGGTCTCCAAAACATTCCCCCCCTAGGTCCTTGACTTGCTAAGCCTGCCTATCGGATCCTTCCCCTGAAAATGTTAAGATAATGGAATGAGCTTTAAAAAAAAAGCCCAGTGAGTAACACAGATATCCAGGCATGGGTTTCGAAATTCAATCTCTGCCTATATCACATGATTAATTAAATCAATTTGGAAATAAAAGTTCAATAAATCCAAGTTAAATTCAACAGATCAAAACGGGTAGGATAGTACAGGATGCTAACACAACAATTAGGAGCATAGTCAATTATTTAAGAAACTAAAACCATGTCGTAAGTGATATAGTACGAAAAGGCATGCTTTTGAATATTTACATTTAAACGGTATAGCATTCGAAACAATATAGCAGATCAAATGACAGTATCCAGACAGTGTCAGAAGTTACTCACTTTCAATATTAGAGGTTGATGCTACGGATGAAGCCTTCCTCTTTTTCTCCTTAAGCCTAAAACAAATTATAAAGACTTATCAACACATGATCTTAGACTGAGTAAGTCTACCCTGTGATGGGTTTCATGGGACTAACTTATAGTGGCTTGTTCATAGGTCTTACCTCTTAAGCATCTGGCTCAAGGTCTCAATAGCCTCTTGTTTTCTTAACTTAGCCTCGGCAATCATTGCCTTAGTGGGCGTTTTGTATATAAAAGGTCTGACAGAGACAACTTCAGTTGATTTGGCTATTCTAATATGTCGTTCAATGACTTTCTGTTGCCACAACAGGTCTTGCATGAATTCCTGCTGTTTTTTGTCAATTGGTCATTCAGCTTTGGTCATAATAGTGAACTTCTTTGGTTCCTTATCATTTCCTTCCATGACCGTCTTTGTGAGTTTTATCCTAAAACACAATTTAGGGTGTCAGGATAAACGTCATCTAATTTACTACCCTTCAGGTAGTTTGGTGACTTCACAAAATTTTTCGTATTCATTTTCAAAATTTGGACCTTTCCATTAGGTTCGGGGCATCAAAGAAAGTCAATCTAGACTCTCCCCAGTTTTTATTTAGCTTTGG
Source organism: Nyssa sinensis (assembly GCA_008638375.1). Classification (NCBI taxonomy): domain Eukaryota; kingdom Viridiplantae; phylum Streptophyta; class Magnoliopsida; order Cornales; family Nyssaceae; genus Nyssa; species Nyssa sinensis. The sequence continues at coordinate 39,159,699 of CM018031.1, forward strand.
GCATATCAAGGGTAACTTGGTCATTTTACAGTCACGGGATTCTGATTTGTCATTAAATCCTACGTATAGTTTCATAGGTATCTGGTCCCCTACTAGTATAAATTTCGTCTCAATCGGACTTCATCTGGAACTTATATAGGGTTAGGGGCATTTTGGTAATTTCCTCATGTTATATTTTTCGGTACTTTATTTGCTATTACAGACCTTACCATTGAGTTCGGAATGTCCAACATAGTAAAAATGGACTATCTTTCAGTGTCATTTGGTACAGGGTATCACTAGGGACAATACGGGCATTTACCCTTTACATGTCTGTATTTTTCGGGACAAGGTTTCACAAATCAGACTCCACTATTGAGCCCGGAATGTCCAAAATAGTAAGATTACACTATTTAATTATTAAATTCGGACTCCGTTTGACCTTTTTAAGGTCCAAGGGCAATATGGTAATTATTCCCTTTTAATAAAATAATTATTTTATTATTTTAATTAGTTTTTCAGGGGTATAATTGCATAAAAATTTCAAAATCTGGGCCATAGTGCTAATCTGTTAAACTGTGGGGGTCAGTTTGCAATTATTCAAAAGTTTAAAACTAAACCAAAGGGTTCAGTTCTCTTGTAAGTGAACCAGTCCGGTCCAGTCTGGTCTTAACCGATTCAGGGACAGTGCTGACATCATGATGAAGTCAGCCCTAGGATTTAAAATTAAAATTTCCTTATGTCAAAACGGTGTAGTTTTGGTTTAAACGGTTCACCCGTTTTTCAGTCGAGTCGGGGCCCAACCCGATACCCGGTCCGACCCGCACTGTTCATCATCCCCAACTCTAGGGTTACTCTAGCCCTAAATTTCATAAATTTTTCTCTTCAATTTCGTGGAATTCTGGTTATCTATGCTTACTGATTTTTGTTCCAATCGACTTCTGGAAATTGTAGTGACAATCTAGCATTGATTTAGAGCTTCAAATCGAGCTCGATGGCCCTGTTTCAAGATGATAATCCGAAACCTGAAACTGGCCATTAAATCCTCATTTTGCCACCATTTCCCTCGCTTCTTGTTTCCTCGTGACCCTCATGAGGTGGGGATTCAGTCCCTCATTACCAAAATCCAGTTTAGTCGTGTTTTTAGTAAGGTTGGGTTTGAGACCCGAACCTGCAACTCGTGGTTAAAGGGTCGATCCTAGGTCTTTGGGGTCGCGGCTTAGGCATTTTAGAACCCTCTTGAGGTCTAGATCATGTCTTAACCAACCAAACTTGGTTTGCTCGAGGTTGTTTTAGACCTGCATCTATGGAGGTCATTAATGGCGGTTTGGCACGATTTTGGGTTTTTCAAGCCTATCCGACTCTCCCAGTTAATTCATAACAGTCCCTAGGTCTCACAGTAGCTCTTACATGCAGTTTATATGGCCTCAAATGATTGAAACAGTAAGCAAAAAGGAGAAAGGAAAATTATGGGTTTTTGGTTTTATACCTTAAATTTGATGCTCCTTCTCCTTGGGCTCGGTTCTGATCTTTGGTAGTGCTGGCTCAGTTCCAGTCGTGCTCCTCAGGTCAGTGTCTTCTCCTCCTTGATCCTTCAATGGTCACACCAATGCACACTCTTTGTGTATGTCCTCTCACTCTAAGGTTCTCTTTCTCTCTCTCTCTCTCTCTATATATATATATATATATATATCAGTTTACAGGATTGTTGCCCATCTGATTTCCCTCCAATGGAGACTTGTAACCTCAGATTTCTTGTTCATACGTCTAATTTGTACAAGTTTTGGTTGGGAGAAGGTGTACTCGTGGGGTGAAAGGCATGGTGGTCTATGGGCATAGAGTGACGCATGCTGATGTGATTGCTCACTTGGGAGGTGGCCAAATTAGATTTGCACTTATATATATATATATATATATATATATATATATCCTTGTACATTTGTCTACAAAGATGCCCCTAGCCTAGTTGGTAACTTTTTGAATGAGATTTCTTTACTTCCATAGGTCAAGGGTTCAATTCCCCTTGGCCTCACAAGTGAGTATTTTTCTCCACTTTTTAGGCTAAGGCCTTGTTTGGTTGACGCGGAAATTCTAGTTTCACTATTTTGGCTCTAACTTTCAATCCGTAGCTCTTTTTTCAGCACGGTTTCTTCCTGTCACTTCCTATTCAGATTATCTTTACTATCCAAGGTCTAGTATTAGTTTTTATTTTCTTGGGTTTCCCGTAGTTAGCTAATCCGAGTTCTATTACTACCCAAAATAGACATTTAATTAGCTAAATATTGTATTACATTCCCAAAACAGTTTTTAGTACACAAAACGAGTCAGTCAACTAGTTGGGGGTGTTACAAAATACTCTTTTTACTCACTGCGTAAAAATTCCATCATTGCCATGTGTCCGTTCATGGACTCGACCCGTAGGTCCCATAAATTGACCTGTAGGTCCAATCAATCAGATAGCATCGGATAGGTAATGTGACTGAGCACAAAACCCAGCATTTAACATGAATCAGGAGTATATCACAAGTACATAAGATATGAAACATCATGACATAAGCATTGAATGATAAGTATCAGTACAATGAGTCAAATCATGAGATATCAGTCAATAGGCCTCCACTAGATAGGACAATATCAATGGTGGGAACAATAACAATGGATACATACATGAGTACAAGTTTTGGAAGTAATAGAAATATTGTGGCTTGGAAAACCACATATAAGAGATAGGAATTCACTTACTTTATCAGTGCCTTAATATTCTGTAACTTTCCCTTTTCCTTTCGAGTGCCCTATATATCAGTAAATACGTTTCAGTTTTAATGCTATTCATCAAATTTTATGCTTCATTATTATAAGTATCTCTTTTACTAATTTAGACTATACCATTGAGTTCAGAACGTTGAAGAAAATCAGTTTAGGCTTTCGCAAAATTCCATTTGGGTTCGGGTAGCGATAGGGGCATTTTGGTCATGTTGGCGTTCTACGGGTATTTTATTTTTCGGGACTCTGTCTCGTGACATAGACCTCACCATTAAATCCAAAAGGTCTAAAACAGTAAGTTTTCATTATTCATTCGACTCATTTACATGTCAGAATTTAATTTGAATTTAATTAATTTAAACTAATTTATTAAATTAATTAAGTGTAGCTAATACATATAGTATTTGAGCCCAAACAAACCACATGTGCCTTGACGGCATAGTGGGCTAAGATTTTCACTCTTTCCCCCTTGGTCACAGGTTCAATTCACTGCTCATACCAACTTTTTTTACATTTCCTGTACATTTTTCATTTCTTGTACTTTGTAAGCCAATCATTGGATAACTTTTCCTTTCCAACCAAACACCCCCCAAACTCAAATTTAAAATTTTACCCATAAAGTAACAGTGTTGGGCAGCCATCTGAATGGATGGGTCGGGTCCAACCCGACCCGGTTTGGCCCAAATTAAATCACAAAAACCCCAGCCGCGCAGCAGCCTCCCACGCACGGTTGGTCATCTTCTCCGTTAACGGCGACTCGACGACGATGGATTTTCTTGCGTTTTTTAGTGGGGTTCATACCTACAGGTCATGGACAACTCAAATCTACCCTCGATTTTCCAATCGGAGAGCTGGATCTCCCCCAAAATAAGGAAAACAACAGCTCCACTAGAGCTGTGCAGTTTTTTGGCAGCCCCTTTTCTCCTTCCATTTTCTCACCTTTTTCTACACCGTTTTGATCCCTTATTGTTTCTATGTGTTGCCGCACCTATGGGGATCATTTCCCCATCATAAAACCCAAGCTTCATGCCTTACAATCCTAAAAATCAATTTAGCCGAACAACCTGTAAATCCATTTCCCTACTATTTTCTTCATCAATTTGCTTTGTTCTTTGTTGCAAAATTTATCTAATTCCAATGCTCATGCAACCTCAATATAATGTCTATAATTCATGCTTTCATAAAAAAAAAAAAAACCACAGGTCATGCTTTCATGCTTAAATTTAAAAAAAAAAAAAAAAAAAAACTGAATTGATCCATTATACCAACCTGATTCGATTCTTTATTCTTTTTTTTTTTTTTGCTTCTACTATAGTCGCTATTCCCAACCGTAGCCATGTTCTAGCCGCAAGCCTTCCTTTTTCTTTCTTTCTTTCTTCCTACTTCGCACCCCCTGTTGCGCCAAACAGTTCCTCTTCATTCCTCTCTTTTTTTTTTTTTTTTTTTTTGCTAGTTCTAATTGTAACGCATGCCTGGCATGTTTTTATGTTGAAACCGCCCCTCCCTTAATTTTTCTTCCCTAACACCCCACGTATATATATAAATAGTAAATTTCCTACTTGCAGCGACCTTCTTTGACTCCCCTTCTTGCTTTCCCCCTTTTCTGACTTTCATTTTCCTATATTTCGGCTGCCTCTTTCCTTTTTCTTCATTTGGTTCAGTGCAATAAATGCTTGCAAGACTTTTACACACACACACACACACACATATATATATATATATAATACAATACACCTTGATATCTCATGGAACCTTCCCACTCAATACGTCAATCATACACTCACAGAACATTGCATGCATGGTCCTTATATCCATATATATATTATTTTATTTTGTGTGTAACACATGTATATATATATATATATATATATTTCTGGCTCGGCTTGTTCGTACTTGGGCTTTTGCCCAATCTCGTAATTTCCTGAGATCACAATTTTACTATTTACCTTGATAGGCGTACCCATTACTGTATACTAATCATCATGATAGTTTGGTATATTTGAGGTCTATTATTCTCGGTCTGAGGTTTACTTTTGGTACCATGCTTATTGGCTTGTTCTAATCTTGGTATCGTTATGTGATGGTAGGACATGAATGAAATTATTCTATTTTATTTGGGTCTGGGTGTTATAGGATAGGTGGCCTATAGCCTTCTTCAGCGAGAAGCTAAGTAGGGCGGCCCTGAATTACGCCACTTATGACAAAGAACCTTATTCTCTTGTTCGCGCTCTAGAGACGTGGCAACACTACCTTTGGCCTAGGGAATTTGTGATCTACACCGATCATAAATCATTGAAGCATCTCAAGGGTCAAGGTAAATTAAATAAGAGACATGTTTAATGGATTGAACTCCTTGAGACCTTTCTTTATGTCATTTGTTACAAGCAAGGTAACGAGAACGTTGTTGTTGATGCTTTATCACGAAGGTATGTACTTCTTACTTCTTTGAATACTAAAATGCTTGAGTTTGAATATTTGAAAGACGTGTATGCCAATGACGCTAATTTTTTTGATGTGTATGTAACACCCCAGACTTAATTATTAAATTATGTAATGAAAACTCTTTCTAAAATCTAATCTGGCATTTAACTGTTTAAATTCAACTGTTTAACACTGGCAAAACCCATGTTAGCTGATTTCAAAATTCTGAGAAACTGATTACTGACACTGAACCCTTGGACACTGAAGCTAACCTAACTAGGAGTTGACTGGAAGAAACCGCGTCGAAAAATAAGCTACAGAATGAAAGTTAGGTAGGAAACAGTGAAACTGCATTAATGCGCAGCCAAACAGGGCCTAAGCCCGAAGTATGGAAAATAACCAAAAATGTGGCCAAGAGGATTTGATCCCTTGACCAAACTGGGTAGAATTTGGTTTACCAAACAAATAACCAACTAGGCTAATGGCACCTTTGTGTACAAACATACAAAGAAATGTATATAAACACAAATTTGATTAGACCACCTCCCAAGTGACCAATAGCCAAGCATGCAACACATCAGCCATGCATCACCCTACACCCTTAGACTATCATGCCTATACACCACATGATGACATCTCCTTCCAACCAAAATGCATGCAAAACCATCATGAACTTTGGGAGATGAAAGGACAAGAAAGAAATCTGATTTCATATACATGTCTCCATATATGCATTGGAGGGAAATCAGACCTGTAGATATCCTGTGTACTGATATATATAGAGAGAGAAAGCCAGAGAGAGATAGAGAGATAAGTGTGTACATACATGATGGTGCACAAGAGATTGAAGGGGAGGGAGAAAGGAACTGAGGGAGGCACACGACTGGGACTGTGAGGCTCTGAGGTGCCAAGGAACTGAACCAACAAAAATGGGCAGGAAGATCACTATTTTAGAGGTAACCTCAAAACTGTCTAGTTTCTGTTTAGACTTTTGCTACTGTTTTTAATACCTTGAGGCCATATAAACTGCCTATATGAACTACTGTGAGGTCTAGGGTTGTTATGAATTAACTGGGAGGGGCGGTTAGACTGAAAAACCCAAAAATTGTAGAAAACCGCCATTAATGACCTCAAAACTGCAGGTCTGAAACGACTGCCATGAAACTGATTTTTGACCCTTGGGACCTGATCCAGACCTTTCTAGGATCCCAAAAAATGTTATCCGCGACCCTAAAACCCTAGGAAAGGCCTTCAAACTTGAACTTGCAGGTCACGGGTCCATGACCCATTTTTATCAAAAAGGCTTTAAAACTTGTTTGAAACACATGCACTAAACCGCCATGACCTAGGGATCACAAGGAACCAAATCTCACGAGATTTGGTTGAGAAACGAAGGTGCACGACCGAGTTGCAGGTTTGCACAATAATGGAGTGGACCGAGCTCCATGCGTGGATTCGATCCATGAAACTGATGCCAAAATGTTGGCATGACATCCAGGAATCGATTGGAACCAGAAGCAGTGGGAAATCGTGGCCAAAATGTCACGAAATTGAGAAATTGAGAAATTGTGAAAACTGGAATTTAGGGCAACAGTGGGTTATTTGATGAAGAAGACGACGAGTTGACGAGTCGACTCGTCCAACTCGCCTGAGCCCAGACGTGTCAACATAGACACGTGTCCACCTACGGCTAAGCCACCGAGTTAGTGGAACGGTGGCGTTTTGGGGGAAACTGAATGGGTTTTAAATTTAATTCGGACTGTTTGGGCGCATGGATAATAAATTGAAATCAGGGACTTGGTTAAACTTAACCTGGATAAGGTGGCAATTAGGGATATCATGGATAACGTATTCCGATTTTCTGAAGAGAAGTGAACCGGTTGGTTTTTGAGGATTTTGGACCAGTTCAACTCCTGAACCCTAAAACCATTTGGTCTAAACCCCTGATTTATGATATTCTGTTTTGACCCCAAATGTTTTCTGAAATTATACTCTGGCCCAGACTTTTAAGAATTTATGCAGATACACCCCTAGAAAAATAATTAAATAATAAAATAATTATTTTATTAATTAGGTAAAATTACCATTTTACCCCTAGATATTAAATATGTCAAACGGAGTCCAAACAAATTAAATAAATAGTGTATTTTCACTATTTCAAATATTTTGGACTCAATGGTACTGTCCAAATTGGGAAATTATGTCCCAAAAATACAGACCCGTAAGGGGTAAATGACTGTACTGCCCCTGAGGGTACCCAGGCCCAAATAAAAATAAAAGACAGTCTATTGTGATTATGTCGGACATTCTGGACTCAACAGTGAAGTCCGTTTAATGAACTGAAGTCCCGAAAAATACAAACACATAAATTGTAAAATGACTGAATTACCCCTAAAGATACCCAGGCCCAATTAACCATAAAAGATGGCCCAAGTTAACTATGTCGGACACTCTGGACCCAATAGTGAGGTCTATTTTATGAATTGAAGTTCCGAACAGTTTGGTTATACAATATGTAAAATGACCAAAATACCCCTGAGCACATGAAGTGCAAAGTAGAGGTGGAATAAAGGTCAAACTGATTTGATAAATTATCATAAGGATAATTATGAACACTGAAGGGCTAAATAAGACTCTGGAATAGTTAACGCGTAAAATGAGAAACGACTAATATGTACCAATGACCAAAAGCAGATACCAAACGAAGTCCAAAGGACTTAGAAAATCATATCTAAGATATGTGGACTATTCTGAGGACCACGATAGGGCCAGGGACAAGAATGGACAAATTACCATTTTGCTCCTAAGGCTAAGTAAGCCCTTAACTGATAGCGATTCAAGTCTAAAAGACTTAGAACTTCATGTATATGATATATGGGATATTCTGAGAACCACGACTGGGTTCGGGGCAAGAATGACAAAATTACCATTTTGCCCTATGGTTAAAATAAGAACCTAACTGATACCGATTGGAGTCTAAAAGACATAGAACTTTATATTTAAGATATAAAGACTATTCTGAGGGCCTTGATAGGGCCCGGGGCAAGAGTGATAAAATGACCGTTTTGCCTCTAAGGTTGAAAAAGTAACCGACTGATAACGATTGAAGTCTAAATGACTTAAATTATAGTTCTGAAGACTACTAAGCCTAATTAAGGAATGAAATAGCCCCGGATGAAACCCGATGAGAGGGCGACAGGCTACTAGGTTATCTTAGGTAATTCGATAGACACGTAAGATGACGAATAAGACCTGAATGGATAAATTCTGATCTGTCTGTGATTGATGATGATTATTCAGGACATACATGGAGATGCCTGATGTATTTGGAGGTTATCGGATTGTTTGTGCAAGGAGATAACCGTAACAGTTTGTGAGTAACCTTGACTCTTGAATTGGTGTATAAGTACACTGTCTAGTTACTGTATTTTAAATACTGTACTGTACTGTTTTATCTGATACACTGATTTCATGCCCTTACTCAAATGCATGAATTTTTACTGTCTGATTCCTCTGTTCTGTACTGCAATAAATCTATCACTGCTTTTACTAAAAGAACAACTGACTCTCGGTACCATTTCAGTCTTGAGCGCTATATGAGCATACTGCGTTGTTTAATCTGCATATATTATACTGTTTATACTGTTATACTGTTCTGCTCTGCTCATTACTGACCTGTTCTGTTACTCTGATGTTTTAACTGTACTCCTGTTTTAATACTGTTTCAAATGAACGTATTTAACTATCTTAGTGAGTAACCCTGACTCCTGAATTGGTGTATAAGTATACTGTCTAGTTACTGTATTTTAAAATATTGTACTGTACTGTTTTATCTGATACACTGATTTCATGCTCTTACCCAAATGCATGATCTTTACTCTGTCTGGCTTCTCTGTTCTGTACTGAAATCGCTGTTTTAAACTGGTTCTATATGAACAACTGACTCCTGGTACCATTTCAGTCTTAAGCGCTATACGAGCATACCGCACTGTTTAATCTGTGCATACTGTACTGTTTATCCTGTTATACTGTTCTACTCTGCTCATTACTGACCTGTTCTGTTACTCTGATGTTTTAACTGTACTCCTGTTTTTAATACTGTTTCAAATGAACGTATTTAACTATATGTTATGTTTGATATGATCCGCCCTGACCTGTTCTGTTTGATCTGTCTGATCTGTTCAGTCCTGATCCGTCCTGATTTGTTATGTTCGATCTGTTCCGTTCTGTTCTGTCCCGTCCTGTTCTGCTCAATACTGATCTATCATGTTCTTTGATGATGTACCTGTATCTCTGACTGACGTACTTGTTTCCGCTCAGTTCTGTCTTGTTCCGTTCCGTTGATGATATACATGTATCCATGATTGATATACTGTTTCCACTCAGTTTTGTCTTGTTCCGTTCTGTTGATGATATACTTGTATCTCTGGTTGACATAATGTTTTCGCTCCGTTCTGTTATGTTCTGTTCTATTTTATTCTGATTTGTTATGTTTTATTCTGTTCTGTTCGGTTATGATTTATTATGTCCTGCTCTACTCGGTTCTGCTCTGTCCTAACCTGTTGTGTTCTGTTCTGTACGGTTATACTTGATATGGTCTGTTATGTTCTGTCTGTTCTGATCTGTTGTTTTATTTTGTTCAGTCCTGCTTTATTCTACTGAAACTGCATTTAAAGTAGATTTATAAAACTGCTATTTCAGAAACAACTGAACTACCCTTGTGCTTTGTAAATAAGAAATAGATTTGAAACCCATGACAGGGAACCTGTGTTACTCATTGGGCTTTTCGAAGCTCACCCCATTCCCTAACATTTTTCAGGAATGATATCTATTGGATCTGATGGCACTGATCTGTGGAGACTGGATTATTGAGGATTGAATCTGTTTAATCAGGTGAGTGATGTAATACGACTGACTTGACTGATATGTATTAGATATTGACATGGCTCATGGATTTAAACGGTACTCTAGAGATTATAGTTCTGCTCTGTTGTTATATGTCGGATTATAGATATGCTCTGAGGTTAGAATTGTTAGCTGTTGGATTTTAGACTGGCTCTGTGGTACATAACCTTACGGTGAATACATGAGTTGCATTCCCTTGACAAAAAAAAAAAGTTTTAAATTCCGCTGCATCTGACCCTACAATCAGAGTGCAATTCACTGGAAAGTTCAGAAATTGCCTTCGGTTGGTCGCGTGGCGGCTGACTAGCATCACGTCCTCGACATCCGCGTAGGGTGGGGTTCGGGATGTGACATGTATATGGCGTGTGAAAAAATGGCATTTGGTAAGTTTTACAAGCATGATGGTTATTTGTTTAAAAAAAGCAAATTGTGTGTGCCAAATTGCTCAATGCTTGAATTATTAGTACGTGAGGCACATGGTGAGGGATTAATGGGGTACTTTGGTGTCAGGAAAAACCTTAGAAATTTTACACGAACGATTCTTTTGGCCTAGGATGAGAAGAGACGTCACTCAAATATGTGGTAGGTGCATTACATATAGAAAGGCCAAATCTAAGGTTTTACCACATGGGTTGTATACACCCTGACCCGTTCCTAGTGAACCATGGGTAGACATATCTATAGACTTTGTTTTGGGGCTACCTAGGACAAAAAGGGGTAAAAATTCTATTTTTGTGGTAGTGGATAGATTTAGTAAAATGGCACATTTCATTCCGTGCCATAAAACAGATGATGCCATGAACATAGTTGATTTGTTCTTCAAGGAAATAGTGCGACTCCATGGTGTAACGAGGAGTATTGTTTCTAATAGGGATATTAAATTCCTTAGCTACTTTTGGAAGGTTTTGTGGGGAAAATTAATTACCAAACTTTTATTTTCCACTACTTGTCATCCACAGACTGACGGACAGACTGAAGTAGTCAACAGGACTCTAACTCAACTCTTACGTACTGCCATTCGAAAGAATTTAAAAACTTAGGAGGACTGTTTGCCATTTATAGAGTTTTCATATAATAGGACTATGCATACTACTACTTCTTATTCTCCCTTTGAAATTGTTTATGGGTTTAATCCACTTACTCCTTTAGATTTGATGCCTTTACCTATTGATGACAAGAGTAGTTTGGATGGCCACAAGAGGCCGAATTTGGTTAAGTCAATTCATGAAAGCGTACAGCTTCAAATTGTGTAGAAGAATGAAAAGTTTGCTTCCCAAGCCAATAAAGGGTGAAGGGCTGTAATCTTCGAACCTGGAGATTGGGTTTGGGTTCACATGCTCAAAAAACGATTCCCACCAGCCCATAGAAGAACTAAATTGCATCCTCGAAGAGATGGACCTTTCCAAATCCTTGAGAAAATTAATAATAATGCTTATAAACTGGATCTTCCAGGTAAGTATAATGTCTCTACTACTTTCAATGTTTCTGATCTTTCTCCCTTTGATGCAGGTGACGATTCAAGGTCGAATCCTTTTGAGGAGAAGGGGAATGATAGGCACCATGGTGGACCGAGTCATAAAGATCCTTTACAAGTTCCAAATGAGCCAATCACAAGGTCGAGAGCTAAGCAGATCAAGGAAGCAATGCAAGGATTAGTGCAATCCACTTGGGCCGAGTTTGCAAATTCATCGAGTAAGACCCCAACATTCAAGATGGGCTTGAAAGACGAAGAACCAGCTTTAATCCATGTGATACAAGCTACAAAGGAGGGCAACATAGCCTTGTGGCTTCGTGTGGACTTTTTATTTCGTTAAGTATAGGTGTGTGGGCCTATTTTATGCTTTTATGGTTGTAGGCGTTTAGACCTATTTAACTCATTTAGTGAATTTCTATTATTAGCTTCAGTCGGTAGTTTGGGATGTTTTGGACCTAAGGATGTTCTGCCCGTGTCTCTTAATTGATGTAGGCTTTATTCGGCCCTAGTGTAATATCCCGACCCGGGATATGGCACGTATACCGAGGTAGACCCAGTCGAGTAGTGTAACACCAGTTGTAACCCGAGCTATTTAAGCTCTATATCATGGTATTTTATGGACTGAACGGTAATTGAATGTGAACGGTTTATTTTGTACGGTCAGTGTCGGGCGACACAACCTAGGACCGAGTCTCGTAATGTGTGCACGCACGCATTCTAATGCACATGTACGTTTGCATGTATGCGTAGGCCATTAGATATGAGTGTATGTATATACTTATGGAAATTAAAATATATATATATATATGATTATCAATGGACGTATAATTAAGGTATAAATATATATATATATATAAATGTATAGTATTGAATGACATATATGTATTATATAAATATAATGTATAAATATAAATCATATAAAATATAAGTATAAAATATGTATATGTATAGCTGATTTTATATATGCATATATATATATATACACACAAATGCATGCATAAAGCATGCAAGTGAAAGAAAGAAATAGAAAAGGAAAAGTAGGCTGGTGTGTTAGCAAGTGTGTGCTTTAAAGTATGCTAGTGTGTGTTATATATAAAATACATATATAATAAATATCAAGCTACACTGAATGCAGCCCAATCAAAAGGAAATAAAGAAAAGAAAAGAAAGAAATTCAAGGAAAGGGGCAACAAGTGGGAGGAAAGAAAAGAGAAAAAAGAAAGAAAAATCATGAGGGGGGGTGCACTGCTGCTCCATATATATATATATATACACCTATGTATGCTAAAATGTAATGGAAAGAAAACACATAAAACAAAGAAGCTAAGAGCTTAGAGGGATTCTAAAACATTCAGAAGTAAGAAACAGAAGAAGAAAAAAGGATAAATAGAAAGAAAAAGGTGAGAATTTACTGTATATTTCAAGTTTTGAATTTGTTGGATTTTTTGTAGAATTTCTTAAATCTTAGAAATAATTATATGGTTTTAAAGAGCATGAAAAATGGTGAATTTAGGAAGAAACCGCAACTTATTTGGTTTTAGATCATTTCCGGGTCATTGAGTTTTAGATCATTTTAACTCATTTTATGAATTGGAAATTGTTTCCCATAAGTGCAGAAACTTGTAGGTAAAATTTGGGCTCAAAAAAATGGTTAAAAAGCCATGAAACAGTGAAAATTCAGTTCGCCGAAAAATTAGGACAGCTCGTCGGAGCTGGCTGCAACTTCATTTTTCGACGCCTTCCGGTGATGCAAATTGAATTTTGAGGGTAGATATGGAAAGCCCATGAGGATTCGAAGAGGACCCGAGTGGTCAGACGTTGAAACGTCGTCGAAAATCGGCTGCCATGGCCGGAGAAGACAACCAGCCGCACGGACGGAATAGCGCTGGGCGCTGCTTGCGTGTTGGTTTTTTGTGATTTTAGGCCATGGGTCAGGTCGGGTCGACCCGCCCAACCCAATACGGGTTGACCCAATATAGGAGTAGCTGTAGAGAAATTTTTAAAAGTTTAAAAAATGTGATTTAGGGCTGTTTGGTTATAGATATAAGAAATTGAAATTAAATTGAATTGAGAATAGGAATAGCTTATCCAAGGTTTAGGAGATATCCATTGTTTGGCTATTCCAAATTGGAATAGGAATTTATGATAATTATAAATTTACCCAGAACTTATGATAATTAGATTTTGACCCCAAGTAATAAAATAATATTTAATTTAAAGGAGAAATTACCAAAATGCCCCTAAGTTGAAAAGTAGTCAAACGGACTTCGATCAAAATAAAAGAATAGTGAATTTTTATTATTTTGAGCATTCTGGACTCAAACGTGGAGTCTGATTTGCAAAAGGAGGTCTCAAGAAGTAAGAAACCGTAAAAGTGCAAAATGACCGTTTTGCCCTTTTTACTACCAAAGTCCGAATTGACTTCCACGAAAGCCTAAACCGACTTTGTTCGATATTCCAGATTCAATGGTAGAGTCTAAATTATTAAAAGAGATACTTATAATAACAAGGCATAAAATTTGATGAATAGCATTAAAACTGAGGCGTATTTACTGATATATAGGGAACTCGAAAGAAAAGGGCAGAATCATGGGATACTGATATAAGAACGCGTTTTTAAGGTAAGTAAATTCACTTTCTCTTCCATGTGGTATTTCCAAAGCCAAGTTTATTCTTTTTACTGCCAAACTTGTACTCTCGAACGTACCTGATATTATTGTTTTCCACAATGTGATATTGTTCTATCTTGTGAATATTGATTGATTGCTATATCATTGTTATTATACTACCCATGCCTTGAAAAGCCTATTGTTATGTTTTCACATTATATATGATATTCCATTTTTATACTCTTATGGAATCACTTATGATCATGATATGTTTATATATATCAGATTTGTGCTCAGTCACAATATCCATCTGATGCTTTTTGTTACACTAGAGACCTACAGGTCAAGTCCATGAACGGACATATGACAATACATTGAAATTTACTAGGGGGTATGCCGGGCCCCAAAAGACCGAGGGTGTGCCAAGCATTGACACAGAATAAATGTATCTCTTATTTGATTCCTTTGGACTACGATTGTTGAGTTACACTATCCCTTATGATTATTTTGTATTGAGAGACATTTCCTTATTGATTTGATTGTGATCGGTTTATTGTGGCAGTACATTCTTGTTGTTATATTATTATTGAGAGTTTCATGTTGATTTTATATCCATTACTCCTGATTGTACATTGTGACCCATTGTTCATTGGCCATTATGGCAACTGTTCTCGTTGGCTATCACAGCATCTTACTTCTTATGATTGGTTATCATATTCTTATTCATGGATTCATATTCTTTTATGATCACCAATACCAGTGTCGGAGATTTGTATTTACTTGCTGAGCTTTTGTAGCTCATTCCATCTTACTTACCACATTTCAGGTAGTGATGCTGCAAGACCCCAGTAAGAGTCTGAGAGCGTAGGAGGACATTTTTGAGGAAACGTACTAGTTATGATGTAGTTCTCCCATGTATTCACCACCCACGGGTGCTGGTTATGTTTGGCTTTATTTTGATTATTGTAGAACCATATTATGTATTGAAAAGACTTTCGCTGTTCATTGTATTGAAATGGCTTCCACTGATTATTATTATTGAAAAGACTTCCGCTGATTATTGTTTTAAATTTTTTGTACATTGCATATTAGTACTATGATACAAGAATGGAAAAAGTAGGGACGGCCTTAGAGTCGGCTCCGTGACACGAGATCCGCATAAGGTGGGTTTTGGGTCGTGACAGCTTGGTATCAAAGCTATAAGTTCGATTGTGAGTCATGGGAGATAGGACTAGAATTAGAATTTATAGATATGACTGACGTTTTATTTTATATGATCATTGACTATTATCTTACACACTGACTGGTCACCTCATTAGTTATCTTCACTGGTTATCTTTTACAGACATGGTTAACACGAGGAACAATCCGTTACCTATAGATCGTTTAGAATTAGAGTCGATAGATATAACTGACGTTCTTTAAATAGATTTCATATGACCATTGACTATTACCTTATACATTGATTGGACATCTTACTGGTTATCTTTACAGACATGGTTATCACAAGGAATACATCAACAGTTATGGTTTACATAAATCGCTTAGAGCGACTGATGGAAAGGGTTATTGAGGCTTTATTTGGGAGTCAGTCGTAGATAATGCTTAATTATTATGCTAGACTCATATATGAATACTGACTGCCTATCTTACGTAAATGTTAAACCGCTATCTTTTACAATAAATAATAAACACCAGGAAATGATTAGGCTACTATATTGGTAGTCACAGGTACTTTTCTAGTTATTTATAATGCTTATAGACTATTCAAATTTTATGTTAACTCTACACACTTATTAATGTCCCTACATTTCCACTGAACTGAACTTAGCAACTGAACACTTTGATGATTGATTTACTGATTCCATTACATTGGAAAAGTTAATATTAGAGAATATTAGACAAAAAAGCATGTGAACTTTAGGCTAATTTCTGAACCATTTTTATATTACCATGAGGATCATTGTTTAGAAATATTAAACATAGAACACAAAAGATACAAATCAGGAGCACAGGTATTCTCAATGATTGGCCTATACTTGGAAGTTAGGCCTAGTGATATAGAAGAAATGACATTTAGAAATCAACACAGATACTATGAGTTCTTTATGATACTGTTAGAACGACATATGCCCAATGTACTTAATGAATGGAATTCTATAACACCACTACACCTATCCTACCAAACCCAAGTGATACCAGGAGATGATCGGAGCATTAAGTTAAATTCTTAGGTTCTACTGATATCAAAGATTTGGTGTTAGAACAGTTTACTAATAAGTGGTTCATGGGAGATGAGATTGATGTACTAGTATTACCAATGCCCAAGTAGAGTAAATCCTGACATGATAGATGGACTCTAATATGAATTTGACCATTGATCTTTTACAGTGAATAGTTTTGGGAGATGATCAGGCTAGTGTACCAGTAGTCGCAGGTATTTTTTTAGTTGTTTACAAATGCCAATATTGTTAAATATTAGCTCTACGTATTGATTTATAGCTCCAACATTTACTACTAGTTGAACATAGAAACATAACTCCTAAGTTATATGTTAACTGTTCAAATTCCACTAAGAGAATGATTGATGATAGATGTTATGCATGAAACAAGTAGAGTACGTAATATGGATATACGAGTATTAGATCGACATATTATTATCTTGTAGAATTTTAAAGACATTGATGAGTGAGTGATTTCATGATTGGTAAACTTCAAGGAACAATGATAGATTTAAATGCTAAATTTATGATCTTTAGAATGAACTACATACTGTTATAAATACGAATGATTACATGATAGAAGAGATAGAATGAATGGTGACTCTTGGAAGAGTCATTATCACAGAATATTATACATTGGAGAAATCATTAGTAAAGAGTGATATATATAGAATATAGGAGGTACAGATCATAAGTGTACAGTTCTTAGCCGATCTAAGAAAGAAATTGATGGTTTAAAAACAATTAAATGATTTGTGACTATTAGAAGATGAAATCAAGTTAAGATACTAAAGGTTAACAAGTTTTGGGAAAATACTACATGTTATGATGAAAGTTAATGACTCTTGAACAATTAAGATGAACAAGTAAATAGTGATCCTTAAGAATAGTACTACTTAAAGGTAAATGATGAGAATGCTTAAGATTTGACACTGGAAGTACTGAAGGAAGTTTTGATGAATGATATAGACAGATAAACGAGGCTCGAATGGGAGATAGTAGTTATACTTAAGAAAACTTGGAAAGAATCATAGTGATATTGAAATTAGTAATCCTTGATGATTATTCTATCTTATGAAAGTACGTACTTGATATCTATTGAGTTACGGTTTGATGATTGTTCTATAATGAGAGAGCCATTGAGAATTAAATTATTATATCTAGACTATAGACTTGATGTTTATGATTTGACGATCGTTCTATATTGCAAAAGTTATTGAGAATTGAAATTCTAGTTACGGATTATAAACTTGATGATTGTTCTATACTGTGAGAATTTGTGAGAATTGAATTACATTCCACAATGAACGAGGAAAACGGTTAGTGCACATTAAAGGATAGAATGTAACATAGAATTGGAAATATGACGCTTTGAAAAGCAGCGAATTGGACAGTGATATCTAAATAGAATGGAAATACCTTGGAAAGGTAGTAGAACTAATAGTGATATCTAGACAGAGTAGTAACACCTTGAAAGGAAATACATGTGACAAGTAACAGTTTATTAGAATGCTTCTACACTGAAAGGGAATGGATGTAATAATGAATTGAGAGATGAAAGATAGTTTGAAAGAACCTAACCGGGATTGGCAACAGTTACAGAGACCTCCAATAGGAAGTGCCATCCTTAGGAAATTAGGAATCAGAGAATTTTTGAGTTTCTAGTACTACATCATTGGAAAAAGATACCCTTATAGTTATTTATGATCAGTTTATATTTTATGTTATTTTTACACATTGGAATATGTCCTCTATGTTGCTAATTGAATGTAGAGATTGAACACCTAGACTATTTGACTCATTGTTTACATATCCGTCAATGGAACTATTATTGAATCATGTTAGATACAGAACACATGGAATACAGGTCAGGGACACAGATATTCTTAAACAGTTGACTTGAGGTCAAGGAATAATTAGTTGAGCGGTAGGCCTATTGTAGAGGGAATGACACTTAGAAACTGATACGGACTCTATGAGTTCCATATGATACAACTGGAATGATATATACTCCAAATATATTAGTAGACTTAATGGATAGAGTTGTAAAGCTACATTTAGAAAACTTTAATGATTTCGTTCACTAAATGATGTCTTAGGGGAACCATAGAAAGGAATTGAAATTTACGTAAAGATTTCGAAATACACTTGAAAATTTTAGAAAAGTAAAACTTGATCTGATGTAACTGTAAAACTTGATTCTCTGCAGAATTTTTATTTAGTTAAATGTAAATGCCTATTTAAGTTATACCACAATGTTAGAGGAACCACGGGAACCACGGGATTTAGAACTGCTAAATTTGGGGACAAACTTATTTTTAAGGGGGTAAGTGTAACACCCCGACCTGATTAGTTAATAATTAGTCCTTTAATTATTAATTGGAAACAAGATAACAAATAATTAAGAAAAATTTATCAAGACTTTTGGTAAATGACGATGGACTAGTAAAATGATTAAATGTATGAGGAAGCGATGTAATATGTTGAACTAAATCGTTTGGAGCAAAATATAAAATCCCGATAGCCAAACAAGGCCTTAAGTCAAAAACATAGAAAAAGGGGCAAAAATGCAATGGACAAGTCTTGAACCCTTGGCCAAGTGAGGCAAGGTTTTAAAGTCTCAAAAATTAAACCACTTGGCCACAAGCACTTTTGTGCTTTATATTGCAAAAGATATATATATATATATATAAGTATATCATAAAATGCTAAAATTCTGATTATTCAAAATGAGGTGGCAGCCCCTCATTGGACCACTACACCCACTAGTTAAATTTCATGCAAATTTAAAGAAAAGTATAAAATATATAGATGAAATTATGTATACTTATATATACCGAAAGCTATTGCGTGTGGGGATGTATATTCAGAAATCAGATCTGTAGGCATGACTGCATGTCTGAAGTAGAGAGAGGAAGCTAAAGTGAGAAAGTGAAGCTAGAGAGAGAGTAGAGAGAGTAGAGGGAGAGAGAGATCTGCTGAGAGAAGGAGAACTCCATGCATGCAAGCTGCGAGAGGGTTCAGTGATAAGAAGTTGAGGACGAGTCAGAGAGAGAGAGTGAAACAAGAGGCAAGATGGTTGCTGTAGCCGTGACTACCATGGGTGAAGAGGAGGAGATCTTTCGAAATTGGGCAAGAGGCCAAGGTAAAAACTTACTTACCTTCTATTTGATTTTAATAGGATTAGAGAGACAGAAAAATGGTAGAAAAAGACTTGAGAGAAACCCAAAAACTAAGAGAAAAGCGAAATAATTACCTCTATAACCTACGGCCCAGAAATGGAAAAAAAAAAAAAAAAGAAAGAAATGAAACCTAGATCCGATTTTGTATATGCAACAATATAGCAAATAGTGACAGGACTCTAATACAACTGAAATGAAGTAAAATGGTCAAAAAACGACCATTATATGGTCGGAAAACCAGAAACGGCACATGGCAGAAAACTGGTTTGGACGGCTGAAATGGGGAACTGTTTACGCTCAAAACTGTTACCAAGGGATTGCATGAGGTCTTAGGATTGATTTAGTGCAAAAATCTATAGAAAATCAGGAGAAATAAACGTCAAAAGTGGCGATAACTAGTAAGGGGCACTATAACAATTCTGGTGGAGTAGCCGGAGAAGACGACTGGATTAACGTGGAGAAGACGGGCCGTTTTAAACCATTGGGTCGGACCTGGATTGTCATATCCCCCAGACCCACCCTGTGCGGATTTGGGGCACGTGACAAAGGCCAGTTAGGCACCCATCGGGTTTTATCAGTTTTTTTTTTTTTTTTGAAAACAAAACCCCGACGGTAATCCTAACCACAGGCCATTCCGATCTAAATCCCAAGCATAATGCATTCAACATATATAATTTAAGCAGCGGAATTTTCACAAGAGAATGCATACATATATACTTGGCAGAGCATTCAGGATACATCATAGTCAGTCCTATCTTAATCAAGCTTACAAAACAGTTTCACCACAAAATGTCATAATCTGTTCAGTTACACAAAAAGTACAAAAATGGTATAGGTTCACAAAAATGGGTTATCATTTTATCTGGGGGTCTCCAACATTTCCCCCTAAGTCCTGAACCTGCTAAACCTGTCCATCTGAGAGTTTCCCTGAAATTATTAAAATAATGGAATGAGCTTTAAAAAGCCCAGTGAGTAACACAGATATCCAGGCAAGAGTTTCGAATTCAATCTTTGCTTAAATCACATGGTAATTAAATCAGTTTGGAATTAATAGTTCAATAAATCCAAGTCAAGTTCAATAGATCAAAACAGATAAACGGTTCAGGGTGCTAGCATATCAATCAGAAGTATAGTTAATCATTTGAGAAACTAAAAACCATGTCATCGGTGATAAAAGCATGCATTTAAAACAATTGCATTTAAAACATATGGTATTCGAAACAATTTAGCAGATCAAGGAGCAGTAACTAAACAGTGTCAGAAGTTACTCACCTTCAATATTTGAGTTTGAAGCTATGAACGGAGCCTTCCTCTTTTTCTCTTTAAGCCTAAAACAATTTATAAAGATTTATCAACTCATGACCTTAGACTGAGTAAGTCTACCCTATGATGGGTTTCGTGGAACTAACTTATAGTGGCTAGTTCATAGGTCTTACCTCTTAAGCATTTGGCTTGGGGTTTCAGTATCTTCACACATTTATCAGTTCTGATTTTCATATTATGGACCTTACCATTGAGTTTGGAAGGTCGAAGAAAGTCAATTTAGACTCTCTGGGTTCGGGTATATCGGGGGTATTTTGGTCATTTTTGCCGTCACATAATTTCTATCTCGGGTTCGTCATCTAATCATGTATACAGTCTCACAAGTGTCAGGTCTACTACTGGTATCAGTTCCGTTGAAATCGGATTTCATTTGGGCCTTGTACAGGGTCAGGGGTATTATGGTAATTTCATACATCATATTTTTTTCGGTACCTCATTTGCAGTTACGGACCTCACCATTGGACTCAGAAGGTCCGAGACAGTAGGAATACATATATAACTTATGATTTTTGGACAACGGACTAATTTAGAGTATTTAATTTAATTAAATGATTTTAATTAAATTAATTTCAGAATATATATAGTATATATATTATTTTCGGCACAATAGTGAATGGTCGAATAGGGTGGCACAGCGGACACGTGCCACCTCCCTCTCCAATAGACACTGCGTTCGAACCTTATAAGGCGCAAAATGCGTCTTTTATTTTTCTGATATAATGAAATATATAATATATATATATATATATATTGTGCCCCAAAGGTGACACACGCAAGCGCGTGGCCGAGTGGTAAGGCGTGGTGTTGGGCGCGTGCGGTCAGGGGTTCGAAACCCCGTAGCCCCTGTTTCTTCCTTCCCTTTCTTTTCTTTTTAAACATATCAGTTTAACATATAAACGGCCAAAACGACACCGTTCTATTTATTCGGTGGCAGTCCCATTGTTTGACACATGTCCGAGTCAACCCGCCAACTCGGTTTAAAAGACACGGAGTCGACTCAGCGTCGTCTCCTTCATCAAAACCCTTCACAGTGTTGCCCTAAAATCTGTAGATTTTCTCTTTCTATTTCATGAGTTTTTAGGCTGGTTTGGTCTCTGTTTCTGGGTGGTATCGACTCCTGAGGGTCACACCAACACTTTGGCATCGGTTTTGAGCTTCGAATCAACCTAAACCATTCTGTTTTCAAAACGATAGCCGTGACCTGTAACACGACCTAGCATCTTCGATTCTTCACCATTTCATGCGATTTTTGAAGCTATGTGATCTACAAATCATAAGGATCAAGACCCTATCTTAATTTTTCAGTTTAGTCACATGCATCGACAATTTAAGTTTTGAACCCGTAAGAATATTTTGAAATTTGTGGGGCCATACAGTGTTCTGGGGTCGCGTAGGTAGATGTTTAAGATCCTCTTAGGGTCTATTTCAGGTCTTGACATGCAAAATTCCAAACAGTTATGGTCGATTCAGACCTGGTGTTTCCAAGCTTCATCAATGGAGGTTGGTTTCGGGTTTCATGGTTTTTGACCTATCCGAGACCTCTAAACCATGCAACATGTTCAGAATGACTCCTAGGATCAAGATTAGATCATGCATGCAGTCTATCCTCTACATTTTTGTCAAAACAGTTCAAATTCTACAAATAAGAAAATGAGAATAATTTTGGAAGTTCACCTTCAAGCAGTAGCAGTTCACACTCTTGGCTCGGTTCAGACCTTTCTAAATGTCCCTCAAGCTTCTCAGTTCATGCACCGTGATCCTCAAGTCCCCCCTTGCACTTCAAATGGCCAAATTTCCCTCAAACTCCCTTGCATGCAAAGCTTTCTTCCCCTCTCTCTACTACACTCTCTCACAGTGTCCTCACGTACACAATATGACTCACACAATTTTTGTATTTTCAGAATTCTCTCAAAAGAGAATTTGATGCAAGTTAGGGCATTTATATATTATAGCTTCATATACATATAGGGCTATACACATATACATATATGTGAGTGTATCTCTGCCCTTAGTAGGGTTAGTGGCTGCTGACCTGATGGAGGTGATGGAGGGCTATGATGAAGGGAATGCATGCAAGGCCATTGGCCAATTTGGGTGGTGGCTTGGGCAAGATTATAGGTTATATACATATATTGCTGTATATATGCACAAAGTAACCAACAGCCTAGTTGGTAACTTTTTGGGACAAATTTTACCTACCTTGGTAGGTCAAGGGTTCAATTCCCCTTGGCCTCTCAAGTGACCATTTTCTCCCATTTTTCTGGTTAAGGCCCTGTTTGGTTGTCGCAAAATTCCAGTTTCACTGTTTTGGCCTTAACTCCCAATCCGTAACTCCTTTTTCAGTGCGGTTTCTTTCTGTCACTTCCTACTCAGAATATCTTTCATTGATCAAGGTCCAATGTCAGTTTTTATTTCCTCGAGTTTCTCATAATTAGCTAATTCGAGTTTTATCACTATTAAAAATAGATATTAAATTAACTAAACCCGACATTTCATTCCCAAAACAGTTTTCAATACACAAAACATGCCAGTCAAGTAATTGGGGTGTTACATGGATCGGGTCGGGTCGGAACCCGACCGAATGAAAAACTGGTCCCTAAACTGTGTCGTTTGTAACCTATGTTTAAGTGATTGCCTCTGTTTGGTTACATGTGTTATAATTTAAAAAATTGGATTTGGGGATTAACCTGAACATGGATACGAACGCCTGTAGGATATTGTACTCCAATTCATTGGTCAAGGTGAACCGGCTGGTTCACATAGTAACTGGTCCGGTCTAGGGTTTAGAATAAAAAGCCCACTGGTTTTTCTGATTTATATAGAAACAAAGAAAACCCAAACTTGTGAAAATTACAATTTGACCCCAACTGTCCTAATATTTGTATCCTGGCTCAAACTTTGGAAAATTAATTTAATTAAAGCCCTAAAAAAAATAAATAAATGGTAAAATAATTAATTTAATTATTTTATTAATTGGGTAAATTTACTATTTTACCCATGGACATTAAAGAGGTCAAACGAAGTCCAAATTAAATAAATAAATAATGTATTTTTACTATTTCGGGCATTTCAGACTCAATGGTAGAGTCCGATTTGGGAAATTAAGTCCCGAAAAATACAGACACGTAAATGGTAAATGACTGTACTGCCCTTGATGATTCGTGGGGCCAATTAAAAATAAAAGATAGTCCAATTTAACTATGTCGAATACTCTGGACCTAATGGTGAGGTCCATTTTATGAACTAAGGTCCCGAAAATTTAGCTATGGCATGTGAAATTACCAAAATACCCCTAAGCACAATAAGTGCAAAGTAGAGGTCGAATGAAGGTCAATTTGATCTAATGAATTATTATAAGCATAATTATGAAAATTGAAGGGCTAAATATGACTCCGGAACAGTCAACGTATAAAATGCAAAATGACCGATGTGTCCCGATGATCAAAAGTAGATACCAAATGAAGCCCATAGACTCAAAAATTTATATATACGATATGTGGACTGTTCTGAGGACCATGATAAGGTCCGGGGTAAGAATGAAAAAAGTTACCATTTTGCCGCCAAGGGCAAATAAGTGCTTAATTGATAACGATTGGAGTCAAAATGACTTAAAATATTATTCGGACAACTGCTAAGCCTATTTAAGGAATTTAACAACATAAGTTGATACCCAATGAGTGGGTAATAGGCCAATGAACTTAATTTAGGCCATCCGATAGACTCCTAAGATGATGAATAAGACATGAATGAATGAATTCTGATCTGTCTGTAATTAATGATGATTATTCATGCTATGCAAGGATACGCCTGAAGTATCTGGAGATCATCAGAGTATTTGTAAATGGAGAATATGACACTACGAAACTGAGGTAAGTAAATCTGAACTTTGTTATGTGGTTCTCCCTCAGCCAGTCACATTTATTTGCATATGCTGCCAAACTTGTACTCCATTTCCTACCTGATGAACCTGAATTTTTGATTGATGCCAATTTACTTGTGATTACCCAATGAACTTGATCTCCTTGATTGATGGCAATCAACATGTGATTATTTATTCATGTTTGTGCTTTGGTTTTGACTTGCTTGCCTATATCATTTTGCGATCTTGACTTGTTGATGCTTGAGCATACTTATACCATCTGTATATCGTGTCATGATCTTGTAATATATCTATTGTTGGAAATCTTGTTTGTTCTATACACTTGTGCATCGTTGATTGAGACATGGTTGTTCTCGGCAGCCCAGTAACATAGCCGTAAAAAGCTATAGTTATATATTGTTGCCTTGAATGGGTTGTGTTCTCGACAGCCCAGTAACATAACAGGTAAAGCTATAGTTATATTATGTTGCCTTGAACTGACTAACTACGATCCACATCCTTGTTCCTGTGGAAAGTAGCATGATCATGATATTTTATATGTGCTTGGGGTTGTGCTCAATCACAACGGCCCATCTATTCACAGATTGCGTGGGGGAAAGACCCTTTAGGTTCTGTTGTGTCCTACGGGACTTGTAGTGAAAGTGCTCTAACGCTATTCAATAAGCCCGGGATAATGAGGCGAGGCTGAATATGCGTTGTATTGGGGTATGCCGGGCCCCAAGTGATTCACGCATTCTGGGTTGTTAGTATTCGATGATGATATATCCTTGGTACTCATTGAGTGATCATATTCTATGCCCAGTGAATGATCACATTATTGCGATCATGTTATACTTTACTCAATGATGATATATCTCTGGTACTCGTCGGATGATCTTATTCTATGCAATCATGTTATACTTTTGATTGGCTAGCGTAATTGTTGTGGCAATAGATTATCATGATTGGCTAGATCCCGGTTGCTGGATTCATTATTGCTATCTGCTTATATGTTATTTTGGGATAAGCCTTTTGGACCCTCGGGTCATTGTTACGCATCTTGGTGACTGGCTATGTATTTCTTGTTGCTCATTTGGCTATTGGCTATCTGTTATCCCTTTCTTCTATTATTCTTGTGAACTAACCCTGACCCATGGCAAAGCTAGAAATTTACTTACTGAGCTTGTTTAAGCTCATTCCATTTATCTAACATTTTTCAGGTGACATTGTGTGGGATGAAAGGCAATGAGATAACTAGTGGAACTAGTGGTGCACAATGAACAACACTAATGAGATGAACCCCAAGCCAAGTTGACTATGTACTCTGTAAGGTTAAGTACACAATAATATTACATCATTAGTGATGAGGTTAGCCTAGTATGTCGGATCTCTATAATTAAGTGGTACTTGCAGATATTCTGATTATTGACCATTGGGGATGGGTTTGATTAGCTGAACTGTATTGGTGTAACTTCCGCTTTAAGTAATTTATTGATATAGAATAAATGCATTGGAGCATGTATACTGATACTTTAGAGATATTTGGTGATTGATTTTGGACGTGCTCGGATGTGTTTGGATGAATTGCATTTCAATTTAAAAAGGTTTTAATTTCTGCTGTTTCGACCCTACATTTAGAATGCAATTCATTGTAAAGTTCAGAAGTTGCCTTTGGTTGGTCGCATTGACGGCGGGAAAAATCGGCAAGGTGGCCAACTGGCATCACGTCCTCGAGATCCACGTAGGGTGGGTTTTGAGTCGTGATAGTAAGAATGTAATATCCCGACCCGGGATATGGCACGTATACTGAGGTAGACCCAGTCAAGTAATGTAACACCAGTTGTAACTCGAGTTGTTTAAGCACTATATCATGGTATTTTATGGACTGAATGGTAATTGAATGTGAATGGTTTATTTTGCAAGGTTAGTGTCGAGCGACACCCGAGCAACCTAGGACCGAGTCTCATAATGTGTGCACACAAGTATTCCCATGAACGTGTACGTTTGCATGTATGTGTAGGCCATTAGATATGAGTGTATGTATTTACTTATGGAAATTAATATATATATATATATATGTATATATATGATTATAAATGGACGTATAATTAAGGTATATATAAATGTATAGTATTGAATGATATATATGTATTATATAAATATAATGTATAAATATAAATCATATAAAGTATAAGTATAAAATATGTATATATATAGCTGATTTTATATATGTATATATATATATATATACACAAATGCATGCATAAAGCATGCAAGTGAAAGAAAGAAATAGAAAAGGAAAAGTGGGTTGGTGTGTCGGCAAGTGTGCGCTTTAAAGTATGCTGGTGTGTGTTGTATATAAAATACATATATAATAAATATCAAGCTACATTGAATGCAGCCCAATCAAAAGGAAATAAAGAAAAGAAAAGAAAAGAAAGAAAGTCAAGGAAAGGGTAGCAAGTGTGTAACACCCCGACCTAATTAATTAATAATTAGTCTGCTAATTATTAATTAGACATGACATAAAGAATAAATAAGAAAACTAAACGGAAAATTCTCGATGATTACGGACCGCCGATAAAATAATTAATTGCATCGAAAAGGGAATGATGCAATACCCTAAACTTAATTACTGATTAAGTATGAAATGACGTTATTTTGGAATCTAATGCATCGATTCAGCCATTTTAGCCTCATTTTAATACTATGAAAACTCAAATAAGCTAACCACGGAAAACACAAAGAAATAGTAACCGATGCAAGGCCTTTGACATCGAAGCTAACTTAAAAAGGAAATGACTAGAAGAAACCGCGTCGAAAAAGGAGCAGCAGAAAAGAAATTATGAACGAAATAGCTAAAACGGAATTCTGCGCCAACCAAATGAGGCATAAGCCCCAAATGGGGGAAAAATACCCAAAAGTGAGGCCAAGGGGATTTGAACCCTTGACCAAGTAAGGGAAGCTTATGGCACCCAAAAATTTACCAAATGGGTTACCAACAATTTTATGTCTAAATACATAACAAATTGTATATTAGCCCAATTCGACCAAGGCCACCTCCCAAATTGGCCAATAGCCATGCATGCTCACCACTCACTCAACCTACACACCCTAACCAAATCATCACCTCTACTTCAGCACACTTGATCACTCCTCCACCAACTATTTTTCATGCAAGAAAGAAAATAATTTTATAAGTTAATATATATATATATAAGTGTTGTACAGATGAGGGTGTAAATCAGAACCTATATGTGTATGTGTGTGTGTGCAACTGTGTATATGAGTGTGTGTTCATGAAGGCTGAGTGAGAGAGAGAGAGAGTTAGAGAGAGAGAGAGAGAGAGACACATAGTGTGTAAGCTTGAGTGAAAGGTGTGTGTGTGACCATCGGAGGTGCAAAGAGAGAAGGAACTAGGGAGTGCACGAGCAGGACAGAACCACCCCATTGAGGTCTCACCCTGAGCCACGAGTAGAGAGAGAGAGGTTCACTGTGCAAAGGTATAAAATACCCAAAACTCAGAATTTTCCTTTTAGTTTTGCTTACGGTTTCAGTCTTTTGAGTACTCATAGCTACTTGCATGATGCTTTCCTGACCAAAGGCACGAAAATGAGACCTCGAAACAGCCCCAAAACAACAAACCGTGCCCAGGCCGCCATTGATGCACCTTGTAATAGCAAGTTTGAGATGACCTGTAAAAAACCAAATTTTAATGACTCAACCCTAAAATAGAACCTTCTAGCATTCCAAAAACCCTAAGATGCCACCCAAAACCTTAAGAGAAAACCACTGAAAGTCGAGGTGCAGGTTTTGGGTTTTGAAACCACTTATATAAACCTGAACCAAAACCCAGTTTTGAGAATAAAAACTCAAACCCTATGATCAGTAGGTCACCATAGACAAAATCCCATCAACTTTAGACCAAAAACATGCATGTATAACCGAGTTGCAGGTTCGGTTATTTTATCTCAGGCCATACGCTTGAGCTCGATGTGAAACTCCCAATGAATGCTAAACCAATCCTTAGGATTCCAAGAACGAGTTAAAATGGAAAAGCAGAGGAAGGGATCAACTAAAAACCCACGAAATCGAAAGGATTTAAAAACAAAAATTAGGGCAACGCAGTGGGTGAGTTGAGGAAGAAGGTGAACAACGTTGGGTCGAGCTCTGGGTAAGATTCGGCTCGGGCCCCGACCCAACTACGAATGGTTTAAACCTATTAATTGAAACTATGCCGTTTTGATTAAGAGGCTTTTAAATTTAAAATTCAGGGCTGACGTCATCATGGCGTCAGCATTACACATTAAACCGGCCAAACCAGTTGGTCCAGTGAAGCCCTAGACCGGTTCACTTATGAATTAAATAAACCCTTTGGTTGATTTTAAATATTTTGTAGAATTTCATTTTGGCCCCCAAGAAATTCTGAAATTTCATTTTTGACCCCAACACTTCCCAATAATTCTGTTATGCCCTAGATTTTTAGAAAACAGTTTAAATAAGCCCCTGGAAAATAAATAATTAATAAAATAATTTATTTAATTATTTTATAAATAGGTAAAATGACCATTTTACCCTTGGACATTAAATAAGCCAAACGAAGCCCAAATAAAGTAAATAAATAGTCTATTTCTACTATTTCTGACATTCCAGACTCAACGGTGAAGTCCAATTTGTGAAATTAAGTCCCAAAAAAATATAAACACGTAAATGGTAAATGATTGTATTACCTCTAATGATACCCAGGGCTAATTAAAAATAAAAGATAGTCCATTTTAATTATGTCAGATACTCTGGACTCAACGGTGGAGTCCGTATTAACAAACGGAGTATCAAAAAACGTGACGTGTGAAAATATAAAATTACCAAAATGCCCCTTGTAACACCCCGATCCTGTATAATTAATAATTAAATATTAATTATTAATTAATACCGACTTACAGAATGATTTAGGGAATTAATCATAATCCCGACGGCCGCCATAGACCGATTAAATAATTAAATGTCTGGAGGGAAGGGTAAAATACCCAAACCCAATTACTGATTAATTCGGCGAAATAACACTGCTTTAACACTAACTAAATCCGAATTAGTTAACCCCGAAAATCCCGAATGATTAATAAACGACATGGAACCTCTGACACTGAAGCGAACTGAATTATGAAGCTCTCGGAAGAAACCGCATCGAAAAAGGAGCTACGGAATGAAAGTTATGTAGCAAACATGAAAAACTGAATTTCTGCACAACCAAACGTGGCCTTAACCGAAAATATGGGAAAAATGGCCAAAGGGGAGGCCAAGGGAATTGAACCCTTGACCTTTGAGTGAAAGGAAACCTCATCCCAAAAAAATACCAATTAGGCTAGGGGTATCTTTGTGTACAAATATACAAAGATATATATATATATAACTATAAATCTGATTTGGTCACCCCCCCAAGTGGCCAATAACCAAACATGCAACACCTCACCCATGCATCACCCTATGCCCCCTAGGCTATCATGCCTACACACCACATGATGACCTCTCCTCCAACCAAAATACATGCAAATTAATCATGAGGTTGAGAGGTGTATTGAACAAGGAAAATCTGATTTTATTTTCATATCTCCATATAGGCATTGGAGGGAAAAGAACAGACCTGTAAAAGAAATCCTGTAAACTGATATCTCTAGAGAGAGAACCTTAGAGTGAGTGCATGTTGGTTTGGCCATTGGAGGGAGCAAAGGAAGGGAGCTAAGGTCTGGAAGTG
Organism: Nyssa sinensis; assembly: GCA_008638375.1. Taxonomy (NCBI): domain Eukaryota; kingdom Viridiplantae; phylum Streptophyta; class Magnoliopsida; order Cornales; family Nyssaceae; genus Nyssa; species Nyssa sinensis. Next base: position 39,190,188 of record CM018031.1, read on the forward strand.
CACAAGATGGGAGATGACTGTATTTTGAAAGGCCAAGGGAACTGGACTACACCTGTGGGTGCCTGAACCAAGCCATGAGGAAGGCCACTGCTTGAGAGGTAAACACCAAATTTTTCTGAAATTTTTTTCCCTCAAGCATGCCTACTGTTTTCAGTTGTTTTGATCTATATAACTGAGTATATAGACGACTGTGAGGCCTAAGAACCGTAACGAACTAACTGAGAGGTTCAGATAGGCCTAGAAACCTACAAACCGTGAGCAAACCGCCATTAAAACACCTTGGGTAACAGGTCTGAAACGACCTCCATAAAACGGACTCCTGATGGTCTAGAACTCATCTAGACTCTTCCAAGGTTCTGAAAACCCTCATCCGCGACCCAAAAACCCCATGCAACACCCTCAAAAAGTCAGTTGCAAGTTCGGGTGTGAAATGTTATTCTTGATTTGAATGCTTTAAACTGATTTTCTTGATTGGGGGAGGGTGCTATACATCATAAGGATCACACAGAACTCAACCTTGTTAAAAATGGTTGAGAAATGAAGATGTATTGTCGAATTATTCAGTTCGGCTATTCCTCCATAAATCAAGCACTTGAGCTTGATTCGATCAAAGAAGACGATGCCAAGTTGTTGGTATAGATTCCAGGAATCGATTGGAACCAAAATCAGTGGGAAATCGTGACCAAAATGGCACGAAATAGAGGAGAACCGAACTGTAGATTAGGGCTACAGTACGTGGATCAGTTGGGGAAGATGGAGTCAACTCGCGATTCCAACCGAGTTAGAGAGTTGACTCGGACACGTGTTGGTCTACGAGCGTGCCACTGATTTAAATAGAACGACACCGTTTTACGAATTACTGTTTTGATTTTAAATTGAAATCTGACTGTTTGGCAACAGAGTTAATAAATCAGAAGTTGGGAAATCGATTTGGGGGCCTATCCAAACCGAGAATAAGGAAGAAATTGGGGATAACTGGAGTATCTTATTCCGGTTTTCTTAAGTCACTGAACCGGTTGGCTTCTGAGATTATTGGACCGGTTCAATTTCTGAACCCCTGAACCCTCTGGTCTGAACCCTAATTTTCTGAATTTATATTTAACCCCCCAAATGTTTCTGAAAATTACGGATTTACCCCTGATAGTTCTGAATATTGCACAGTGGCCCTGATTTCTGAAATTTTGTGCAATCAAGCCCCTAAAGAATTAATTAAATAATAAAATAATTATTTAATTATTTATTAAATAGGTAAAATTACGATTTTACCCCTGGACATTAATCATGTCAAACGGAGTCCAAATAAAGCAAATAAATAGTGTATTTTCACTATTTCAAGTATTCTGGACTCAATGGTACAGTCCAAATTGGGAAATTATGTACCGAAAAATACAGACACGTAGGTGTAAATTACTGTACTGCCCCTGATGGTACCCGAACCCAAATAAAAATAAAAGACAGTCTATTTTGACTATGTCGGGCGTTCTGAACTCAACAGTGAGGTCCGTCTAACGAACCGAAGTCCCGAAAAATACAGACACATAAAGTGTAAATGACCGTACTGCCCCTAATAATTCCTAGGGTCAATTAAACATAACAGATAGTCCAACTTAATTATGTCGGACACTCTGGACCCAATGGTGAGGTCCGTTTTATGAACTGACGTGCCGAAAAATATGACACGCGAAATTACCAAATTACCCCTGATACTGTACGAAGCCCAAATGAAGTCCGATTGGGACGAAATTGATACCGGTAAGAGCCCAGACACTGGTGAGACTGTATACCTGAATAAATGACGAACCGGGATCAGAAACTTACGAAGCGTAAAATGACCAAAATACCCCTGAGCACATGAAGTGCAAAGTAGAGGTCAAATAAAGGTCAAACTGATCTGATAAATTATCATAGGGATAAATAAGACTCCGAGACAGTCAACGCGTAAAACGAGAAATGACCGATGTGTCCCGATGATCAAAAGCAGATACCAAACGAAGTCCAAAGGACTTAAGAATTTACATATGAGATATATGGGACATTCTGAGGACCACGACAGGGTCCGGGGTAAGAATGACAAATTACCATTTTGCCCCTAAGGCTAAGTAAGCCCTTAACTGATAGCGATTCAAGCCTAAAAGACTTACAACTTCATGTATACGATATATGGGATATTCTAAGAACCACGACTGGGTCCGGGGCAAGAATGACAAAATTACCATTTTGCCCCTATGGTTAAAACAAGAACCTAACTGATACCGATTGGAGTCTAAAAGACGTAGAACTTTATATTTAAGATATAAAGACTATTCGGAGGGCCTTGACAGGGCCCGGGGCAAGGGTGATAAAATGACCATTTTGCCCCTAAGGCTGAAGAAGTAACTGACTGATAACGATTGAAGTCTAAATGACTTAGGTTATAATCCTGATGTCTGCTAAGCCTAACTTAAGAATAAAATGGCCCCGGATAAAACCCGATGAGAGGGCGATAGGCTACTAGGCTATCTTAGGTAAACCGATAGATACCTAAGATGACAAATGAGACCTGAATGGATGAGTTCTGATCTGTATATGATTGATGATTATTGTTCAGGATATACATGGAGATGCCTGATGTATCTGGAGGTTATCGGATTGATTGCGCAAGGAGATAACCGTAACAGTTTGTGAGTAACCTGGAACTTCTGACTTGGTGTATAAGTACACCGTCTAGTTACTGTATTTTGATTTACTGTACTGTTTTGTATACTGTACTGTCTGAATGCATACTTTTTATACTGCATTACACGTAACATGATTTTGTACTGTCCTGCTCTCCTGTTCAGTTTGGGTCTGTCTTGTTCTGTTGTATGGTCTGTCCTGGTTTTATTTTGTACTGTTGCGTCTTGCGAGTAAACCTGACTCCTGAATTGGTGTATAAGTTCTGTCTAGATACTGTATTTTGAAGCACTGTACTGTTTTGAACGTTATACTGTTTAAAAGAAAAACATATATTTAAAGTAGCATATGCCTTGTCCTGATTGATATTGTACCAGTTTGTTCCGTCCTGTTCAATTCCGATATGTCTTGTTCTGATGGATGTATTGTTCCGTTTTGTTCCGACATGCTCAGTTCCGATATGACTTGTCCTGATTGATATTGTTTCGTTTTGTTCCGATATGTTCAGTTCCGATATGTCTTCATCCGATTGATATATTGTTTCATTTTGTTCCGTCATGTTCAGTTCCGATATGTCTTCATCCGATTGATATATTGTTTCATTTTGTTCCGTCATGTTCAGTTCCGATATGACTTGTCCTGATTGGTATTGTTTCATTTTGTTCCGTCATATTCAGTTCCGATATGACTTGTCCTGATTGATATCGTTTCATTTTGTTCCGTCATATTCAGTTCCGATATGACTTGTCCTGATTGATATCGTTTCATTTTGTTCCGTCATATTCAGTTCTCGATATGACTTGTCCTGATTGATATTGTATCGTTTGTTTCCGTCGTATTCAGTTCCGATATGACTTGTCCTGGTTGATATCGTTTCATTTTGTTCCGTCATATTCAGTTTCGATATGACTTGTCCTGATTGATATTGTTTCGTTTTGTTCCGTCATGTTCAGTTCCGTTATGACTTGTCCTGATTGATATTGTTTCGTTGTTTCCGTCATGTTCAGTTCCGATATGACTTGTCCTAATTGATATTGTACCGTTTTAATCCGCCATGTTCAGTTTCGGTATGTCTTGTTCTGATTGATGTATTGCTCTGCTTTGTTCCGTTATGATTCGTCCTGTTATGACTCTATCCTTGATTATGCCTGTGACTTGAACGGGTGTTTCGTTCCGTCTGATCCCGTTATGTACCGTCCGTTAATAATCTGTCCGTCTTGATTGATATATGGTCCAGTTCCGTTATGATCTGTCCGAATTCTTGACTTGGTATATAAGTTACTGCATAGATACTGTATTTTGATGCACTGTACGACTTTAAAAGTTAAACTGTCTGAATGCATGTTTTAAATGCAAACCTTTATACTGTATTGTACGCGGCATGATTTTGTCCCGTCCTACTATTATTTTGTTCGGTCTGTCTTGTTCCATTTTATGGTCTATCTGATTTTGTTCTGCTATGATGTGTCTGACTCTGGGTACCATTCTGATTATGAGCGGTCTGGCATAAGTAGGCTTGATTACGCGCCTAACTGATATATTATTGTTATGCCCTGTTATGTTCCGCCCAGTACTGATCTGTTCTGATAATTGAATTAATTGCCTATACTCTCATTGATATTGGCATCATGCACTGTTCCGTCTATTCTGATTTGTCGTTCCGTTTAGTTCAGTTCTGCTTTATTCTACTAAAACTGCATTTAAAGTAGATTTATAAAACTGCTATTTCAGAAACAACTGTACTACCCTTGTGCTTTGTAAACAAGAAATGGTTTTGAAACCCTTGACAGGGAACCTGTGTTACTCATTGGGCTTTTCGAAGCTCACCCCATTCCCTAACATTTTTCGGGAATGATATATGTTGGATCTAATGGCACTGATTTGTGGAAACTGGATTACTGAGGATTGAATCTGTTTAATCAGGTGAGTGATGTACTATGACTGACTTGACTGATATGTACTGAATATAGTATGGCTCATGGATTTAGATGGTACTCTAGAGATTATAGTTCTGCTCTGTTGTTATATGTCGGATTATAGATATGCTCTGAGGTTAGAATTGTTAGCTGTTGGATTTTAGACTTGCTCTGTGTGATACATATCCTACGGTGGATACATGAGTTGCATTCCTTGGACAAAAAAAAAAGTTTTAAATTCCGCTGCATCTGACCCTACAGTCGGAGTGCAATTCACTGGAAAGTTCAGAAATTGCCTTCGGTTGGTCGCGTGGCGACTGACTGGCATCACGTCCTCGACATCCGTGTAGGGTGGGGTTCGGGATGTGACACCCCTAATACTGTACGAAGCCCGAATAAAGTCCAAATTGGACAAAATTGATACCAATGAAGGCCCAAATGATTGCAAACGTATAAGAATGACTAAATAATAATTCGGGGTCAGAATATCATCAAATATGAAATTACCAAAATACCCCTAAGCATAGAAAATACAAAGTAAAGGCCGAATAAATTAGAAAAGAAGGTCAGTTTGACATAAAGCATAAATTATAGGACTAAATAAGACTCCAAAACAATTAAAGTATAAAATGAGAAATGACCGATGTGCCCCGATGATCAAAAGCAGATACCCAATGAAGTCCAAAAGACTTGGAAATTTATATATAAGACATGACGGATATTCTGAGGACCACGATAAGGTCCGGGGCAAAAATGGCAAAATTACCAACGTGCCCCTAAGGTTAAATAAGGGCTTAATTGGCAACAACTAGAGTCCAAATGACTTAGATTTTAATCCTGACAACTACTAAGCCTACTGAAGGAATTTAATAACATACGTTGAAACCGAATGAGTGGGTAATAGGCCAATGAACTTATTTAAGCCATCTGATAGACTCCAAAGATGATGAATAAGATATGAATGAATGAATTTTGATCTGTCTGTAATTAATGATGATTATTCAGGTTATGCAAGGATATGCCTGAAGTATCTGGAAATTATTAGAGTATTTGTAAATGGAGAATGCGATACTAAGAAACTGAGGTAAGTAAACCCGAACTTTGTTATGTGGACCTTTCCAACCAGTCACATTTATCTTCTTATGCTGCCAAATTTGTACTCTATCACTACTTATTTCTCCACTTTAAAGCCAATTGATTTGTGATCAATTATTAATGTTTGTACTTCGGATTTGACTTGCTTGCCTATATCTTTTATGAACTTGATCTGCTGATATTTGAGCATATTTATACCATCATGATCTGGTAATATATCTTGTTGATAGCAATTTTGTTGATCCACACACTTATGTCTTGTTGATTGAGATTTCGGCTATTTCACATGATTGTATATCTTGTGTGGAAATTTATTGATCATGATATTCGGTATGTACTTGGGGTTGTGCTCGGTCACAATGGCCCATTTGTTCCCAGATGCGGGGAGGACCCTTTGGGGTCTGTTGTGTCCTTTGGGACATGTTGTGTCCTTCAGGACCTGTGGGAAAAGAGCTCTAGCACTTTTTAGCAAGCCCGAGGAACTGAGGCAGAGCTGAATATGCGTGTTCTGGGGGGTATGCCGGGCCCCATTCTGTTTACGCATTTGTTCTGTTAGAATTCGATAATGACGTTTTTGCATTGTTGGATGATCATATTTTTTACCCTGTGAATGATCATATTATTTGCAAGCATGGAATACTTTTGATTGGCTGACATATTATTGGTGGCAGCAGTTTATTGTGTTGAGCTGGATCTCTTTGACTGATTCTCTCTTGTATTATTCCTTGTGGGAATAAGCCTTTCTGGACCCTCGGGTCATTGTTGTTATATTTGAGTGACTGGCTATGTATCTATCTGTTATCCCTTTCTTCTATTATTCTTGTGAACTAACCCTGACACATGGCAAAGCTAGGAATTTACTTACTGAGCTTTGTTAGCTCACCCCTTATTTATAACCATTTTTCAGGTAGCTTATGACAGATGATATGCAGTGAGATAACTAGTGGAACTAGTGAAGCACAAATGATTACACTGACGATATGAACTCCAAGTCAAGTTGACTACGTACTCTGTAAGGTTAAGTTCACAATTTGTATTATAATATTACATCATTAGTGATGAGGGTAGCCTAGAATGTTGGATCACTATGTTTAATTGTACTTGGAGACATTCTGATTGTTGATCAATAAAGATGAGTTTTGATCAGCTGAATTGTATTGGTGTAACTTCCGCTTTAAGTAATTCATTGATATAAAATGGACGCATTGGGGCATGTTTATTGATTCTCTAGAGATATTTGGTGACTGATTCTAGATGTGCTCTGATGTGTTTGGATGAGTTTCATTTTTCAATTTAAAAAGGTTTTAATTTCTGCTGCTTTCAGCCTACATTTAGAATGCAATTCATTATAAAGTTCAGAAGTTGCCTTTAGTTGGTCGCATTGTCTATGGAGAAAACTGACAAGGTGGCCAACTGGCATCACGCCTTCGGGATCCGCGTAGGTTGGGTTTCAGGTCGTGACAAAGTGGTATCAGAGCTTAGGTTAATGGTCTTTGGGGAAGACCAAGTTTAGGAGATATCCGTTGTTTGGTTATTCCAAATTGGAATAGGAATTTATGATCATTATAAATTTACCCAAAACTTATGATAATTAGATTTTGACCCCAAGTAATAAAATAATATTTATTTAAAGGGGAAATTCCCAAAATGCCCTTAAGTCGAAAAGTAGTCAAACGAACTCCGATTATAATAAAAAGAATAGTGAATTTTTATTATTTCGAGCATTCTGGACTCAAAAGTGGAGTCTGATTTGCAAAAAGAGGTCTCGAGAAGTAAGAAATCTTAAAAGTGCAAAATGACGATTTTGCCTTTTATAGTACCAAAGTCCAAATTGAATTCCACGAAAGCCTAAACCAACTTTGTTCGATAATCCAGATTCAATGGTAGAGTCTAAATTAGTAAAAGAGATACTTATAATAACAAGGCATAAAATTTGATGAATAGCATTAAAACTGAGAGGTATTTACTGATATATTAGGAACTAGAAAGGAAAGGGCAGAATCATGAGATACTGATCTAAGAACGCGTTTTTAAGGTAAGTAAATTCACTTTCTCTTCCATGTGGTATTTCCAAAGCCAAGTTTATTCTCTTTACTGTTAAACTTGTACTCTTGAACGTACTTGATATTATTGTTTTCCACAATCTAATATTGTTCTATCTTGTGGACATTAATTGATTGCTATATCATTGTTGTCATGCTACCCATGCCTTGAAAGGCCTACTGTTATGTTTTCACTGTATATATGATATTCCATTTTTATACTCTTATGGAATCACTTATGATCATGATATGTTTATATATACCATATTTATGTTCAGTCACAATACCCATCTGATGCTTTCTGATACACTGGAGACCTACGAGTCAAGTCCGTGAATGGACATATAGCAATACATTGAAATTCACTAGGGTGTATGCCGGGCCCCAAAAAACCGAGGATGTGCCAAGCCCTGACACAGAATAAATGCATCTCTTATTTGATAGTTTTGACTATGACTGTTGAGTTACACTATCCCTTATGATTATTTATATTGAGAGACATTTCCTTATTGATTTGATTGTGATCGGTTTATTGTGGCAGTACATTCTTCTTGTTATATTATCATTGAGAGTTTCATGTTGATGTTATATCTATTACTCCTGATTGTACATTGTGACCCATTGTTCATTGGCCATTATGGAAACTGTTCTCATTGGCTATCACAACATCTTACTTCTTGTGATTGGCTATCATATTCTTATTCATGGATTCATATTCTTTTATGATCACCAATACCAGTGTCGGAGATTGGTATTTACTTGCTGAGCTTTTGTAGCTCATTCCATCTTACTTACCACATTTCAGGTAATGACGCTGCAAGACCCCAGTAGAAGTCTGAGAGCATAAGAGGACATTTTTGAGGAAACGTACTAGTTAAGATGTAGTTCTCCCATGTATTCACCACCCACGGGTGCTGGTTATGTTTAGTTTTATTTTGATTATTGTAGAACCATATTATGTATTGAAAAGACTTTTGTTGATCATTGTATTGAACAAACTTCGCTGATTATTATTATTGAAAAGATTTCCATTGATTATTATTATTGAAAAGACTTCCACTGATTATTGTTTTAAATTTTTAGTACATTACATATTAGTACTATGATACAGGAATGGAAAAAGTAGGGACGGCCTTAGGGTCGGCCCTGCGACACGAGATCCGCATAAGGTGGGTTTCGGGTTGTGACACCTAGGGTTTCATGGAGGGTTTTAAAAGGACTTGTAGCCACATTTTGAAGGAGCCAATGTGAATGAAGCCTTCTGCATAGAGAATTTTTCAGTTTTGTCTCCTGGTTCTTGAGTGAACTACGAACTTATAAAAGGCATACCCTTTGTGGCGTTCTCATCAAATTTAGGTTTTTGAAACCAATTTTCAACGGGTCTATATTATCTTGACTTGATTCTTGGATTTCTTGGGTAAGTTTCAATTTGGTTGTGGGTTCAAGGGATTTCGATCTTACAGGTTCACATCAAAATTTGTTTCGAACCAGACTCCAGTTTTACTTCACGTGGAGATATCTCATGCCCAGTATCACTCGTAGTGCTTATGCACGATTTATCTTGCATTACCAATTTACATATGGGAGGTTTGAAAACATTTCTTTTCACATAGATGTTATTTTAAAAGCATTAAAACATGACCTCCTTGTAGTTGCTTTTTAAAAGCATTTAAAACTTTAACTTCTTCAATAGATGCGTTTCAAAGAGCATTGATATACTTTTTTTCAAATAAATGCTTTTCATGTGTATTTGAAATATGACTTCTTCAAAAAGGTGTTTTTCATGAGCATTCAAAACATGGCTTTTTTAATAGATGGTTTTCAAAGATCATCAAAATACGATTTCTTTAGAGAAATGCTTTTCATGAGCATTAAAAATATGATTTCTTTAATAGATGCTTTTCCTGAGCGTTTGAAGTGTTGGATGTTCAAAAGAATGGAGTCTAGAGAGAAGGCAGAGCTTCTCACTCTAGAACTTTCCCTAAGCTGCTAGTTGTTTTCTGGTTTCCTGGCATTCATGGCATTCTCTCTACCATTACATGCCACAATTAATGGCTTGCAAGTTGCCAAGCAACATCAATCTCAAGGGGTTTCTGCTGCTGCCACGATTAATGGCTCGCAAGCTACCAAGCAACATCATTCTCACAAGGTTTCTACTGCTCACTTTCATAGCCCTACTGTTGATAGTAACTTTGAAGATGGAGAGGTGTACGCCAGCACCCTTGTAGCGGTAATGCGTGACTCTTCGTCGAGCTTAACCTGGGCTGATTAGGCTAGCAGTGGTGAATTCATCCTAAAGGAAGCTCTCGATTTGGAAGAAGAATATGGTGGTTTCTCGGTTAAGCCAAATTTCCTATTTTGTTCGGACAACCATTTTCATGAAGATTCCATCAATGGAGGTAGCAAAACGGGTGGTTCTAAAAAGGGTGAGTGTCGCACACGCTCCAAGCTTGCAAGTGTCCAAAAATCTTAGCCATCCACTCAGCCGTAGCAGTCCGGGTTTCCTGCTGCATCCACAATCACTGTACAGCCCACTGCTCCCTTAGTAGCCTTTCAACCACACACGCAAGGTGCTGCTTAAATAGGTGGTGGGGCCCCTCCCCATACCCATCTTGCGTTATTTCTAAGAACTAGGGGAACTAGGCCATTGGTTAACTCCATTACCCATTGTGATCTTCCACAAATCTTGCCTGTTATAGTCGGTCAAGCAGACAACCTTGCTGGTGCTTCCATAACAGCTGCCCAAACTAGTGAAGGGGCCCACCCTAACCCCTATACATCACATGGAAAAGCAAAAGGGCATGATCCACTGGCCACTAATATTACCTGCTGCGGTCTTCAACATCTTTCCCTTGCTATTCTAAAAGGCGCTAAGTGTGCAAGTGCCCATCTGTCCTACCCTCCACATCACTATACTAATGCAGAAAGTAGGAAGGCTCAAGCACCGACTGGGTGTACGACGGTTACTGTAACTACACAACATAACACGCTAACTTCCCCTTCAAGCATGGGTAACACTGTTGCTAGTCAACATGATGGCCTAATTTCACCGTCTATAGGAGTTGCGTGTCCATCAGCTAAGGTCGGCTATTCTGATACAGCTTGCCCTTCTACGCCTAATGTAACTTTTCAAGGCCAAGCCCCTTTTACTGCTGACACGTTCCAACAACTCCTGCCAGTGCCTCTTGCTAGCCCTGTTAGCATTGTTGGAAAGACTTCTCAGCCATAACTTGACCTCCTTACTAGAGTAGGTTCTTTAGCTCCCTCGGTGGATATTCAGAGCCCAAACGGTACTATTCAGCAACACAAGCAAAATGATCTGCTAGTAACTAATCCAAGTACCAACGGCGTGCGCCAACCCACGGCATGGGCCTATCTATTCACCTAGTCTCTTCCTTGCCAGAAGTTCAAGCTTAACTTTATTCACCCTGATTTCAAGGGGGATAGGATCTCGGTTCGACCTCCCCTAGACGTCATTCAAGCCGGAATTCCCTTATGGGAAAATACTCTGGTGGGGTATTTTTTGGATAAAAAAATGCCTCTCTTTTGGGTTAAGAAAATTGCAAACCAGTTATGGGGGAAAGAAGATCTTGAAGAGACCCTCACTAATGGCAATGGTTTCTTCTTCTTTAAGTTTGATTCCCTCTCCTCTATAACCAAAATTCTTGAAATGGGTCATTGGTATTTTTCTGGCAAATACATTATTCTACAACAATGGAGACCAGGTATGGCCCTTACCAAAAAAGATGTTAAAAAAATCCCTATTTGGATCAAACTGTTCAATGTTCCTTATGAACTATCTTTTAAAACCCTCTATGAAATCCTAGGGCCGAATAAGGCTTACATCAAATAAACGACACGGGCTGAACATCTTCAGGCCCAAAACATCCTAAACTACCAACTAAAACTAATAAAAGAAATCCACCAAATAAGTTAAATAGGCCCAAACGCCTACAGCCATAAAAACATAAAATAAGCCCACACGCCTATACTTAACGAAATAAAAAGTCTTCACAAACCACTAGGCTATGCCGCCCCCCTCTGTAGCTTGTATCACATGGATTAAAGTTGGTTCTTCTTCTTTCAAGCCCATATTGAATGTTGGGGTCTTGCTCGATGGGGATTGCACCATTCCTTGCATTGCTTCCTTGATCTTCTTAGCTCTCGACCTTGTGATTGGCCCTTCTGAAACTTGTAAAGGATCTTTAAGACTCAGTCCACCATAGTGCCCATCATTCCCCCTCTCCTCGAAAGGATTCAACCTCAAATCGTCACATGTATCGAAGGGAGAAAGATCAGAAACATTGAAAGTAGCATAAACATTATACTCACCTGGAAGATCCACTTTATGAGCATCATCATTAATTTTCTCAAGGATTTTGAAAGGTCCATCTCTTCGAGGATGCAATTTAGTTCTTCTATGGGCTGGGAATCTTTCTTTGCGCATGTGAACCCAAACCCAATCTCCAGGTTCGAAGATGACACGCTTGCGCCCTTTATTGGCCGAGGAAGCAAACTTTTCATTCTTCTGCGCAATTTGAAACCGTACCCTTTCATGAATTGACTTCACCAATTCGACCTTCTTGTGTCCATCCAAACTACTCCTATCATCAATAGGTAAAGGCATCAAATCTAAAGGAGTAAGTGGATTAAAAACCATAAACAATTTCAAAGGGAGAATAAGAAGTAGCAGTATGCATAGTCCTATTATACGCAAACTCTATAAATGGCAAACAGTCCTCCCAAGCTTTTAAATTCTTTTGAATGACAGTGCGTAGGAGTTGAGTTAGAGTCCTGTTGACTACTTTAGTTTGTCCGTCAGTTTGTGGATGACAAGTAGTGGAAAATAAAAGCTTGGTCCCTAATTTTTCCCACAAACCTTCCAAAAGTAGCTAAAGAACTTAAAATCCCTATCAGAAACAATACTCCTAGGTACACCATAGAGTCGCACTATTTCCTTGGAAAACAAATCAGCTATGTTAGTGGCATCATCTATTTTATGGCATGGAATGAAATGTGCCATAAAATATTATATTTGGCCTTTTTACATGTGATGCACCTACCACATATTCGAGTGATGTCTCTTCTCATCCTAGGCCAAAAGAAATGTTCATGTAAAATTTATAAGGTTTTCCTAACACCAAAGTTCCCCATTTAGGAAGCAGAAAGGTGGGTTTTTAGAGAGAAGGCATAGCTTCTCTGTCTAAGATTCTCCTAAGCTGCTTATTGTTTCTGGGTTCCTCGCATTAATGGAGTCCTCTCAATCGGTACATACCACACTGAATGGCCTACAAGATGCCAATGAATCCTCTCGGCCTTTGCAAATTAAGCAGCCATGTTCTTCCTGTACTGCTGGGGTTTCCCAGCCCCTTTAACACCAAGAACCCAACCAACTCCTAATAGAGGTGGTCTAGTCCCAAGATGAGCAACTTAAAGCGGAGCTTACTACTCAGTATCATGATTCAGAGATTACTGGAGACTTTGAAGACGGAGAGATGCACACCAGTACCCCTGTAGCGGCTATACGTGATTCCCCATTGAGATTAACCTGGGCTGATCAAGCTCATAGTGGTGAATTCATCCCAAAGAAAGCTCTTGACTTGGAAGAAAAATATGGTGGCTTTTCGGTCAATACAGATTTCCTGCTACGTTCAAACAGTCATTCCCATGGTGAAGCCAACAATGGCCGTAGCAAAGAGAAAGGTTTTGGTAGGGGTGAGTCACACGCGTGTGCCAAACTTGCAAGTATCCAACCACACATTTCATCACATCAGGAGTAAGTTGGCTCTTTTGCTTTTCAATAAAACACGCAAGTCCATCCTTCTAGCACTGCTGCTGGTCAGAACCACGTGCTCTCTACCATGCTGCCTTCAAATACCAGCTTTGCGTGTTCGTCAGATGCTGTTGCAATTCAACGAATCATGCAAACTAAGTCTAAATCACTAGTTCTAAAACTTTTGGTTCTGTAGTTAGTCAGTTAAACCAGTTAGCTACCCATAGACATCTGGCCATAAATGCATCAGTTGTTCAGAAGCCCTTTCTTTGGTCAGTCCCTATCTGCACCCAATCAACTAATGTCATCCATAATCATGTTGACAATGCCCCTCCGGCCCTCCCTACGCCAGCTACCCCGTTTGGGCGCAAGACTGGTGTCACCCCTGGCCCATAACTCATGTGCACAACTGTTACACCCAACGTTTGGCCGAACCCCCCTTCGGCAATCCAGCAATTACGAGTAGCCCCCTCCTCCTGTCCTTCTCAGCCAAATATCCATCCTGCCAAATCCACGTGTCCTCCGCTCTATAAGAAAAATCAAAATGCTTTGGTGCATACAAGATCTGATCTTGCTACGAACAACTTACCCACCTCATCTTGGTCCTCTATTTTCCAGTGTCCCTCTTCTCATTAGAAATTCAAGCTTGAATACAAGCAACCTATTTTGGATGGTCAACGTATTACAATGCTTCCTCCCCAAGACGTCATTCAAGCTGGCATCCCTTTGTGGGAAAATACTCTTGTTGGATACTTTCTTGACAAAAAGATGCCTTTCTTTTGGGTTTAAAAAGTGGCTAAAAATATGTGGGGCAGAGATGGCTTAGAGGAAGTGCTCACTAATGGCAATGGTTTTTTCTTCTTCAAGTTTGATTCTTCTGAAGCTACAGCAAAAATCCTTGAAGGGGGCCACTGGCATTTTTTAGGTCGCCACATAATTCTTCAGAAATGGCGTTCAGGTATGACTCTAGCTAAGAAGGAGGTGGAGAAAATTCCTATATGGGTCAAGCGTTTTTATGCAAATCATAGCACACTAGTTCAAGTCCCATTTGGGCCGGTTACGAGAGCACGAGCAAGAAAGTTTAAAGATGTACTCAACGGACTGATTCAAGAATCATAAACTCAGGCAAATTCGTGAAGGCCCATTGAGCATGATCCACGTGAGCAACAAAGATTCATCAACATGATTCAAGTTCTAGAAGAATCTGGCCAAGACTAATCGTAAATTGGCATGTTTAAGAATACCCCTTTTTGGGTCTGATTGTCAGGCTTGCATGCCATTTACTTTCCTTTTATTTGTTTTTGACTTTTATTTACTTCCTTTTCTATTTTAGTCATGTGATCAACCAATTAAAGGGCTGATTGTCTTTTCCTTTTAGGCAAGTAAGTGTTATTTCTTTACCAGATTTTAGCCTTAATTAGGAAAACTATTTTAGGAATTTTAATTTTTCTTGTAATGGCCAGCCTTTTAAATAGGCGTCTTATCAATGAAAAGAGGCAAATCATTATTCAGTAAATTGTGAGAGTATTTTCTCTGCGGTTCTTTGAAGAACTATCTGAACTTATTGGGATTTCCCGTGGCATTCACCAACGGATTTTCCACCACTGTTTGTGGCATCTTCCTTATACCGAGGTTCTTGTTTCGCAATAAACAATGGGTTGAGGTCATATATACCGAGGTTCTTGTTTGTCTTAAACGACGGGTCAAGGTTTATCATTCAAATCTGATAGTGGAACGATCTTGGGTTCCTTTTCGTTGTTGGATCTCGTTATTTTGGAGGGGTTCGCATCACTTTTTAATGTGCCGTATAAGCTATGGACTGCCCAGGGCCTTAGCTATGTTGCAAGCGCAATAAGACGCCCTTTATATGCAGACTCTCATACTGAATATCAAACGAGGATTAGCTACGCCCTTGTGTGTGTGGAAATTGATGCCAAAAATGAACTCCCTGATTTCTTTGATATTCAGATAAATGATTATAGTAAAGTTAAAATTGCTATGGAATATCAATGGCTACCCCCAATGTGCTCGCTCTACCAAACTTTTAGCCATAGACTATCTAAATGCCCATCAAACCAACAGGCTGAACCCACCCCTAAGGTTCTCCCAAAGCAATCTCATGAAGGGTGGAGAGTTATCTCTGGCATGGGCAAAGTAGTTCAACCAGCCTCAGCTCCGAATAATTCTTCCACCTTTGTGCAACATGTTGATTAGGCTAGGATACCAGAACCCTTTAATAAAGACATTATGATGTGAACCCCGCCAAAATAACGAGATCCGACAACAAAAAAGAACCTAAGATCGTTCCACGATCAGATTTGAATGATAGACCTCGACCCGTTGTTTACGACAACCAAGAACCTCGGTATATATGACCTCAACCCGTTGTTTATTGCGAAACAAGAACCTCGGTATAAGGAAGATGCCACAAACAGTGGTGGAAAATCCGTTTGATAAGTCGTTGGTGAATGCCACGGAAAATCCCGATAAGTTCAAATAGTTCTTCAGAGAACCGCAAAGAAAATACTCTCACAATTTACTGAATAATGATCTACCTCTTTTCATTGATTAGATGCCTATTTAAAAGGCTGGCCATTACAAGGAAAATTAAAATTCCTAAAATAGTTTTCCCAATTAAGGCTAAAATCCGGTAAAGAAATAACACCTACTTGCCTAAAAGGAAAAGTCAATCAGGCCTTTAATTGGTTGATCACATGACTAAAATAGAAAAGGGAAGTAAATAACAGTCAAAAAAAATAAAAGGAAAGTAAATGGCATGCAAGCCTTACAATCAAACCCAAAAAAAGAGTATTCTTAAACATGCCAATTTACACTTAGTCTTGGCCAGATTCTTCGAGAACTTGAATCATGTTGATGAATCTTTGTTGCTCATGTGGATCATGCTCAATGGGCCTCCACGAATTTGCTTGAGTCCATGCCTCTTGAATCAATCCATTGAGTACATCTTTAAACTTCCTTGCTCGTGCTCTCGTAACCAACCCAATTGGGACTTGAACTAGATCCCTTGAAGTTGTGATATGATTTGCATCACATTGATCCTATTAGGAATTAAGCCCACTGAGATGGATTCATTTGTATCCCTTGAAAAGTGAAGATATGGCAACTTGAATCAAGGAGACAGTCCTCTCAACGACAGTACCTCTTCTCAATTCACTGCTACACCGGATTCAAATCCTTTAATTAATAGAATAGCCAAAGTAGATGAGGTTGATATTGGCATCAAGCTCACTAAGAATCAACTAAGAAAGCTTAGAAGGAACCAAAAGAAGCAGCAAGGGAATCATGACCAAGTGAGTCAAAGTTCCCCTCCTGTTCTCAATGAATCTAGCATGCTAGAACATTAGAGGTCTTAACAGCCCCTTCAAATAGAGAGAATTCGCTCCGTTGTCTAAGATTTCTCTCTTGTACTTTTTGGTATTGTGGAAACAAAAATTAAGGAAGAAAATAAAGGTAAAGTGGATAACTCCCTTATTCCTGGATGGTCTTTTTTGCATAATTATGTCCACTCTCTTGTAGGGAGAATTTGGATTGCCTGGAACAATTCTATATTACAGATTAATTCTCCCATCCATATCCATGGATTAGGCCATACATTGCAATATCACAGTTCATGAATCTAACGATCTTTTGGTTATCTCAATTATCTATGGATCAAACTCTCCTGGCTATAGGCAGCGATTATGGCGGGATATCATTCAACAATCTGGTATTACCCATGGTACCCCTTGGTTCATCATTGGTGGCTTCAATGCTATTCGTTATCCTCATGAAAGAAGATGAGGGAATCTTGACTAGGCCCCTAGTATGGATGATTGCAACCATTGTTTCATGCAAGCCGAGCTAGAGGACCTCAATTACTCGGGGCAATGTTTTACTTGTTAGAATAAGTAGCACGACTCCTACCCCGTTCATAGAAAGCTTGATAGGGCTATGGTTAATGACGATTGGCTTGTATCCCTCCCTCTCTCTGAGGCCGAGTTTCTTCCTCCTGGTATCTCTGATCACAGCCCTATTATCATCAAGACAGGCATTTCTTCCCAAAAAAGTAAAATTCCCTTCAAATTCTTTAATTTTTGGGCTAATTCTGATGATTTTTTGTCTACTGTTGCTCAAGCATGGAATATAGATATTCAAGGTACTTTTATGTTCATCTACATTCAAAAGCTTAAGAAGGTGAAGTTTGGTCTTAAGGATCTTAACTGACGAAAGTATCTTAATATCGCCTAGGTCCAGGATGCTAGGAACAATTTGTTTGCTATTCAGCGTTTATTAGAGGCCAACCCGGGGAGTTTTCATTTTGCCAATGAGGAAAAAGAAGCCTTAAAAACCTTCAATTTTCTCCTATTTGACGAAGAAAGTCTTGCCAAGCAAAAAGCCCGTATTCAATGGCTCTTTGAAGGTGACCAGAATACTTCCTTCTTTTTCAAGTCTGTCAACAACAGAAGGAACAGAAATAAAATAGTTAGCCTCCATGACTCTGCTGGTAACAGAATTTCTGATATCAAGGACGTCAAGCATGTCTTTCTTAGTTTCTATAAAGACCTCCTTGGCACATCTTCCTTTACCCCTTACCCGGGGAAGCATGCTTTGAGAGATGTTATTAGTAAGCGCCTTCCCCACAATCATATTGCTGATCTTTGCAGCCCTATCTCTGAGGAAGAAATTCAACAAGCCCTCTTTAGCCTCTATCCCAACAAAGCTCCTGGACCTGATAGTTTTAATGGTCATTTCTTTAAGAAATTGTGGAGCATTGTCAAGAATGATGTTGTTGCAACTATATCAGAATTATTCTCTTCAAAGTCTATGCTTAAGGAAATTAATGCCATGACTATAACTATTTTTCCTAAAGTCTCTAACCCGTCTTTTGTGCAGGATTATTGGCCCATCTCTTGCTGCAATACGTTATATAAAGCCATATCCAAAGTCCTCGCTAATCGTCTCAAAAATGTTCTTCCCAGTATCATTGATGAGTCCCAATCTGCCTCTATCCAAGGGAGGAAAATCAGCGACAACATTCTCCTTGCTCAAGAGCTTATGCACAATTACCATAAGGACTCTGGGTCCCCTTGGTGCGCTATAAAAGTTGATCTGCAAAGGCATATGATTCTATTAGGTGGGAGTTTATATTGGATTCTATGTGTATTCTTGGTCTTCCTCGCCTCTTTATTGAGTGGATCCAAGCTTGTATCACTTCCACTTGGTTCTTTATAGCTATAAATGGGGAGCTAGAAGGCTATTTTCCTGGTGCTAAAGGAATCAGGCAAAGTGACCTTCTCTATCCCTACCTGTTTGTGATTGCTATGGATGTTCTTTCCATGATCCTTCAGCAAAAAGTGGACCTTCCCGCATTCAAGTTCCATTGGAGATGTCACAAAACAAGGCTTTCTCATCTATGTTTTGCGGATGATATAATGCTTTTCTGCCACGGTGACCTTGCATCAATGTCCATCCTTAAAGAAAGTATTGATTTGTTCGCCTCCTTTTCGGGCCTCCAGCCGAATGCTTCTAAAAGCACCATTTTTCTTGCTAGTATTGAAGAGAGCCTGAAACAGAACATTCTCCTTCATGTTGGTTTTCTTGAAGGATCCTTCCCGATTCATTACCTTGGAGTTCCCCTCATCCCCACCAAGCTCAAAGTCGTGGACTGTAAGTCCCTTGTTGATAGAATCATTTTCAAGATCTTCTCTTGGACAAATAAATTTCTTTCCTACGCAAGGCGGATTCAGCTTATCAGGTCTGTGCTCTTTAGTATCCAGATTTATTGGTCTTCTCACTTTGTCCTCCCCAAGAAAGTGATCAACCAAATTCAGCAAGCTATGAGATCCTTTCTTTGGAGTGGCAACCACCCCATCTCTTCTAGGTCTAAAGTTGCTTGGGATGATATTACTTGCCCGAAGGAAAAAGGCGGTCTTGGTATCAAGAAAATTGAGGAGTGGAATCGCACGGCTTTTGGTAAGCTCATTTGGTATCTTTGTCAACACCCGTCTACCTCCCTTTGGGTTCTTTGGGCTCGCAAGAATCTCATCAAAGATAGAAACCTGTGGGAGATTAGATGTACTCAATCTTGCTCGTGGGCTTGGCGTAAGATTTTACAATTTTGGTCTATCTTCAAAGCTCACATCAAGTACATCGTTGGTAATGGTCAGTTTGCCTCCCTTTGGTTTGATTATTGGTTGCCCAATGGTTCAATCATGGACACTATGGGGGAGAGAGTTATCTATGAATCAAGTTTACGAATGAGTGCCAGAGTTAGTTCCATCATCTCTAACAATCAATGGAATTGGCCTACTGTAAATTCTCCCCATATTCTGGAGCTCAAACGAAATATGTCGGCTAATCTCCTTCCTATCCCCAATAGAGAAGATAAGGCAATCTAGAGGCCATGCTCTGATGGAATTTTTTCTATCCATTTTGCTTGGAGGACTATCCGAAACTAAAAGCCGCCAGTTCTTTGGTGGAAGCTTATTTGGTTTCCTAAGGCCATTCCAAGGACCAGCTTTATTTTATGGATGGCTATCTGCAACTGTCTTAGAACCAAGGATCGGATCTTTAGCTCTTCCATGGACAAACAATGCCTTCTTTGCAATCATGACAATAATAAGTCACATGACCATCTTTTCTTCTCTTGTCCTTACACAGCTAACATATGGCAGCTTATGCTCTCTAAAAGTGGTAATCAATGGCCTTCTGGAAATTGGTAGCACACTATTGAGAGGGCTAGAACCTCCTTCAAAGGAAAAAAGCCTCTCCTCCTTAATTGGCAAGCTCATCCTTGCATGCACTGTCTAAAACATTTGGAGGGAAAGGGACTCGCGCTTTTTTACTAACCAAAAGAAGACCCATCAGGCGCTTATTGTCCAAATTCAAGATTTGATCAGTGGGCGACTGTCCACTATTAGGGGCTTTAAGCCTACTGACTCTAATAGGCATCTCCAATGTATATGGTTGCTCCCTAGTAGCATTTTTTCCTAGTTTGGCTCTGTTTTTCGCTAGCTTGTCTGCTAGATGGTTCTTCTTTTGTAGACTTGGGATGGGCGTCCTTCTTTGTAGAAGTCCTCCCCTCTCCTAGGCTTGCTTTGGGGGCTTGCCCCCTTGATCTTCTACATTTTTTCCCTTTTAATGCATTTATTTACCCATCAAAAAAAGAAGAAGAAGTGCCCCATTAATTCTCCACCATGTGCCTCACGTACCAATAATTCACGCATTGAACAATTTGGCATGCAATTTAATTTCTTTAAACAAATAACCATCATGCCTGTAAAACTTATCAAATGTCATTTTTTCACATGCCATATACACATCAGAAAAATCGGCGTCATTGGCATAAATGTCTTTTACATATTCAAACCCAAGTATTTTAGCACTCATAGAAGTAAGAAGTACATACCTCCGTGATAAAACATCAGCAACAATGTTCTCCTTACCTTGCTTGTAACACATGACATAAGGAAAGGTCTCGATGTATTTCATCCATCTAGCATGTCTCTTATTTAATTTACCTTGACCCTTGAGATGTTTCAATGATTCATGATCGGTGTGGATCATAAACTCCTTAGGCCAAAGGTAGTGCTGCAACGTCTCTAGAGCGCGAACAAGAGCATAAAGTTCTTTGTCATAAGTGGGGTAATTCAGGGCTGCCCCACTTAGCGTCTCGCTGAAAAAGGCAATGGGTCACCTATCCTGCATCAAAACAGCTCCAATTCCTCTTCCTGAGGTATCACATTCAATCTCAAAAGTTTTGTTAAAATCAGGTAATGCTAACACAGGTGTAGAACATAATCTTTCTTTAATAATAGCAAATGCATTCGCTTGTTCAATCTCCCAATGAAATCCAACATTCTTTTTAACTTTTTCAGTGAGTGGTGCAGCAATGGTGCTAAAATCCTTACAAAACGCCTATAAAAACTAGATAAACCATGAAAGATTCTTACCTCAATGATGCCTTTAGGCGTTCGCCACTCCTTTATGGCCTTGAATTTCTCTTCATCCACCTCAATACCTTTTGTACTAACTACATCACCAAGAAAAACAATTTCTTCGATACAAAAGGTACATTTCTTAAAATTAGCATACAACTTTTCACATCTCAACACATCTCAAATGCCCAATATGTTCATCTAAGTTCTTGCTGTACACTAGGATGTCATCAAAGTAACGACTACAAATTTGCCAAGGAATGCACAAATTTGTAAGTCCAAATGGCTAACCAACCATTCATAAAGTCCATATTTAGTCTTAAAAGCAGTTTTCCATTCATCTCCCTCTTTCATTCTAATTTGATGGTATCAACTTTTAAGATCTATTTTACTAAAAATACATGAGCCATGCAATTCATCAAGCAAATCATTGAATCTAGGAATGGGATGACGATACTTTACCGTAATATTGTTGACCGTTCCGCAATCAACGCACATCCTCCATGTCCCATCCTTCTTTGGCATTAGTAGCACTGGTACTGCACATGGGCTCGTGCTCTCTCTCACAGACCATTTGCTCATCAAATCTTCAACTTGCCTTTGAAGCTCCTTTGTCTCCTCCGGATTACTCCTATAGGCTGGTCGGTTTGGAATAACGGCTCCAAGTACGGAATCAAATTGATGTTCAATGCCTTTAATGGGCGGTAACCCACTTGGCATCTCCTTTGGAAATACATCCTCGAACTCCTGCAACAAAGAAACAGCCACACTAGGAAGAGATTGGTTAGTTTCATCAAGATTAAAATAAGATTCTTTGTAAACAAGAAAAATCAAAGGCTGATTTGCTAAGAAAGCCCTCTTAACCTCACTCTCCTTTGCATAAAATCTCTCTTTTGACTCTCCTTTTCTCTCTGCAGGTTTTCTTTCTTTTTTCTCTCGTGGCTCCACTCTTTTTTCTTTATTCTCAGCCACCTCTCATTTTTTTGTTTCACTCTATTTTTTCCTTGAGGTTTCAGCCTTACCTTTCTTTTTTTTTTCCTTAATCTCACTTTTAAGCTTCTGTTTGTCCTCATAAACCTATTTTGGGGTTAAAGGAGCAAGCTTGATTGTCTTTCCATCATTTACAAAGCCGTATCAGTTCCTAAACCTGCCATGAATCACCTTCCTATCATACTGCCACGGCCTCCCCAACAAAATATGTAATACCCCGACCCGGGATACGTCACGTATACCGAGGTAGGTCGGTTAGCACATGTAACTTGAACGGTAAGATATGTATACCATAGTATTTTCATGGAAATGAATGACTGGAATTGTGAATGATGGAAATGAATGATCAAGGCTGGGTAACACCCGAGCCCCACAGGGCATTGCATCGTAATGCGTGCATGCACGTATTTCCATGCATGCATACGTGAATATAAATTCATAGCTCGATTAAAATGAGTGTATGTGTATACGATTAAAAATGGAATTGTACCCCTACATATGCATGTATATACATGTATAAAAACATGTATTTGGTGTGTATGTATATATTTATATATATATATAATATGATGTATTTATGTATATATGTATATATGCATAAGAAATAAAAAGAAAGAAAAGGAAAAAGGGGAAACTGCCCTTGGGCAGTATAAAGGTGGGCTGAATGTGAGTGTGTGTGTGTGTGTGTCGGTTAAGTGTGAAGTGTGTGTGTGTGTTATATATAATATGATATATATATATATATATATATATACGAGTGCAACACAAGTCTCCCAAGCCATTTAATGCAAAGTTGCATTTGGCAGAGGGAGCATCAGGTTTCAGTCTAAGAAAGGGGCCATAGAAGGGGGAGTAACCGAGAGAGAGAAAGAGAAAAAGGGAGAGAGGCGGTGGAACCCTTCTCTCTATATATGTACATACGGGTGTGGGTTTAAAGGCAAAAAGGAAACCAAGATTGAGAGAACACTTTAGCAAAGAACTCAGGAGCATAAACAGGAAGGGTTGGAGGGTCACAGTGGGCTAAATCCGAACACCCAGGTAAGCAAGTTAAGATCTGTTTTTGAGATTTAAAGCATGGATGTTTGATCTAAATCTAGGGTCTTGATAAGCATGCTTTTAGCTTTTAAATGCAAGAAGAATGATAGAAAAAGGTTTAGAAACCATAGAGATATTCCAAGTTGCAGGTTATAGAGAATAATCGGCTATGTGATATTTCATGCATTAGACCTTGATTAAATCGACCCAAGCATGACCCTATCATGTGCAGAAAACTGTTAGAAATAATTAGGGGTCAAAACAGTGGGTAAACGAGCATGAAATAGAGAAATTTCAGTTGGCCGGAGCCACGGGTTGTCTCTATTTCGTGAAGAACTGATAGGTCAAATTGAAAACTAAGGTTGGAAATATAATCTACATGAAAAATGGAAAAGAATGGCATTTAAAACGGGTCGAAATCTCACCGGAAAATATGTGACAGTCGCCAGAGAAGACGACTGTTCACGCCGGAACCCTACCGGAGACGTGGGGAAGATAACCGGACAGTCGTGTGATTATCGGGTTGGAATTAGACCGGATCCGGGTTCGGATCGGGTCGGTACCCGACCGGATATGAATGGGTAAGTTAAGCTGTGTCGTTTTGGCTTTTTAATTTAAATGGGATTGGGCTTGTTTGGTTACACGGATAGTAAATTGGAATTGGGTTTGGGGTTATCCAAACCAAGGATGGGATAGGAAATCAGGGTTATTGAAATTCGATTTTTCAAATGAAGTGAACCGTCTGGTTCAGGGGAAGGGTGGACCGGTTTAGGGTTTCTGGTCTTGAACCAACTGGTTCAGACCGTAGCTTTAGGAAATTGTAAACCGGCCCCAAATGTTTTGAGAAATTACAGTAAGGCCCAAACAGAAAAATTAATTAAATATTAATTTTTACAATAATGCCCTTATTTCAAATATGGGTCAAACGAAGTCCAAACGATACAAATGAATAGTCAAAACCTATTATCTCGGACGTTCTGAGTCCAATGGTGGGGTCCGTTTTACGAGACGGAACCCCGAAGGATAAAATACCGTAAAAGTGCAAAATGACGATTTTGCCCTTTTTAGTGCTAAAGTCCAAATGGAATTCCGCGAAAGCCTAAACCGACTTTCTTCGGCATTCCGGACTCAATGGTAAAGTATAAAATAGTATTTGAAATACTTATGATAGAAAGGCATAAAATTTGATGAATAACATTTATTCTGAAACGTATTCACTGATATATAGGAAACTCGAAGGGCAAAGGTATACTCACGGATTTCTGAGGTAGAATCACGATAGAGGTAAGTGGATCACTTTCTCTTACATGTGGTGTTTCCACAAGCCAAGTTTATTCTTTTACTGCCAAACTTGTACTCTTGAATGTATTGATATCCTTGTGTTCCGCATTTCGATATTTTCTATCTTGTGGACATATCATTGACTGATGTATCATTGTTATCATGTTTCATTGTGCTTGAAAGCACATATGTTATTGCTATCCACAATATGATATTGTTCTATCTTGTGGACATTGATTGATTGCTATATCATTGTTTTCATGTTAAACCATGCCTTGAAAGGCCTACTATTGTATCCTCATTGAATGAATGATATTCCATTTTTATACTCTATGGAATTACTTATGATCATGACATGTTTATGAACACGGGAGTTGTGCTCAGTCACAACACCCATCTGATGCTATCTGATTGAATGGGACCTATGGGTCAAGTCCGTGAACGGACAAATGGCAATTTACTGGAATTGACTGGGGGGTATGCCGGGCCCCAAAAGATCGAGGGTCTGCCGAGCCCTGAAACAGAATAACAGCATCTCTTATGATTGACAGAACTTGATTGTTGAATGGCACTATTCCTTATGATTCTTCAAGTCTTAAAGGACTTGCATTGATTGATTTGATTGTGATCGGTTCATTGTGGCAGTACTTCATTGTTGTTATATTTTCATTTTACACTATACTTCTAATTGTGTATTGTGATTACCTTTCATTGGCCCTCGTGGCAATTGTTTCCATTGGCCCTCGTGGCAATTATGTTCATTGGCTATCACAACATCTCCTTCCTTATGATTGGCTATCATTATCTTATTCATGAATTCACATGGATCATCGATACCAGTGTTGGAGATCTGTTTTACTTACTGAGCTTTGTAGCTCATTCCACCCCATTTACCCCCATTTCAGGTGATGACGCTACGAGACCCCAGTAGGAGTCTGAGAGCGTAGGGGGACATTTTGAAGTATTATATCGGTCTATGTTAGTTCTCCCATGTATTCACCACCCCCGGGTGCTAGTTACGTTTTAGTTCTCATTTTGAATTATGTAGAACTATGTCATGTATTTAATAGACTTCCGCTGTTTAAATTATTTAAAAAGACTTCCGCTGGATTACTGTAATTGATAAAGACTTCCGCTGTTTATTGTTTAAAATTTTTAGTACATTGCATATTAGTACTATGATACAGGAATGGAAAAAGTAGGGACGGCCTTCGGGTCGGCCCCGCGACACGAGATCCGTATAGGGTGGGTTTCGGGTCGTGACAAAATATGGCCAGCAAGCATAGGAACTACATCACAGAGCACCTCATCACTATACCTCCCAATGGTAAAAGCCACCAAAACCTGCTTCTTGACCTTGACCTCCCCACATTCATTCAACCACAATAACTTATAAGGTCTAGGATGCTTCAGTAAAGGTAAGCTCAACTCTTCAACTAGGGTAGTACTAGCTACATTGGTGCAACTTCCCCCCATCTATAATCATACTACACACTTTGTTGTTTACATGACATCTAGTATGAAATATGTTATCTCTCTGCTGCTCCATATCATCTACCTTAATTTGTGTATTGAGAGCATGCCTGGTAAGAAGAGACTCACCTTTTACGGGGTATTCCATTCCATCATCATCACTAGCATCGACCAACTCGGGTATCTCATCACCATCATTCTCACTCTCAGTCATCACCTCCCTATTGTCATGCATAACCATCACCTACTTGTTTAGACATTGAGATGTGATGTGCCCAAAACAAAAACATTTAAAACATTTAATATCTCTATTCCATGAAGGTTGGGAATCTACCTTGGGTTTGCTCTTTCTAGTTCCCTCATCTTGTCCCTTAAGTGGTTCGGCCTTCCCCCTTGCTACAGCTCGATCATTTTTATCCCATTTTGGTCTCCAAGGAGTGCTAGAAACTGAAGTATACCTTGCTGCCTCCTTTCTCTTTAACTGCCTCTCCACCTTCATAGCCATGTGTTCCATGTCTTCTACCTCCACATAATGCTGCAACTCAACTACATTAGTTATGTCTCGATTTAGACCACTTAAAAATCTGGCCATTGTGGCCTCCCAATCCTCCTCTACATTAGCTCGAATCATAGCCACCTCCATCTCCTTATGGTAACCCTCTACACTCCTACTCCCTTATGTAAGGTTTTGAAATTTTTGGTAGAGGACTCGATAGTAGTGGCCAGGTACAAATCTCCATATCATGAGAGCTTTCAACTCACCCCATGTTTCTACAGGTCTCTCATAATTCCTCCTCCTATTGGTCACCAATTGATCCCACCAAATAATTTCATAATCAGTGAACTCAATTACCGCCAACTTTACCTTCTTCTCCTCTGAATAGTTGTGACAATAACAAATCAACTCTATTTTCTTCTCCCACTCTAAATAAGCTTCAGGTACAGCCATGTTTATCTGTTGCCAAAAGCTTAAAAAGGTGAAATATGCTCTTAAGGATTTCAATCAACAAAGATTCAAAAACATCACCTCCCGTGTCCAAGAAGCTCGTAACAAGCTCTATGATATCCAAAATCTCCTTGAGATGGATCCTGGGAATGAGAGTCTCATTTAGGAGGAAAAAGAAGCTCATCACAATTTTCACTCCCTTCTTAGCAGTGAGGAAAGTCTCGCCAAGCAAAAATCCCGTGTTCAATGGCTTTCTGAAGGTGACCAAAACACCTCTTTTTTTTCAAATCTGTGAATAACAGAAGGAACTGTAACAAGATCGTCAGCCTCCTTGATGCAAAGGGTCGCAGAATTGCTGACATAAAAGAGTTCAAAAACACCATTGTTGAATTTTACCATGATCACCTTGAAACTGATAGTCCCATTCACTACCCAGGTAAGAAAGCTTTTGCAAGCTTTATCCCAAAGCGCCTTCATTTTGATTTCTTTAATGTCCTTCAATGCCCGGTCTCTGAAAAAGAAATCCAAGATGCTCTCTTTAGCTTTCCCCCTAACAAAGCCCCTGGGCCTGACGGCTTTAATAGTCGCTTTTTTAAAACAACTTGGAATATCATTAAACCTGAGGTCATTGCCGCTATATCTGATTTTTTTTCCTCCAAAACCATCCTTAAAGAGATGAATGCCACGGCTATTGCCCTTGTCCCCAAAGTTCCTAAGCCCTCATTTTTCCATGACTTTCGTCCTATATCTTGCTGTAACACCCTTTACAAAACCATCTCCAAAATCCTGGCCAACCATCTCAAGAAAGTTCTCCCTAGCCTCATTGATCCGTCTCAATTTGCTTTTATTCAAGGCAGGAATATCAGTGACAACATCCTTCTTGCCCAAGAACTCATGCATAATTACCACAAGGACACAGGCTTTCCTCGTTGCACTCTGAAAGTTGATCTTAAGAAAACATTTGATTCAGTGCGGTGGGAATTTATTACTGACACTTTGAGCATTATGGGTTTCCTCAGCTTTTTATTGGCTGGATTTTTTGCTGCATCTCTACTCCTCGTTTCTCAGTTGTCATTAATGGAGAGTTAGAAGGTTATTTTCTTGGGGCTAAGGGTTTAAGGCAACGAGACCCTCTTTCCCCCTATCTCTTTGTGATTGCTATGGATGTTCTCTCTTTGATTCTCCATCAAATGTCGGTTGGCTCTCAATTTAAACACCATTGGAGATGCCATAAGTCCAAGCTGACCCATCTTTGCTTTGCTGATGACATCATGTTTTTTTGTCATGGGGATCTTGCCTCAGCTTCTATCCTTAAGGAAAGGCTTGACACTTTTGCCTCCTTCTCTAGCCTTCTGCACAATGCTTCTAAAAGTAACATTTTCCTTTTAGGTGTGGATTCCAACCTCAAGCAGCACATTATTGATCAAGTCGGCTTCCCTAAAAGCTCCCTCCCTATCCGTTACTTTGAAGTGCCTTTGATTTCTACCAAGCTGAAAGCCTAGGATTGCAAATCTTTAGTAGATCGCATTATTGGTAAGATCACTCATTGGGCTACAAAATCTCTATCCTATGCAGGTCGTGTTCAGTTGATCAGGTCTGTCCTTTTTAGCATTCAAGTTTTCTGGTCCTCTCACTTCATCCTTCTAAAAAAGGTGAGGGATCAGATTGAGCAAGCTATGAGATCTTTTCTTCGGAGTGGCAACCATCTCATATTTTCTGGCTCCAAAGTAGCGCGGAAGGATGTTACTTGCCTAAAAATGAAGGGGGTCTTGGTATTAAGAAGCTTGTTGATTGGAACCAAGCTGCTTTGGGGAAACTCATATGGGCTCTCTTTCAAAACCCATCTAAATCCCTTTGGGTTCAATGGATTCGCAGCAATATTCTTAAAGGCAAAAGCTTTTGGGAAGTCAAATGTCCCCAATCTTGCTCGTGGCCTTGGAGGAAAATGATCAAATTCCGTCCATTATTCAAACCGCACATCAAAATTGTCATTGGGAATGGGTGTTTTGCTTCTCTTTGGTTTGACTATTGGCTCCCTAATGGCTCCATCTATGACAACATGGGAGAAAGGGTTATTTATGATTCAGGTCTTGGAAGAAAAGCTACAGTGAATTGCATCATTCTTGAAAATCGTTAGAACTGGCCTATTGCAAATTCTCCTCACCTTCTGGACCTTAAGAACGACATGCCTCCTAGTCTTCTTCCCTCCCCCTCCGTGATGATAAAGCTTTTTGGTTACCCTCCTCAAATGGGGTCTTCTCCATTAACTCTGCCTAGGATACCCTGCGTGGCCGTAACCCACAGGTAAATTGGTGGAAGCTTGTTTGGCATCCAAAAGCTATTCCCCGTGCTGGGTTCATCCTTTGGATGCCATTCGTCACAGTCTAAGGACCAAGGACCATCTTTTCTTTTCTAATCTTGGTCATGACCCCAAATGCCTTTTCTGTTTGAGAGAAAATGAGAGTCATAACCACCTCTTCTTTTCTTGGTCCTTCACTTCCAACATATGGTCCCATTTGCTCTCTAAAAGTGGATTTCAATGCCCAAATGGGGATTGGCAACAGACTGTTCTTTGGGCCACCAACTCTTTCAAAGGTAAATCATTTTCCTCTATTTTAGGCAGGCTTACTATAGCTTGTACAATTTACAACATTTGGCGTGAAAGGAATAGCAGATTATTCCCCAAGATCGAGAGAAACTCAAATGCCATCATAGCTCAAACTCAGGACATGATCCGTGGCAGGCTCACTAGCTCAAAAGGGATTTCGGACTCTAACTCCAATAGACATCTCCAGTGTACTTGGTCTTTACCTTGTAGTATTTTTAATGTGTAATGTTTCACAGCTTGGGTCGAGACCTCTTGTATGTTGTTGTTTTCCTCCCTTTTAGCTTGTCCGAGGGTACGCCCTCTTGATTTTGTATTAATTTCTGTTTAGTTTTGGTGTTCTGTTTGCTGCTTGGGGTCGTGAGCTCTTCTGTCTGTAGAAGTTCTCCTTCCCTCTAGCTTGTCCGAGGGTATGCCCTCTTGATCTTGTTTTTAGTTTCTTCTTTTATCAATCTTTTTACCTATCAAAAAAAAAAAAAAAAATCATTTCTACCTTGGAAAGATGGTATTTTAACTTTGATGCTCCCAAGGTTCCTATGTAACACCCCGACCCTGATTAAGAAATGATTAGTTACTAATCATTAATTTGAACCAAACATAAAGAATAATTTAGAAGTTAATCGAGAACCTCATGATAGACCCAATAAAATAATGTCTGAACCTCATTACCAAATAATTAGGTGAAATGATGTTATTTTAACACTAAGAAAACTCGAGTTAACAAACTACGGGAATTCCAAGGGATTAATAACCGACATGCGCGACCCTAAATACTTGGAATCGACCACCAAACCGTTAGTTGCAGGTTTTATTATTTAAACCCAGTTTCAATTTTAGAGTTCTAAACTCGGTTTTAAGAATAGGAATCAAACCCTCTGGCCATAGGGATCACGTCGCACCAAACCACACTAAAAATGGTTTCGAAATGGGGAATTATGGCTGAATTATTCAATTCAGCTAACATGGCTCAAACCGAGCATTTAGGTTACCTATATGACCTCAAATGAATGCCAAGATGATCTCTATGATGACAGAAACACTTTAGGTTGAAAACAGTAACAAATGATCGAACCAAAATCCACGAAATTAAAGAAAAACGGAACCCAGAATTAGGGCAACAGTGTTTAATTTGGTGAAGGAGACGACCGAGTTGACTCGCTGTTGAATCGAGTCAACCGAGCTAACTCGGACACGTGTCAGAACGAGACCAAGTCCACCGAATTATTAGAACGGCGATGTTTGGTTGGTTTTAAATTTAAAAAATTAGGGCTGACGTCATCATGACGTCAGCTTTATGTGTTTAACCAAACCAAATCGGCTGGTTTAGCTAAAACCGGACCGGTTCAGTTCCAATGCAACTGAACCCACTGGTTCAGTCCGAAAGTTAGGGAAATTGTAATTTGACCCCAAAAATTCTATGAAATTCTGTTGTGGCCCAAGCTAAATTAAATTAATATTAATTTAATAATATTTAAATAATAAAAATTACGAAATTGCCCCTAGCCCTCAAACAAGTCAAACGGGGTCCGAATAAAGTAAATGAATAGTGTATTTTAACTATTTTGGACGTTCTGGACCCAACGGTGGGGTCCGTTTCATGAGACGGGACCCCAAAAAATTAAGACACGATAAAGTATAAATTACCAAATTACCCCTAATGTGGCCGATGTCCAAATAAGACAAGTTATTAGTGTATTCTTATTATCTTGGGCCTTCTGAGATCAACAGTGGGGTCTGATTCACGAGACGGGACTCCAAAAAATATGACACATGAAATGACCAAAATACCCCTAAGGTACCCAAAGCCAAATAAAAAGCCAAGAGGGTCTAAATTGACTTTCTTTGACGTTCCGAATCCAACGGTGAGCTCCATAACACCAAATTAGGTACTGAAAAATAAGTCACGTGAAAAATAGAACTCATTAAGTCACCACGAGTTGATCGGTAAGACCAATCCTTGGAAGTTAGGATATGTCGGCCTAAAATTTAATGAAAGAGCATGAATAAGTAATAATTTAAGGTAAATGTGAAGTTGACGAGTTCCTTATGATCTTCTTAGGAGCTACAAAGGGAGGGGAAAGGCCCACCAGTAGTACAAACCCAGGGAATCAAGGTGAGTAATCTTGCATTTGAAGTGGCGATTTTAACTCCACGATTTAAATGATGTTTTAAACTTCAAAATATCTGAAGCATTGAATGTTGAATTCCATATTTCATGATTCCTGTTTTTAAATAGTCCGATCTTATAAATCTTATGGTCACATGCTCAATGACTGATTTCTATTACTGTCTTTTTTAAAAGTATTTAGCATGTCTACATATTCTGGAGTTTCGTGTTCTAAATATGCGAAGATTTTATTATGAAGTCATGAACATCATATTTTAAATACTCTTGAAAAGTATTTATTTAAAGAAGCCACATGACAAATATTTTGCAAGATAATAATAATCACATAGTCAAGATTTTGAGTATCTTCGGAACTCGATTGACCTGTCATGTGAAATGCCACATAGTCAGGATTTTGGGTATCTTCGGAACTCACTTGACCTGTCATGTGGAATGCCTGGTAGCAGGATCTAATCCCACAGGCAATGAGATATCTCCACGTATACACAAAATGGGAGTCTGGTTCGAAACAGATTCCACTAATGAAAGTGAAAAGATGACAAATGCTTTTGGAAATAGAAGCAGGTTTTTACCCCCATTTTATTATGCATGTTTATATGTTTTGAAATGCTTACGCTCTATTTAAAGAAATGAATGTTTAGCCTTGAATACTTCAAATGTTTCAAAGCTATCCGTTATGAAAAGTGCATGTACTCTGTGTTTAAAATGTACGAACAATTGGTAGTGCACATTTTATAAACTCTCATGTGCGAAACCACTGCCAATTGAAAACCCATGACAGATGCAGGAATTACTCATTGGGCTTTTCGAAGCTCACCTCATTCCCTAAATTCTTTTCAGGTAACGATGATGAATGGGAGCCTTGCTCCATTTGGGGATGACGACTAGTGGCTTTAATATGATCAAGGACTTTTTGGAAGTACTAAGGACCCGTAGATGGTTGAATTTTGAAGTGTAATAGATTTTGGACAACATGTACTTAAGCCCTCGAGGCATTCAGATATGTAATGTAAATAAAACTTTAAATTTTAGTATCCTCTGATTATTATTATTATGTGTACCGCTATGAAGAGCGGCAGTACCTGGAGGATGTGCGACAGATTTTAAAAAGAAAAGAAAAAAGTTTTTTTTTTTTTCACGTTTCCGCAACCACAGGTCACACCGCCATCCGATACTGTCGCTTATGAGAGCCTTGCCCTAAGGCCTTTAGGCCGAAGGGCGGCGGTCGCGATTACCTTAATCCACACAGGGTGGGTTTCGGGTCGTGACATCCTATCAACCCCATCTCGCCCCCTTGGATTTCTCCTATGTCCTCTTCCACGCCTACCTCCTATAGGTCTGCCCATTTCACCCATTCGAACTTCAAATGCTCTGTCTTCCTCAGCCTCATCATCTTCTTCATTCTCATACTCATTTTCAATGATAAGTTCACGTCTCCTCCTATCTTGCCCACCTTGCAAATTTCTAATCACGACATCTTGCTGATCCATCCTATCCCTCGTCTCTCTAATCACCAAATTCAACCATTCAAACTGTTGTTGCATGGCCTGCAAAACAAAGAATGGGTTAGCTGCGTCCTCCTTAGGTGTTGAGTAACACTTATGACACATTGTTAAAGTCCTGCAAAACAAGGAAAGGATGTTAGTGGTAAAAAAAAAAAAAAAACCTCAAACACTCCCTTACGTGTTTACGCTCAAATATTGTCACACCACTCGTGTTTCACTCTTTTGGACTCTTCTAATACTGTTGTCACCCACTCTTGCCTTTTACCTCTCCTGTTTTCCCTTTCAAGTTCGTGCAGAACTAGTTGAACTAAATCAAGACACAACCTTGTATTATTCCAACTAGCAATAGATTCAAGAAACAAGAAGGAATAACATGACATGAAACGCAAAGAATTGTGCTCGGAAAATAGCAATTAGGAAACAAGATACTAAATAAGAATGACACGGATCTCAAAGAAATTGTACGAAAAAAAGAGCAATTAGGAAACAAGATACTAAAGATGATATATTCGACCTCTTTAAAGATAGGGATCAATCAATACCAATTTTTTTGACCCTTTTGAATATAGGGATCAATCAATACCAAATTTTCAAATTGTAAAGTATATCAAACATCCATAAACGATTTTTTTTTTTTTTGTACTCTTTTTTTTTAAAAAACAACAACCCTTGATTACGCTGTCTTCTTCTTCTTCTTCTTCTTCTTTTTAATACAGATTTGGTCACAAGCAGTAACAATAATTACAAATTCTGGAAAAGATTGATCTGATTTCAATAGCAAGAAATCGAAATAGATGGAATCAAAATAGAAATTATAGATATGGAATTTAAAGCAAAGATTCTTGTAATCAATTAAAGAAGTCGCAGGTCTGAATTCTTGAATCAAATACACGGGTAGTCAATTGTGAGAATCACAGAATTAAATTCAAACACACGAAATTAACAAGAATGACGAAGGAATCACAAATCAAAATGATGAACAATTCGCAGATCAAAACAGAAAAACCTAGAACACGCCTAAGACAAAAAAAAAAAAATCAAATGCAAGAATTAAAAAGGATAAATCAGACCTGATTTGGAGTCTGAGCTCTAATACCAAATGATGTGAACCTGTAAGATCGAAATCCTTTGAACCCACGATCAAATTGAAACTTACCCAAGAAAGCCAAGATTCAAGTCAAGATGGTCTAGACCCATTAAAAACTTGTTTAACCACGTACATTGGTACACATGGTTATACATTCAAAGTATAATAAAAACTTATGGACTTTATAATTACAATCATATTCAGTTGCCCCGTGGGGCTTAATACATAACAGTGTACTATCTTCTAATACAAAGTCACTAACCAAAATTTCATAATGTTCTCCAAAAGACTGCAAATCCTGAAATAAGCTTCCTATGCCCTTCCTCAAAATGAGCATAGTTCAACATCTTCATCATCAAAATCAGGACTTTCTTTTCGTCACCTGAAATGGGGGGTCAGATAAAAATCCGGTAAACTAATCTAAGCTTGTGAGTAATTCCAGCATTTGTCATGGGGTTTCAATTTGCAGTGGTTACTATAAGAGATTTTATAAAACAATCACTACAAATTGCTCGTATACTTTGAACACAGAATATATGCATTCTTTTAAACATAAAACTTTGAAACATTTAAAGTATTCAAGCCAAACATGTATTTCTTCAAATAGAGTATAAAATCTCAAACATATAGATACGCATAGTGAAAATGAGGGTAAAACCTGCTTCCATTTTCAACTTAACATCTTATCACCTCCATTAATAGAATCTGTTTCGAACCAGACTCTCGTTTTACTTTTCATAAAGATATCTCATGCCTAGGGGATTAGATCCTGGTACTTGGCATTTATTCGTATCATGGTTGAGTTCCGAAGAAACCCAACAAAATTCGTGGTGCTTATGCACAACTTTTCTTGCATTTAAAAACACTTAACACATGACTTCTTCACATAGATGCTTTTATGACCATTCAAAACATAATGTTCATGACTTCATGATAGAATCTTCAAATACTTGGAATATGCAAATTTAGAATAGTTTACATAATTTTGGCATTTTAAACTTAGACATGCTGAAATATAATTTTAGGAAAACTGCAGTAGAACCCATTCACTGAGCATGTCACAATTAGGTTTATAAGAACAGAACAATTTAAAATTGAAATCATGTAAATACTGAATTTGGGATTCAATACTTTATATCTTTTGAACTTAAAACTTCTTCAAATCCGTGGAGGCTGGCTCTATTGTTGTGCCATCCCTTTCCCCTTTTTCAACCTAAAATAATTTATAAAAATTTCATAAATTCACATGCATTTAAATCAACTTGTGATCCTACCTATTCTTAGACCGTGTAAGCCTACTTTCTATAATAGGTTTTATCCTTAAGAATTGAACTAACTCAGTTTGCTTTATAGTTGTATTCCATGTCTATTTACCTTATACATATGTTCTTATTGATAAATAGACATTACTTGCGAAGCATGTCATTTAGAGTTTCGGTATTTCTCGCTCTTCCTCTTCTTCTTTTAATTTTGCCTCAGCAAGTCTCCTTGTTGCTGCTGCTGCTTCATGCATGAGTGGCCCCATTGGGACTATAGGGGCTTTGTATATAAACGGCCTAACTAAGATGATTTGACATGTCTTTGCCATTCTTATCTTTCTATTGATTACCTTATTTTGCCATAAAAGCTCATCCATGAAGTCTTGTTGAGTCTTATCCATTATAATTTTCTTGCTTTAACCTAAAACACAATTTAACGTGTTAGAAATTAAATTTCATTCTAATTTATACTCTTCTGGTAGCCCCATAAATTTTATGTTTAATTTTATTATTTCACATGTTCACGTGTCACGTCTTTTCGTATTTTATTTCAAAATACGAACCCTACTACTTAGCTTAGAACATCGAACAACGTTCTAGTTTACAGTTACATGACTCATGTTATTCATCAAATTTTATGTCTCTTCATTATAAGTACTTCTTTTGGTCAAATAGACTCTACTATTGGGTCCGGACCGTCAAAGAAAGTCAATTTAGACCCTCTCGGACTTCCATTTGGCTTTAGGGGTACTAGGGGCAAAATGGTAATTTTACCCCTTTACGTGTCTTTATTTTTTGGGGTCTCGTCTCGCAAAACGGACCTCACCACTGGTCTCAGAAGGTCCAAGATAGTAAAAATACACTAATCACTTGTCCCATTTGGACACTGGACCATTTCGTCATTATTTAATTTAATTTATTTTACTTAATGTAATTTATGTATAATATATATATATATATATATATATATTTCCGTGCGTTAAAAGAGCATGGGATTGTCCTGTCTCAGTGGAAAATGAGGGGATTGGGTCTTTAGGGTTCCGTGTTCAAGTCGCAAGGGCTGCGGCCCCTTTTTTTTTTTTTTTGATTTTTCTTAACCCAAACGGCGTATAGGGCATTCAAACTGGAATAACATATCATATTCGCGCCTGGGTTATTTAATTTGGGCCTAAACCTCGTAACCAAACAGGTTAAATTAGGGTTTTAAACCCTTAAGCCCAAAACGGCGTCGTCCCAATAATGTGGCGACTAAACTGCGAGCCACCACGTGTCTTGAGTCCACACACCCGTTTTAAACGAGTGGGCGAGTTGACTCATCGTCTTCCCCATCATTCAAGTCACTGTTGCCCTAATTCTAGACCTCCATTTCTTTCAATTTCATGAGTTTTTGACAGTTCAAATCCCTCTGTTGTTATTCTAACCCATTTCTGAAACATCAAGGATTGGTTTGGCATTCACATTAGAGCTCAAACTAAGCTAAACAGTTCGGTTAAAGGTTTGATAACCAAACCTGCGTGTCGACTGTTTATGCTCGTTTCTCCATCATTTCATGCGTGACACGACCTATTTTGTCCCTCTTGTCATGGGTTTCAATTTCCTATTCTCATATGTTGGTTTTGACATAAGTTGGTGAGGTTGGGTTTCAAACCCGAAACTTGCAACACCAATTTTAGGGCCTTTCTTTGGTTTTCTTGATCACGGTCTAGTGTTTTTAAAGCACTCGAGGGTCTAGTTGAGGGTCCAACAAGCTAAACATGGTTTGGTTTCGATGGTTTCAGACCTGTTACAACAAGGTCCATTAATGGTGGTTTTTCATGGGTCTTGTGTTTTAGACTGTTTTAAGACTAAAGTTTCATGCTTGATTAAGTCTAGATATATTCTAAACATCATATATGCATAAACAAAGCTTAAACAGCTCACATACATGCATAAACTTTTAGAGAGAGAAAATATGGTTTTGATATTTTCACACTTGTTTTCGTGATTCTCTTCTCCTTCTCCTTCTTATTCCTTTCTTTCTTCTTCCTTCAACTTCCTTGCTCCCTTTTCTTTTGATTTCTTTCTTAAGCAAGGAGCATGCAGTGCATGCATTTGCTTTTAGGCAATTCCACCGCCCTCTCTCTCTCTCTCTATGACCTCACAGCCCATTTCATCGACATTTTTACTGCTCTATTTACTTCTTCTTTTTCCTCTTCTTTCAAAATGTAGCTTTGCATTTATGGTGTATTGATATTTTGTGTTATATAGTTACACACACTTAAAAACACACACACCTCAACCGACACCATGAACTCACACCAATTTCACACATAGCACGTGCAATGTGCATGGTTGTGCCTCCTCTCATGCATGCTTGCATCATATAAGCCATAGTTAGCTAAGCCTACCTCCCAAATTAGCCAATGGCCATTCATGCAACACATCACCCTCCACTAACACCCTCTATCTTAGCCCACCTCAGCACCCCATCAGCCACCACCTCAGGCCTGATATACATATACTTGTGTGTGTGTGTGTGTGTGTATTTATATATATGCCCACATGTTGGAAATCTTCTAGTGTGAGAAATATATCATGCGTGTATGCTGCATGTCAAGTGTGTATGAGTAGTGCTGTGTGTGCATGAGAGGCAAAGTGTGTATGAGTGAAATGGTGTGTGGGTGTGTGTGTGCATGAAAGCTTACAACAAGAAGAAGAAATGGGGAGACCCGAAGTGCTCCAAGGAGACTTAAGGAGCTTAAAAGACAATCAAAGGGAAAGAGAGACTTATTGCTAAGTACAAAGCCATGCAAACCCCTTGTTTCCTTTTTTTTTTTTTTTTCAAAAACAATCACACACACATAGTGATTTAGAATGTTATGAAAGCATGCATGGGTTGATTTTGACTTTTAGAAAGGTTATAAGGGAATTGGGGAGGCCTGAAGGGCTTGAAATGCATAAACCCATAGAAACCGCCATTAAAGGACCTTCACATCAATGGGTCTGAATCCACCTGAACCAAATTAAATTTGGCTTGTTGAAACCTTAACTAGACCTCACAAGTGTTTTAAAAACACTAAGCCGTGACCTAAAAGCCTAGGGAAAGGCCCTTAAACCATGACATATAGGTTTCAGCTTCAGGACCCAACCTCTAACACCTATTTTTAGATTAGGGATCGAACCCCCATTTTGTGATGATCGGTTGAGCCAAACCTCACAAGATTTGGTGATGAAATGGGGATTTTCGAACAACTTCCAGGTTCGACTTTCAGCCACGAGACCGAGCTTTTGAGTTAGATTTAATGCTAAAACAGAACACCAAGATGATCCTTAGTGTACCAGGAACACTTCGGGATGGAAAACAGAAAGAATTAATCTCTGAAACATCACGAAATAGAGAAATAAAAACCCTGTAAATCAGCGCAACAGTGATTGTCGTGTTAGGGAAGATGAACAGTAGTTAGTTGGGTCAGTTTCGGGTTCGGGTCAAAACCCACCCAGGCGTACCAGTGGTTTAGGTGACACGGTGTCGTTTTGGGTTGTTAAGTTTTAATTTAAGCAAAACTACATCATTTTAAGTTGGTTTTTTTAAAACTGAGGTGGGCCAATTTGGTTTCGGAGATAAGCCTGGTTTAATAATCCAGTTCAGATCAGGGATCACCTTATCCCAGTTTAGCCGTTAACCACTGTTTGGCTTAGGAAAAATCAAAAGAAAAAAAAAGTGGGGAGTTGTAGCTCCCTAGACTCAAACACACCCTCGCATGCCCAAGACCCAAACTTCTCACGTGCGGACCACTATGCCACTAAGGCACATGTGATTCATTTTGGACCTATATATATATATATATATATAATATAAAATAATATAATAATATTAAATTAATTTAATTTAATTTAATTAAAAAAATAACCCGATGTCCAAATTTAACAAATGAATAGTGTATTTTGACTATGTTGGGTACTCTGGACCTAATGGTGGGGTCCATTTTGTGACCTAGGGTTCCAAAATGTTAAGCCATATAAAATGTGAAATCACTATATCGCCTTTAGAGAGTCCTGAAGCTGAATGAAAAGCTATGAAAGCCTAAAATTACTTTGTTCGATGTTCTAATCTCAACGGCAAAGTCCGTTTCACTAAATAAAATATGTGAAGTATTGATATATAACATTAGCCTAATTTTAAGACACGTTTTAAATGTGACGACAGTACCAAGATGGGGGAAATTTAGCCTATGAGCTAAAATACGGCATATGGAACTAAATGATAGGCAATTAGTAAATAAATTAGGTTAAATAAATGTCAATAACTTAATAATATTTTTTGATTTATAGGAACATCGAAAGGAAAGGAGAAGGAGAAGGAGACGTGACTCTTCCCAAGAGGAAAAAAGGAACCATTTTTGAAAGTAAGTAAACCCAAGTTTGTTCTGTGGTCCTCCCTTAGCCATGTCACAATTATTTCTTCATGTTGCCACCTTGTATTCTATTATCTGATATGTTTTCATTTCCATAATTGATATCGTTCTATCTTGTAGACTTGTTGAGTTGTTGCATGTCAACATCCTGATATGATTAGTGCATATTTCCATGATGTTTGGATACTGAACAGTACATGTCACAAGTTGTGGAGAAAAGTATTACTCCACGAATTTGTGCATTATTTGTGCTTCACCTAATTCTTATCCGTGGTAGTATTTGACATGTTACACACTTCAATCCTTAGGGACAAGATGCTGATAGTCCATGCGTGGTTGTGAGTGTCACATCACATGATTGACCTACACGTGGTTGTGAGTGTCACATCGCGCAATCGACACATAGTCATGTGAGACATGACATGATGCGAACCCCGCCAAAATAACAAGATCCGACAATGAACAAGCAACCCAAGATCATTCTACGATCAGATTTGAATGGTTGATAGACCTCAACCTGTTGTTTACGACAAACAAGAACCTCGGTATATAAACCTCAGCCCGTTGTTTATTGCGAAACAAGAATCTCGGTATAAGGAAGACACCACAAACAGTAGTGCAAAATTCGTTTGATAAGTCGTTGGTGAACGCCACGGGAAATCCCGATAAGTTCAGATAGTTCTTCAAAGAACTGTAGAGAAAATACTCTCACAACTTACTGAATAATGATCTCCCTCTTTTCATTGATTAGATGCCTATTTAAAAGGCTAGCCATTACAAGGAAAATTCCTAAAATAGGTATCCTAATTAAGGCTAAAATCTGGTAAAGAAACAACTCTGACTTGCCTAAAAAGGAAAAGACAATCAGCCCTTAATTGGCTGATAACATGCCCAAAATAGAGAAGGAAAGAATCCTAAAAGTTAAAAAAAAAAAAAAAAAACAAATAAAAGGAAAGTAAATGGCATGCAAGCCTTACAATCAAAACCACAAAGGAATTTTCTTAAACATGCCAATTTAAGCTTAGCCTTGGCCAGATTCTACTAGAACTTGAATCATGTTGATGAATCTTTACTGCTCACGTGGCTCATGCTCAATGGGCCTCCACGAATTTGCTTGAGTCCATGCCTCTTGAATCAGTCCGTTGAGTACATCTTTAAACTTCCTTGCTCGTGCTCTCATAACCTGCCCAATTGGGACGTGAACTAGATCCCTTGATGTTGTGCTATGATTTGCATCAAATCCTTTTCAAGAGGAGGGGAATGATGCAAATCATAGCACAACTTCAAGGGATCTAGTTCAAGTCCCAATTGGGCTGGTTACGAGAGCACGAGCAAGGAAGTTTAAAGATATACTCAACGGATTGATTCAAGAGGCATGGACTCAAGCAAATTCGTGGAGGCCCATTGAGCATGATCCACGTGAGCAACAAAGATTCACCAACATGATTCAAGTTCTAGAAGAATCTGGCCAAGACTAAGCGTAAATTGGCATGTTTAAGAATACTCCTTTTTGGGTCTGATTGTAAGGCTTGCGTGCCATTTACTTTCCTTTAATTTGTTTTTGACTTTTATTTACGTCCTTTTTCTATTTTAGTCATGTGATCAGCCAATTAAAGGGTTGATTGTCTTTTCCTTTTAGGCAAGTAAGTGTTATTTCTTTACCAGATTTTAGCCCTAATTAGGAAAACTATTTTAGGAATTTTTAATTTTCCTTGTAATGGCCAGCCTTTTAAATAGGCGTTGTAATACCCCGAGAATTCGACACATCTTAGACTGCACCAATTTAACAAAAATTTGGTTATGTTAGGTAATGATCAATATAGCTTAAGATATAGTAAGCCATGACGGGATTTTATGCCTTAAAAATAAAAATGGAGTATGCTCGAGAAATAGACGACCCTGACAACCGAGTGCCAGATTTAATAAATGGGATTGATATGGGAAAATTAATTATCCAGATAATATGAATAAAATATAAGAGACGAACAGGCACTCAGAGACAATAAAATAAATAATACTGATATTGAGCCGGCCTTATGGCAACTTTATTGACATTTTATAATTAATATTTTATGCAATAAAATATTATTAAATACTGTAAAAAAATACCCCGACTTGATGTCAAATTTACCGGTATTTTATAACTAAATAAAATATTCATAAAATATTAAGTACGATAAATATACCAACAATATATTTATGTATATATATATATATATATAAAAAAAATAAAATAAAATAAAAATAACATAGCCACAATATATATATATGTATATACATATTTAGTAAATTATACAAGTAAATATTATATAATATTGTATATAAAGAAGCTGCTGGAACCAGAAGAAAGTGGAGAAAAGAAGAGCAGCCGATATATGTATATATAGGTGTGTCTTGTGGAAATGGTTGGAAACCGAAAGAGGAATAGTGGCAGCCGTGGTTAGTGACCAAAACAGCTATAAAAATTGATGATTCGGGAAGCTTCTTGAAGAAGCTGGACAAAGTGGAAGGAATTCTAGAGTGTTCCTATCATATAGATATACATAGACGGCTGTACATAGAGAATGGGGGAAAGAAAGAAATTGAGGAAAAACAGAGGGAGAGAAGAGCTGCTCCGATTTTCAGTGCTTGTAAATTTATTGTTTATTCGTTGTTTTGGGTACCTCGGGTGTTGAACGGTAACTCACATCTCTCTCGCTCTCACATGCTTCTCATCGTCACCATCATCGTCTCATCTCTTCGTGTTTGGGAAGAAATAGAAGCCGTAGGGAGACGGAAATGCAGTGGTTGATTGATCGTTGAATGATGATGTTGCGGGTGAACGGTGACTGTTGTGGCTCGGAATTGGGTGTGTGGTTGCTACTGGAGTTGCGATAGGGGGCGATGACGATGTTGCAGCAGTGCGGTGCAGCAAAAAATTGGGGAATTGGCTATATGTGTGTTTGTGTAACCGTAGCAAGTGGTATGTATATATCTGTATGTGTGAAGCATTGCAGGGGAGGATTTTACAGTGAAATTTTTGAGGATTGGTTACGAGAAGGTGGTGGATCATTTGAGATGGCGTGAGCTATTCAGTGCACCGTTTGTTTATGAACCAACCACAACAGCGATAATCGCTCTAGTGGTCGGCCGGTGGCTTGTCAGAGCAACTGATGAAGATAATTCAGGAAGTCCTGTATGTTTGGTGATTATGGAAATTACTGTACAGCAGAGGCTCACAAGAAGGGGCTTGAGGAATTTGATGGAATTGGAACAGGGGAATTATACTTACAGTAGCGGTGCAAATGAGGTTCTTGCGTTGAGAGTGGCAACTATCAGAGAAGTGCTGGGTCTGTTGGTACCTCGGGAGCATTGGTTAATTTTGGTGTGCAGCTTCATGGGCTGCTTGTCAGATCTGGATTGGAGATAGATTCTCCGGTGGCTAACACGTTGCCGGCAATATATGTTAAATGCCGCTGCTTGGCTGATGCGCGTAAGTTGTTTGTTACTGTACCCAAACTGATTTGGTGATTTGGAATGGGATGATTCAGGAGATGTCCTTAATGAAATGAATGTTGATATCTTAGGAATTTTTCTAGAGGTTGCTTCATGAGAAATGACACCCAATGCAGTAACACTGGTAAGTGTTTTACCAGCTCGTGTTGGGTTGGCTACTCTGATTTTTGGGTAAGGGTCTTTGTTGTTGAACTTAAAGACTGTTTGGCATTAAACTGATAGGTTATTGGCATTATTGCGTTGGCTATTGTTTATAAATTGTGGTGGTCTGCTTGTGACAAGTTTTGTGGAGTAGTCCGTAGAAGCAGAATTTATGATGAAGAAGCAGGAATTCTGGGCTGATCTATTAGGGAGTTCCTCTGTTCTGTCGCTCCAGTTGAGAACAGAGGTGAACCTCAAATGGAGATAGCTCACTCAATTTCAAGCAGAAAAGTTATTGTCCGTTCATCTAGAGGATTGACTGAGCTTGAAACTTTATTAAAAAACTTAATGGTCATCCTCCGGGATGTTGTTATCTGTTATGATGGCACGGTGAGAAATGTTACAAAAAGAGGGAAATTAGTAACTAGAATTTTGATTCCAAGATTGCCAAGTGAATCTGATGGTACCAACATCAGGATGATGATTATTCAGGATATGCATGGAGGTACTTAACGTATCTGGAGGATATCTATGAATGGAGATAAGCATAAAGTTTATGAGTAACTCGGACTCCTGACTTGGTGTATATTTTCTGCATACTATACTGCTTTATATGCTGAACTGTTTTATACACTGTATTGTTTTAATGCATATGCTTTCATGCATACTCTTTATACTGCATTGCGCATGGCATGATTCCATTCTGTCTTGCCTTTTGATATATCCTGTTCTGATTCTGTTCGGGTTTGTCCTGTTCTGTTATACGCCA
Organism: Nyssa sinensis; assembly: GCA_008638375.1. Classification (NCBI taxonomy): domain Eukaryota; kingdom Viridiplantae; phylum Streptophyta; class Magnoliopsida; order Cornales; family Nyssaceae; genus Nyssa; species Nyssa sinensis. The sequence goes on from CM018031.1 coordinate 39,234,711, forward strand.
TTTCGAATCTATTCTATTTTGGCTCAGTTTTGATCTGATCTGTTCTATTCTGTTAGGGGGTGAGCATAAGTCCTACCCCAGAGGGACCAGGCAGCTGCTCCTGATCTGTCTTGTTAGGGGTGAGTATAAGTCCTACCCTAGAGGGACCAGGCGGCTGCTCCTGACGAGGAGTGAGTATAAGTCCTACCCCAGAGGGACCAGGCAGCTGCTCCTGATCTGTTCTGTTTGATCTGTCTGATCTGGTCAGTTCTGTTCTGTTATGTTCTGATTTATTCTGTCTTGGCTCTGTTCTGATTTGTCCGATCAGTTTGTTCTGATATGATCTGTTTGAGCTGCATTTGTTCTACATGAGCTGCATTACTCTATTTGAGTTGCATTTTGAACATGCATGTATATATGAACTAGTTTTGAAACCCATGGCAGGAACCTATGTTACTCATTGAGCTTGTTTAAGCTCATTTCATTTATCTAACATTTTTCAGGGATTATTTCCACGGGATTAGAAGGTACAAGGAGATGATACTAGTAAACTGTGAGGCATCTCAGATAAGGTTCTGATGGCAATAAAATGTGGAGACTTGAGTCCTAATGGATTGACTCTGGTTATTCGGGTGAGTGACATGTTTATGATTGACTTCATTGATATGTATTAGATGTATTTGGACATGGCTCATGTTAATGGTACTCTGGAGGAATTTGATATGCTCTGTGTTATATATCTGTTATAGATGTGCTCTGTGGTTAGAGTTATTAGCTGTTTGGTTATAGACTTGCTCTGTGGTACATACTTATGAGGTATATAGTTGGGGTGCATTCCCGAGATAAAAAGGTTTTAATTTTCGCTGTTCTGACCCTACATTGGGAATGTAATTCATTGTAAGGTTCAGAAGATTGCCTTTGGTTGGTTGCATTATCGGTTGGAGACTGGCAAGGCGGCTAACTGGCATCACATCTTCAGCATCCGTGTAGGGTGGGGTGCGGGATGTGACAGGCGTCTTATCAATGAAAAGAGGCAGATCATTATTCAGTAATTTGTTAGAGTATTTTCTCTACGGTTCTTTGAAGAATTGTCCGAACTTATCGGGATTTCCCGTGGCGTTCACCAACGACTTATCAAACGGATTTCCACCACCGTTTGTGGCGTCTTCCTTATACCGAGGTTCTTGTTTCGCAATAAACAATGGGTTGAGGTCTTATATATCAAGGTTCTTGTTTTTCATAAACAATGGGTCTAGGCAACCTCAAAACAAAGTCTGTAGATATGTCTACCCATGGCTCACTAAGAACAGGTAAGGGTGTATACAACCCATGTGGTAAAACCTTAGATTTGGCCTTTCTACATGTGATGCACCTACTACATATTCGAGTGACGTCTTTTCTCATCCAAGGCCAAAAGAAATGTTCATGTAAAATTTCTAAGGTTTTCCTGACACCAAAGTGCCCCATTAAACCCCCACCATGTGTCTTACGCACCAATAATTTACACACTGAACAATTTGGCACGCACAATTTGCTTTCTTTAAACAAATCACCATCATGCTTGTAAAACTTACCAAATGCCTCTTTATCACAAGCCATATGCACCTCAGAAAAATCAATGTCATTAGCATACACATCTTTCACATATTCAAACCCAACTATTTTAGCACTCATAGAAGTAAGAAGTACATACCTCCGTGATAAAGCATCAGCAACAATGTTCTCTTTACCTTACTTGTAACGGATGACATAAGGAAAGGTCTCGATGTATTCCATCCACCTAGCATGCCTTTTATTTAATTTACCTTGACCCTTGAGATGCTTCAATGATTCATGATTGGTGTGGATCACAAACTCCTTAGGCCAAAAGTTGTGCTGCCATGTCTCTAGAGCGCGAATAAGAGCATAAAGTTCTTTGTCATAAGTGGGGGTAATTCAAGGTCGCCCCACTTAGCTTCTCACTGGAAAAAGCTATGGGCCACCTATCCTACATCAAAATGGCTCCAATTCCTATTCCTGAGGCATCACATTCAATCTCAAAAGTTTTGTTAAAATCAGGTAATGCTAACACAGGTGCAGAACATAATCATTCTTTGATATTAGCAAATGCATTCGCTTAATCAATCTCCCAATGAAATCCAACATTCTTTTTAACTACTTCAGTGAGTGCTGTAGTAATGGTACTAAAATCCTTAACAAAATGACTACAAAAACTAGCTAAACCATGAAAGCTTCTTACCTTAGTGATGCCTTTAGGCATTGGCCACTCTTTGATGGCCTTTGTAACACCCCGGACCTAGTTCACAAATTAATTAATGTAATGATGTCATTTTGGGAATCTAATGTGTTAATTTAGCTGTTTTAGCTTTATTTTAACACTATAAAAAATGTGAATTAGCAAAATATGGAGACCATAAAGAAATAATAACCAACGCAAGGCATTGGACATAGAAGAAATTGTTTCCTAAAAAGAGCAATAGAAAAGAAATTATAAGGGAAAAAGCCAAAACGGTAAATTGTGCAAGCCAAACGAGGCATAAGCATAAAATGAAGGGAAAATAACAAAAGTGAGGCCAAGGAGTTTTGAACCCTTAACCAAGTGAGGCAAAGTTTTAAACACCCAAAAAATTACCAAGTGGGCTACCAGCACTTTTGTGCTAATGTATACAACTAATATGTATATAAGCCCTAATTAACTAAGTTCACCTCCCAAAATGGCCAATGGCCATTCATGCACCACCTCATCCTCCACTAAGCCCCTCCACCTCAGCCCACCTCAACACACCTCAGCCACCACCTTAGCCCCACTTCAGCCCTATGATATATATATATATATATATGTGTGTGTATTTGTATATATGTGTGTGTGTGTGTATATATAAAAGGACCTAGGTGTTTTAAACCATCTTCTATGTGTGTACTGTGCGTTTAGTGTGTGAAAGCAGAACAGTATGCGCGTGAGAGACATTGTGTGTAAGTGACATTATGTATGTGTGCGTGAAAGTTATAGAATATGCATGTGAGTGTGTGTGCATGGAAGCTCACAACTAAGAGAGAGAAGAAGAAGGAAAAGGCTAGGATTGTAGATACATAATTGAACTGCACTAGGGGTTTCAAATCTCGAGCCTAGGAGAAGGGGAGAGAGAGAGAGAGAGAGAGAGAGAGAGAGAGAGAGAGAGAGAATCATTCGAATGTATAAAACAATAAAACTATAAAATTTTCTCGTAGTTATTTATCACTATTTTAGCTTTTTTAGAAGCCTGGGCTGCATGAATGATATTTAGTGATGCTATTCTTGCATAAGGAATGAGATTTGGACCCTAGATGACACAAAAACATTAGACCGTATGCAAACCGCCGTTGGTAGCAGTCTTAGAGCTTGGCTCTGAAATGACCAAAACAAAACTTAATTCTTTCATTTAGGACCAAAATAAGACCCTCCAATGATTCCAAATCTGTTGGAATCACTTCAAATGGACAAGAAATTGGGAAGAAAATCTCATTTACACTCACGGTTCAAGAATCGAGTTCCTTGAAATTGAGTCCCAAACTTGATTCTTGGAACGTGGCTTTGAAGCCACTGGACTAACAATGCAAATCATAGCACAACTTCAAGGGATCTAGTTCAAGTCCCAATTGCGCTGGTTACAAGAGCACGAGCAAAGAAGTTTAAAGATGTACTCAACGGATTGATTTAAGAGGCATGGACCCAAGCAAATTTGTGGAGGCCTATTGAGCATGAACCATGTAAGCAACAAAGATTCATCAACATGATTCAAGTTCGAGAAGAATCTGGCCAAGGCTAAGCTTAAATTGGCAAATTCGGACAGTTTCAATGTTGCTTCGTAATCTATGCATAACTCTCTCATCCGAGCTCCGATTGAGATGATTCAAGATGCTATGGAAAGCCAAGAAATAGTTCTACAACTTTCATGTTCTTAGTTTTCCGATTGAGATGATTAGGATGAATCAAGGTTGAAATAGGGCTTGAAGTTTCCACACCTGCATTGATGACGTTTTGGCTGCGCAATTTCTGTTAATTAGTTTTAATCGGTAGTTTAGGATGCTTAGGACCTGAAGATGTTCAGCCTATATCTTTTATTTAATATAGGCCTTATTCGACCCTAGAGTGTCATAGAGTGTTTCAAAAAGAACTTGCTAGCCGCATTTGGCAGATGATGATTATTCAGTAAATTGTGAGAGTATTTTCTCTACAGTTCTTTGAAGAACTATCTGAACTTATCAGGATTTCTCGTGGCGATCACCAACGACTTATTAAACGGATTTTCCATCACCATTTGTGGCGTATTCCTTCTACCGAGGTTCTTGTTTCGCACTAAACAACGGGTTAAGGTCATATATACCGAGGTTCTTGTTTGTCGTAAACAACTGAGTCGAGGTCTGTCATTCAGATTTGATTGTGGAACGATCTTGGAATCCTTTTCGTTGACAGGTCTCGTTATTTTGGCAGGGTTCGCATCATTTGGTATCAGAGCCAAGTTACAAATCAGGTCTAATCTATCCTTTTAATTCTTGCATTAGATTATTATCCCTGAAAAAAAAAAGTACAAAAAAAAGAAAAACAAAACTCTCCAGGTCGCAGCGTTAGACTCTTGCGCCGCCACTGGTTTGTTTTTCTTCTTTGCTTTTTCTCCTTTGGTTGCTTCTCCAAAAAAAAAAAAAAGTAGCCTTTCTTGACTCTTCTTTCTTTATTTCTTTCTTTCTTTCTTTCGTGACTTTTTCTTCACTTTTCTTGTTCTATTTTTTTTGCTTCCCACGCCAGCCGCCCAACCTTGACTTTTCTTTTTCCTTTTCTTTCTTTTTCTTTTTCCTTCAAATGATGCAAACCCCGCCAAAATAATGAAACCCGACAACGAAAAACATTCCAAGATCGTTCCACAATCAGATCTGAATGACAGATCTCGACCCGTTGTTTACGACAAACAAGAAACTCGATAAATATAACCTCAATCCGTTGTTTAGTGCTAAACAAGAACCTCAGTATAAGGAAAACGCCACAAACAGTGGTGAAAAATCCGTTTGATAAGTCGTTGGTGAACGCCACGGGAAATCTTGATAAGTTTAGATAGTTCTTTAAAGAACCGTAGAGAAAATACTCTCACAATTTACTGAATAATCATCATGTGCCAAATGCGGCTACAAGTTCTTTTTGAAACACTCTATGAAACCCTAGGGCCCAATAAGGCCTACATTAAATAAAAGATATGGGCTGAACATCCTCAGGCCCGAAGCATCCTAAACTACAGACTAAAACTAATTAACAGAAATCGTACAGCCAAAACGTCATCAGTGCAGGTGCAGCAACTTCAAGCCCTATTTCGACCTTGATTCATCCTGAATCTCGGAAAACTCAAAACATGAAAGTTGTAGAACTATTTCTTTTCTTTCCATAGCATCTTGAATCATCTCAATCGGAGCTCAGATGAGAGATTTATGCACAGATTACGAAGTGACATTAAAACTATTCGAATTTGCCAATTTAAGCTTAGCCTTGGCCAGATTCTTCTCGAACTTGAATCATGTTGATGAATCTTTGTTGCTCACATGGTTCATGCTCAATGGGCCTCCATGAATTTTCTTGGGTCCATGCCTCTTGAATCAATCCGTTTAGTACATCTTTAAACTTCTTTGCTCGTGCTCTCGTAGCCGGCCCAATTGGGACTTGAACTAGACCCCTTGAAGTTGTGCTATGATTTGCATCAACTAAGGTTCATATTGAGCCAAACCCCACTAGTTTTAGTGATGAAATGAGGATTTACGAACCAGTTGTAGCTCTAAACCATCCACCATACCGTAGTCCATTGAGCTCAATTCGAGCTCTTGAAGGAATGCCAAAGTGTTACCCAAACATCCAGTAACCCGTATCATCCAAAAACAGAGGAGAAATTGACCCCAAATTGCACGAAATAGAATTTTAAGAAAACAGTGAACTAGGGCAACAGTTCGTGGGGGCTTGGGGACGACGATGAATAGGAAATTTTCAAACGACGCCGTTTAAACCAGACCTGGCCACACGACGCCATTTTAGACCATGTTCTGTGTTTTGAAAATAATATTAATACCAGTCTATTTAGAAACAAGTGTAGGCCATGGATTCAATACCCCTGTTTGGAACGAGGATAACCTATCCTCAAATCAACCCATTGTTCATCGTTTGGATCTTGAAATACTTGGAAAATAAAAGGGGCTGCCCTCCTTTGGGACTCGAAACCCCAACCACTCACGTGCACATGAACTTATACCAACACGTGTGGCCACTGAGCCAACCACGCCCCTGTGAAATATTTCGTTAGAATATATATATATATATATATATATATATAATATTAAATTAATTTAATTAAATAAATATATAAAACAAATAGTGTATTTTGACTACATTGGACATTCTGGACTCAATGGTGGGGTCCATTTTGTGAATCGGGGTTTTGAAAAAAAAAATTAAGTCGTATAAAATGTGAAATTACCATTTTGCCCTTAGTGATGTCCAAAGCCAAATGGAAGCCCGTAAAAGCCTAAATTGACTTTCTTCGACATTCAGGACTCAATAGTAGAGCCTTATTTAGCAAAAGAAATGCTTATAGTAACAAGAAATAAAATTTTATGAATAGTATTAAACTGAGACATGTTTACTGAATTATAGGAAACTCAAAGGGAAAAGGGAAAGTCAAAGGATACTGAACTAGAACGCACTGATAAGGTAAGTAAACCCCAATCTCTTACATGTGGTCTTCCAAGCCACGTTCCTTCTATTACTGCCAGATTTGTACTCTTGTACGTACTACATGTCAATTGTTTCAATAATGTGATATTGTTCTATCTTGTGGACATTCTTGACTATTCTATCGTTGACTGTTATCTCGTACTATGCCTTGAAAGGCCTACTGTTATGTTTTACTACATGAATGATATTCCATTTTTATACACTTCTTATGGAATCAAAAAGAATCATGATTTATTATGAATGCCAGATTTGTGGTCAGTCACAATATCTATCTGATGCTTTATGAATTGACGGGACCTACGGGTTGAGTCCATGAATGGACATATGGCAATGATGGCATTTTTACGCGGTGAGTTTTAAGGGCATTTTATATGCATTCATGTTAAGGGGGGTATGCCGGGCCCCAAAAGACCGAGGGTGTGCCAAACCTTGAACAGAGTAGATGCATCACTTATGATTGACTATTACGTTAACGTTTATTGGATTCATAGGATGTTATCATTTCCCTATGAATAATTCTATGTTGATAGATCCCTCATTTATTGGACTTCACTGTAACCGGTTTATTATGGCAGTACGTTTATGTTGACAGTTATTTTGAGCTTATTCGTGCTATACTATTACTCATACTTGCTTATTGTGCCTTACTGTTCATTGGCTGTTGTGGCATTTTACCATTAATTGCAATTGTTTCCATGATTGGTTATCATGTTCACACTATGAGTTCATATTTTTCTATGTTAACCCTAACCCGTGTCAGAGATGGGCTTTTACTTACTGAGCTTTGTTAGCTCACCCCCCTTACTTATTTTTTTTCAAGTGAGAATGCTACAGAACCACAGTAGGAGTTCAGGAGCTTAGGGAGACGGTTGAGGACCATGATAGAATGAAGCTGTCTCTCCCATGTACTCACCACCTAAGAATGGCATTATGTTTAGGTTTTATGTCAGTTTACTTGTCAGTTGTTAAACACTATTTTGTATTAAGACTTCCACTATTTTATTGTTTAAGTTTGCATTATATATTGTTGTCATGGATACAAAGAATGAAAAAAGTAGGGACGGCCATTGGGTCGGTCCCGCGATATGAGATCTGCATAGGGTGGGTTTCGGGTTGTGACAGCCTTGACTTTCTCTTCATCCACCTCAATACCTTTTGTACTAACAACATAACCAAGAAAAATAATTTTTTCCATACAAAGGGTACATTTCTTAAAATTAGTATACAACTTTTTGCATCTTAACACATCGAATACACATCTCAATTGCTCAATATGTTCATCTAAGTTCTTGCTGTACACTAGGATATCATCAAAGTACACGACTACAAATTCGTAATACATGGTTCATTAATCTCATGAAAGTACTAGGTGCATTTGTAAGTCGAAATTGCATAACCAACCATTCATAAAGTCCATATTTAGTCTTAAAAGCAGTTTTCCATTCATCTCCCTCTTTAGTTCGAATTTGATGGCATCCACTTTTGAGATCTATTTTATTGAAAATACTTGAGCCATGCAATTCATCAGCACCCACCGCGCCTCCTTGGTTGCCCCCTATTGTCCAAAGGTCGTTCCTCCTTTGCCCCATCAGAAATGCAACCCATAGTTGGACAAAAATTGGCTACACCAACAGCACTTTCAGCATTTTGCATGCTTATAGTTGGTCCCCCCTCTCTTCCATGGATCCACGAATTACCCAATGGGTGTTCCCCATTATTTGCGTGAATGGGCAGCCCCTTGCTACTACAAATGAGCTCTATAAAAGCTTCTTTTTGGGATGACATGCCACCTTGGACTGCTTGCTCTTCATTCCCTTGGTTACTCACGTTACCCACTAGTTGAACTCTTTTAACCCCAAGGTTCTTGCCGCCCCTCACATCTGAATAAGACTACTTTTAGTGCTGTAAATTAGCTCTGAAAAAGCCTCTTTTGGGCAGACACGCCACCTTGGACAGCTTGCACTTCATCCCCTTGGTTACTCTCATTACCCACTAGTTGGTCCCCAATTGCTTCCCTCCTATTGCCACCCAAATCTGAGCTAGAGATAGTTGTACCATCAACTTTTTGATTGTCTTGGGAAGGCCCTCCAGCCCTTTCAAAGGTCCCTAAAGTACCCAATGGGTATTGGTTATTTGCACCTTTTTTGGTCAGCCCTTTTGTGCCGCATTGAGCTGGGCGGACAAGAGGGATAGAGCCTCTAATTTCTCCTTTTTGCTGCTCTAGGGTAGGTCTCCCATTACCCCGATAAGTCTCTCTATTACCCAATGGAAATTCGCTATTTTGGTCTTGAAGGGACAACCCCTCTTTGGGTGCTTGTTTGTTAGAATTCCATGCACCACCCCAGCACTACTCCCTCCACCTCCACATCCTCCATGGCTGCCGTTGTTGAGGTTTCTTCTTCCTCTCAGACTTGGAGAAGACGAATCAACATGGAAAAAATCCATTAAGAAAGACGGGTCTTCCGAAAAACCCCCAAATTCAGCCTCAAGATCTAAAGCGACTTGAGGAATAAACTCCCCTTCTTTGCACGAATTGCCCATGACTGGGTTGAATAAGTATCATGGATTAAATCATCCTCCCTTGCATGACCATGGACATTTGAGATGTTAGCATTCAAGATACTAGGAGAAACAGATTCAGCAAGTCCAAAACACAGTAAACCATGATTGGATTAATTATTAGAAAAAATGAAATTAATCTAGACCACTAAAAATGGTGCATGCTCGGTGAAATAGACAACTCGGTCAGCTGAGTGTTGAGATAAATAAATGGGACTAAAACGAATCATTAATTATAAAAATTAATATGAATATAATATGGGACATGAACAATAGCTAATATTGGCAAAATAAATAATTATAATACCAAGTCTCGGCTTTAAGGCAAATTTTATATTATTTTATAAATTAATATTTTACGAAATAAAATATTAATACGGTAAGATATAAAATAAATTCATATAATTATATATATGAAATACGGCCATGGTATATATATTTAATCTATTGTTCAAGGCATGTAAATATTGTGAGGCAAACATAAAGAATATTATATATATATATATATATAAAGCTTCAAGGAAGCTGTTGGAATAAAAAGAAATATGAGATATATATATATATATATATGTGTGTGTGTGTGTGTGAATTTATATAGCAGCCGAAACAGCTAGAGAATCATGTGAGGCCAATATTATATAAATATATAGATATATGAATATGTATTATGTAGAAGCTTCTTGAAGAAGCTGGAAACGTGACAAGAAAAAGGGGGTTTTTTTGAGAGAACACCCAGTGCGTTGGAGAAGAGGATAGAAGATTCTAGGAGAACCTAGTAGCAGCCGTATATCTATATATAGAGAGAGAGAATAGCAACAGCTAATTCCTATTATGCGTAAGGGAAAAGAGTGAATGAGAGAGATTGATGATGTAGTAGATTAATATATGTGGATATATATATATATATATATGTAGGTAGCGGTGCAGAGAGAGACGCAAATGTAGAGGAAGACAGGCGGCAACTCATGCTTTGCAATTTGGTTGACTATTTCATTTTAGTGAGGAGTACAGGAAATATGTGGTATGTGTGTGTAGTGGTGCCGAAATTGAAGGAGATGGGAGCCTTAAGTTATCTGGGCTGGGTAAAACGCTGGAAGTAATGCCAGGACTAACGATGAGGATGATAGTGGCAGCAGAGGGACGGACAGTGCTGCTGCTATTGTCTATTTTGTTTAGTGAGACAACAGAGGATAATTTGAGAGTCTTGATGTGGGGTTGAACTTGAAAGGCAAGTATAGAAGTTCTTTGGTGTAGGAACTGAATTGGGAGGTGTGGAGTGCAAATCAGATCTTGCGGCTTGAGGAATTTGACAGAAATGGAGCAGGCACTGTAATGTAAATGTAGCGGATAATTCGCAGTAGCTCACTGGTGGATGAAGATGGACAAGTGCTTAGGACTGCAATACTGATCAGTGTGTTGATGTCACTATCTGTTGTGCTTAGTGAAAAATAGAGGAGATGGAGGAAGTTGCAAACAGTAGCTACAACAGGGATACGGTGGAGAGAGCTACTCTATTGGGGCGTTGAGAGATTTTCAATTGGGGGTTTTAGTGGCTTTCTTGTCCACCATTATGGCCTAAGGGTGGGTGGAAGTGCAGGGCATGGAGAGGGTAATTTTGGGGAAAGTTGGAAATGAACAGCTTACACAGTATAGGTTTGAGCTTCAAGCTGTTGATTGTGCGCGTTAGGAACTCTAGAAGCCACTGCATATTGTGAGGGAATTATTCAATGGTTGTTGCTAGATCTGCTATAAACCTGTTGATGTTAATATGGACAAGAGTATGGTTGCTAGAGCTTCTTTTTGTAGGGTGACTTATCTAGAGAATTCCATGGATTGAGAGGGAGTAAGAGCAGTAGCAGCAATGCTTCAACAGTAGGGAGTGAAATAGCGTTAGTGGCGGCGGCTGATAACAATAGGATTGGGGGCTGGTGACACTTGACTGTAAATTCTCCAAAGGTTGACGGTTGGAGTGAAAGTGGACTGTCTCAATAGGATCACTAGAAACGTTTCACTGAAAAGAGAGATGCAATCAAAAGTTTACATGGTTGGGGATTCAGAATGGAGAAACAAGAGGAACCGCCCTACCAAGTCAACTGGAAGGTTAAATGATGATTGCAGTGTCAGTGGAATGTTGACTGCAACCAGACAAAGGTTGGATATGTTCACATCTTAGGAACAAGATGATCTTTTGGGATGTTGAATCAATTATGATGGCCATCAGAAGGATACTACCCAGGATATGCAAGGACGTGACTAACGACGTATCTGGAGATTGTCAAACTATCCGTGAAGGGAGATAAGTGTAATATTCAAGTGAGTAACTCAGACTCCTGACTTGGTGTATATTTTTATATATTGTACTACTTTATATGCTGAACTATTTTATACACTAAACTGTTTTAAATGCATATGCTTTCATGCATACTCTTTACACTGCATTACATGTGGCATGATTCCATTCTATCATGCTTTTGTTATCTCCTGTTCTGATTCTATTTTGGGTTTGTTGTCCTAACTTGTTCTACGCCATTAGAGTCTGGATTTGATTCTATTTTGTTATGTTGAGTCTTACTCTGGGCCCACTACAGAATTGAGCGATTTTATTTATGAGCATGACCTAGAGGGGTAGAGGCCCCCACGAGTGGCTTACTTTAGGGTAGCTGGGAAAAGGGCTTATCTGCCTGAGTGGCAGTCTGTTGTCCTACTCAATTCTGATCTGTTCCGCTCTGATCTAATCCCAGAGGGGTAAGGCCCCCGCGAGTGGCTCACTTTGGGGCAGTTGGGAGAAGTTCAGGCACATTCGTTGATACGTTTTTAATTGATTGGTACTCTGTTCTGATCCGTTCTGTCCTGATCTGTTTGAGTTGCATTTGTCCTACTTGAGCTGCATTTGAGCATGCATGTATATATAAACAGGTTTCGAAACCCATGGCAGGAACCTATGTTACTCACTGAGCTTGTTTAAGCTCATTCTTTTTATCTAACATTTTTCAGGATATATTTCCATTGGATTAGAAGGTACAAGGAGATGATACTAGTAAACTAAGAGGTATTCTAAATACGGATCTGATGGTATGGATTTGTAGAGGCTTGGGTTCTAATGGATTGACTCTGGCTATTCAGGTGAGTGACATGTTATGATTAACTACATTGATATGTATTAGATGTATTGGGACATGGCTCATGGTAATGGTACTCTAGAGATATTAAATGTGCTTTGTGGCTAGACTTATTAGCTGTCAGGTTTTAGTATAGACTTACTTGTGGTACATAACTCTGTGGTATATAGTTGAGTTGCATTCCCGAGATGAAAAGGTTTTAAATTCTACTGCTCTGACCCTTCATTTGGAGTGCAATTCATCCTATAGTTCAGAAGGTTGCCTTTGGTCGGTCACATTGTCGGTAAAAAGATCGGCAAGGCGGCTAATTGGCATCACATCTTGGGCATCCGCGTAGGGTGGGGTGCGGGATGTGACATTATCTGTGACTCGGGTCTTCCTAAAGAGGCCACAATTAACAAAATTATCCATGGGAGCGATGGGTGTTGGCCTGCAGCTAACTCCACTCATCTTTTGGAGCTCAAACATAACATACCGTAAAGCTTAAAGCCCGACTCTTCAACTACAGACAAGGTGCACTGGTCTTTGAAAGCTGCTGGGAACTTTTCTATCTATTCAGCTTGGCTTGTTATCCGGTCCAGAAGTTCTAAAGCCCCTTGGTGGCACATTATGTGGTTCTCTAAAGCTATTCCCAGACGTAGTTTTATCCATTGGATTGTTAGCAAGGAGCGTCTTAACATCAAGATCAGCTTCTTAGATAGGGTGGTATCCAAAATATGCTCTGTGTTTTCTGCTCCTAGCTTGAAGAGTCTCATAATCATTTGTTCTCTATTTTGATTTCACCCTTAGTATTTGGCGATGTATGGTTGCTAAGTGCGAGTTGCCTTGGTCTCCCTGAGATTGGCAGAATTATGCACTTGAGAGAAGCCGTCGTCACTTCTCTAATGAATTTCACTCTAAAGAGGTTATCATGCATGCTATTACCAACATGGTCAGGGGGAAGGTCCAGAACTTCTTTAAAGATGCCCATCTTCCCATTGAAGTTTGTCTTGCCTTAAATTGGAACTTATCTACCACAAGTTCTTAATTAGTCCTTGATGACTAGTTGTTTGTTTCTGTTTTCTTGATGTTCTCCCCACCTCGGGGTGTGAGGCTCGACCTTCTGGCCCTTTCTGCTTGGTTTTCTTGGGGTTAGAGTGCTTTCGTGGTTTAAGGCTCTCTCTCTCTCTCTCTCTCTCTCTCTCTCTCTCTCTCTTTTCTTTTCCTTATTTGTTCTTCGGTTCTTCCTTATAATCTTTTTTATTCATCAAAAAAAAAATATTCATAGACTTAATCTGATTTTATTGTCTTTTAGTGTCATGCGATTTAGGTTGTAACCTAATTGATTCACTTACCCCCCCTTGGTAGCATTGTTGTACCTCAAAGTGCCTAAAAATAGCCAATTGCACATATTAGTATTTTAGGTATTTTATTTGGTAAAACGGACTCCCTTGTTGAGTCCGGAATGTTGAAAACCTTAGTGTAGGTACTCTCATAATTTTTAGAGGTCATTTGGTGGCTCTATTTAGCCTTTAGGAAATTTTTGGGATTAGTCCAATTTGTTCGTTTATATATTTCAAAAATTAATTTTCCCTAGCGAGGCCCACCGTTGGTTCTAGAGTGTCAAAAAAACATAATTTTGTTTTTTATGAGTCTTGATTTGGCTTTATGTAGCTCATTTTATACTATTGTGAAGTGTTACCCACTTATTAGGGGCGTGCGTTCTAGTCGTTTTTCATATGTTCGGGGCATTTTCATAATTTTCCTTAATCTAGGGGTACTATGGTAATTTTTAAAATTCTAGAATTAAAATTATAATATTTTATATTTTTTTCAGGGGCTTATTTGAATAAATTCTTAAAAAATTGTGACTCAATGAAATAAGTGACAGTTCAGGAGTCAAAGCATAATTTTTGAAACTTAAAAACCCTAAACAGTCTAGTCTGGTCTTTATTTGAGTGAACCGGTCCTACATAGGGGGTGAACCAACCGATCCATTGCGTCACATGTGCGTCATCACGACGTCATCAGTACAATGTCATTTCAATTAATATGTTATTTAAACCCTCGCATCAAAACGACATCATCCAACTTAAAGTCCAAACCCATTGATATACGGGCCATGACCGATTCGTGTCCGACTCAACCCAAGGTTCGAACTGTTCATCGTCTTCTTCCCTCGCGAGGCTACTAAAGCCCTATTTTGCAGAAATTTTCATTTCCTATTTCATGAATTTCCAAGCTCTTTTTTCTCTCTGTTTCCAATTCGATATTAACACTCTAACCTAACTTTCCTCATTGGTTTCAGGTCCATTAGCATAGTAGAAAGCTTGGGTGAAGCTTCCATTGCCGCTAACTGCCCAAGCTTCGTTTAAGCTTGTTTCTAACCCTTTTTTGTGCATGGTTTTTTCTATTGTGATCCTCAAGACATGAGGTTTCATTTTTTGTTCAGAAACAAGGGTTTCGAGGTCATTTTGTGTGGTTTGGTCCTATGGTCGAAACCTGTAGTTCGTATATTGGGGGTCTTTCTCTAGGCTTTAGGTTGCGGCACAAGGGTTGTATAACCCTTATGAAATCTAATTTCAATCTTGAGCAACAAAAATGCGTTGAACATAAGTTGGTTCAGACCTACTCCATTGGAGCTCCAACAATGGCAGTCACCAATTTCCTAGCTTAAACTAGTCTAACTTTTACTCCTATTTTCTTGTAACACACACCATGATCACATACATACAATTTAGAGTCATCAAAGCGTACAAAACAGTGCTATGTTATCCTTTTTTTTAAGAGAAAAAACCTAAGTTTGAGGGTTTTACCTTCAAAATGGGTTATCTCCTTCTTCTTGGGCTTAAGCTACTGAATCTCCAAGAGTCGCTCTTAAATTTGCATGCATTCAGGCTCTTCTTCCTCCTCCTCCTTCTTCTTCTTCTTCTTCTTCTTCTTCTTCTTTTCTTTTTCTTCTTCTTCACTTTCTCGTTCTATTCTCTCTCTCTCTCTCTCTCTCTCTCTCTCTCTCTTTCTCTCTCTTCTATCAGCTCACTATACATAGGCATGACATACATGTCTACCACACCCGCATAGCCCATATACATATATATATATATATATATACATGTCATTATATATACACACACACACACATAGGGCTGAGGTGTTGCATAAAGGGTGATTGGGTGTTGGGGTAGTGGTAGGAAATTTTATACAACATATATACATATCATATGAGATATACAACACAAAAGTGCTTGTAGCCCAGCTGGTAATCTTTTTGGGCTTAGAATCCTTCCTCTTTTTGGTCTAGGGTTCAAACCCTTTGGCCAACATTTTTTTTTTTGGTGGGTAAATAAGTTAAATATGAGAAGAAAAGAATATACAAGATCAAAAGGGCATACCCTCAGACAAGCTAGAGGGAAGGAAGGGCTTCTACAGGCATAAGAACTCCTTCCCAAAGCTGTAAAAAACATTACACTTTAAAAATGCTACTAGGTAAAAACCAAGAACATTGAAGGTGTCTATTGGAATTAGTATCCGTAATCCTTTTACTGGGAGTTAGCCTGCCACGTATCTTATCTTGAGTTTGAGCTATGATGGCATTTGGATTTTTCTTGATATTTGTGAACAATTTGTTATTCCTTTCTCGCCAAATGTAGTAGACTGGATGTTCTCTCCTTGATTATCCACCAGAGATCAGCTACCCTTTATTTCAAGCATCATTGGAGATGTAACAAAACAAAGCTGACGCATCTTTGCTTTGTTGATGACATTATGCTTTTCTGTCATGGGGATTTCCTTTCAGCCTCTATTCTTAAGGAAGGGCTTGACACATTTGCTACCTTCTCTGGGCTTCTTCACAATGCATCCAAAAGTCATATTTTCCTATTTGGCATGGATAACAACTCCCGGCATCACATCATTGCCCATATTGGCTTCCCTGAAAGATCCCTTCCTATCCGTATCTTGGTGTTCCCTTGCTTTCTACTAAGCTTAAAGCCCATGACTGTAAAGCCCTAGTTGATAGCATCATTGGTCAAATTACTCACTGGTCTACTAAATCTCTTTCTTATGCAGGTCGGCTCCAGCTTATCAAATCTGTGCTTTTTAGCATCCAGGTTTTCTGGTCTTCCCATTTCCTTCTTCCTAAAAAAGTGATTAATCAGGTTGAGCAAGCTATGAGATCTTTTCTTTGGAGTGCAACCATCTCATCTTCACCGGATCTAAAGTGGCTTGGGATGACATTACCTACCCTTGAAATGAAGGGGGGCTCAGGATAAAGAAGCTTGTTGATTGGAATCAAGCAGCTCTAAGGGAAGCTCATTTGGGCAATTTGCCAAAACCCTTCTAACTCCCCTTGGGTTCTTTGGATTCGCAGCAATGTTCTGAAAGGTAGGAGTTTCTGGGAGGTCAAATGCCCCCAATCTTTCCCGTGGACTTGGAGAAAAATGCTTAAATTCAGGCACTTGTTCAAGCCTTTCATCAAAATTTCCATTGGGAATGGTCTCTTTGCCTCTCTCAGGTTTGACTATTGGCTCCCCACTAATTCCATATTTGATAATATGGGGAAATGGTTATTTATGATTCAGGCCTTGGGAGACATGCTAAAATTGGTTCCATCACTATAGATCATCAGTGGAGCTGGCCGACAGCAAACTCTCCTCATTTGCTTGAGTTAAAAAATGGTATGCCTAGCAACCTTCATCATTTCCCCCATAGGGACGACAAAGCTATTTGGTTGCCCTCCCTCAACGGGGCCTTTTCCATCAGCTCAGCTTGGAATTCTATTAGAAGTCGAATCCCCAGGTTCATTAGTGGTAGCTTGTCTGGCACTCTAAAGCCATTCCTAGTACTTGGATTTATTCTTTGGATGGCTGTCCGTAACAGTCTTCGAACCAAGGACCGTCTATTCTATTCTCACCTTGGTCATGATCTTAAATGTATTTTTTGCATGCGTGAAGACGAGAGTCATAGTCACCTTTTCTTCTCTTGTCCTTTTACTTCCAATATATGGTCCCATTTGCTCTCTAAAAGTGGATTTCATTGCCCTTCTGGAGACTGGCAGCAGATCATTACTTGGGCTTCCAATACTTTCAAAGGAAAGGGTTTCTCTTCTGCTATAGGAAAACTCACCCTTGCTTGCATAGTCTATGCTATTTGGAGGGAAAGGAATAACAGATTATTCTCCAGGATAACATCAAATTCCCGGTCTATCATAGCTCAAATTAGGAAATGATTCGTGGTAGGCTATTCTCCTCTAAAAGGATTGCAAACACGAATACTAATAGACATCTTCAATGTATTTGATCTCTTCCTAGTAGCATTTTTTATGTGTAATGGTTTTATGTTTTTTGTAGCTTTGGGACGGGAGCTCTTCTGCCTGTAGAAGCTCTTCCTTCCCTATAGTTTGTTTGAGGGTATGCCCTCTTGATCTTGTATTTTCTTTCTTTCTTTCCTTTTGGTTTTATAAAATTTTACTTACCAAAAAAAAAAAATGTTGTAGACTATGCATTCTAGGGTAAGCTTGCCTAGACAACAAGAGAATGACTTGCCTTTGAAAGTGTTAAAGGCCCATAGGACAATCTGCTGCTAGTGCCCAGGAGGGCATTGAAATCCACTTTTGGAGAGCCAATGGGACCATATGTTAGAGGTGAAAGAACAAGAGAAAAATAGGTGGTTGTGACTCTCATTTTCTCTCAAACAGAAAAGACATTTGAGGTCATGACCAAGATTAGAAAAGAAAAGGCGGTCATTGGTCCTTAGATTGTTCCAAATGGCCATCCACAAAATAAACACTGCTCGAGGAATAGCTTTAGCATGCCAAACAAGCTTCCACCAATTTACCTGGGGTTTACGACATCGCAGAGTATCCCAAGCAGAACTGATAGAAAAGACCCTATTAAAGGAGTGTACCCAAATAGCATTGTCTTCTCGGAGAGGGGAAGGAAGAAGGTTAGGAGGCATGCCATTCTTTAGGTCCAGCAAATGAGGAGAATTGGCAATAGGCCAATTCCAGCCGTTTCCAAGAATGATGGAATTCACTTTAGCAATTCTTCCAAGACCTGAATCATAAATAACCTTTTCCCCCATGTTGTCATATATGGAGCCAGTAGGGAGCCAATAGTCAAACCAAAGAGAAGGAAAAAGCCCATTCCTGATGGAAATTTTGAAGTACAGTTTGAACAGTGGTCTAAACTTAAGCATTTTCCTCCAAGCCCACAAGCAAGATTGGGGGCACTTGACCTCCCAGAAGCTTTTGCCTTTAAGAATATTGCTTTGAATCCAATGAACCCAAGGGGAATTGGAGGGATTTTGGAATAGAGCCCATATGAGTTTCCCCAAAGTTGCTTCGTTCCATTCAACAAGCTTCTTGATCCCAAGACCTCTTTCATTTAGAGACAGGTTACATCTTACCATGCAACTTTAGACCCAGAAAAGATGAGATGGTTGCCACTCCAGAGAAAATGATGGGCACTATGGTGGACCAAGTCTTAAAGATCCTTTACGAGTTCCAGAAGGGCCAATCACAAGGTCGAAAGCTAAAAAGATCAAGGAAACAATGCAAGGATTGGTGCAATCCACTTGGGCCGAGTTATCGAGCAAGACCCCAACGTTCACGATGGGCTAGAAAGAAGAAGAACCAGCTTTAATCCACATGATACAAGCTATAGAGGGGGCGGAATCATTGGGGGATAGGTGACCCATCGCCTTTTTCAGCTAGAAGCTAAGTGGGCTGGCCTTGAATTACCCCACTTATGA
This sequence comes from Nyssa sinensis, assembly GCA_008638375.1. Taxonomy (NCBI): domain Eukaryota; kingdom Viridiplantae; phylum Streptophyta; class Magnoliopsida; order Cornales; family Nyssaceae; genus Nyssa; species Nyssa sinensis. Next base: position 39,253,842 of record CM018031.1, read on the forward strand.
TAAAGAACTTTATGCTCTTGTTCGTGATCTAGAGACATGGCTACACTACCTTTAGCCTAAGGAGTTTGTGATCCACACCGATCATGAATCATTGAAGTATCTCAAGGGTCAAGGTAAATTAAATAAGAGACATGCTAGATGGATGGAACACATCGAGACCTTTCCTTATGTCATCCGTCACAAGCAAGGTACGGAGAACATTATTGCTGATGCTTTATCACGGAGGTATGTACTTCTTACTTCTATGAGTGCTAAAATGCTTGGGTTTTAGTATGTGGAAGACATGTATGCCAGTGACGCTGATTTTTTTGTGTATATGGCGTGTGATAAAGCGGCATTTGGTAAGTTTTACAAGCATGATGGTTATTTGTTTAAAGAAAGCAAATTGTGTGTGCCAAATTGTTCAATGTGTGAATTATTGGTGCGTGAGGCACATGGTGGAGGATTAATGGGGCACTTTGGTGTCAGGAAAACCTTAGAAATTTTACATGAACATTTCTTTTGGCCTAGGATGAGACAAGACGTCACTCGAATATGTGGTAGGTGCATTACATGTAGAAAGGCCAAATAAAAAATTTTACCACATGGGTTGTGTACACCCTTACCCATTCCTAGTGAGCCATGGGTTGACAAATCTATGGACTTTGTTTTGGGGCTGCCTAGGACAAAAAGGGGTAGAGATTCTATTTTGGTGGTGGTGGACAAATTTTGTAAAATGGCACATTTCATTCCATGCCATAAAATAGATAATGCCACAAACAAAGCTAATTTCTTTTTTAAGGAAATAGTGTGACTCCATGGTGTACCTAGGAGTATTGTTTCTGATAGGGATGTTAGGTTCCTTAGTTACTTTTGGAAGGTTTTGTGGGAAAAATTAGGTACCAAGCTTTTATTTTCCACTACTTGTCATTGATAGACTGACGGACAGCCTGAAGTAGTCAACAGGACTCTAACTCAACTCCTACGCACTATCATTCAAAAGAATTAGAAAACTTGGGAGGACTGTTTGTCATTTATAGAGTTTGCATATAATAGGACTATGCATACTGCTACTTCTTATTCTTCTTTTGAAATTGTTTATGGTTTTAATCCACTTACTCCTTCAGATTTGATGCCTTTATCTATTGATGACTGTCACATCCCGAACCCCACCCTACGCGGATGTCGAGGACGTGATGCCAGTCAGCTGCCGTGCGACCAACCAAAGGCAAATTCTGGATCTTTTAGTGAATTGCACTCCGGCTGTAGGGTCAGATGCAGCGAAATTTAAAACTTTTTCTTTTTGTCACGAGAGTGCAACTCATGTATCCACCGTAGGATATGTATCACACAGAGCAAGTCTAAAATCCAATCAGCTAACAATTCTAACCTCAGAGCATATCTATAATCCGATATATAACAACAGAGCAAAACTATAACCTCTAGAGTACCGTTTAAATCCATGAGCCATGTCTATATCTAGTACATATCAGTCAAGTCAGTCGTATTACATCACTCACCTGATTAAACAGATTCAATCCTCAATAATCCAGTCTCCACAGATCAATGCCATCAGATCCAATAGATATCATTCCTGAAAAATGTTAGGGAATGGGGTGAGCTTCGAAAAGCCCAATGAGTAACACAGGTTCCCTGTCATGGGTTTCAAACCATTGTTGTTTATAAAGCATATGGATGAAATAGGCATTTCAGAGAAGACAGTTAAGTACGTTCAGTTGAAACAGCATTCAAAACGGAAGTACAGTTAAAACATCAGGGTAACAGAACAGATTAGTTAAAACATCAGAGTAACAGAACAGATCAGTAATGAGCAGAGCAAAACAGTATAACAGAATAAACAGTACAGTATGCATAGATTAAACAGTGCAGTATGCTCATATAGTGCTCAAGACTGAGGTGGTACCAGGAGTCAGTTGTTTATTCAGACCTAGTTTAAAACAACGTTTTCAGTACAGAACAGAGAAGCCAGACAGAGTAAAGATCATGCATTTGGGTAAGAGCATGAAATCAGTGTATCAGATAAAACAATACATACAGTATTTTAAAATACAGTAACTAGACAGTATACTTATACACCAATTCAAGAGTCAAGGTTACTCACAACTGTTACGGTTATCTCCTTGCATAAACAATCTGATAACCTCCAAGTACGTCAAGCATCTCCATGTATATCCTGAATAATAATCATCAATCATAGACAGATCAGAATTTATCCATTCAGGTCTTATTCGTTATCTTAGGTGTTTATTGGATTACCTAAGATAGCCTAGTAGCCTGTCGCCCTTTCATTGGGTCTCACCCGAGGCTATTTCATTTTTTAATTAGGCTTAGCGGTTATCAGGATTATAACCTAAGTCATTTAGACTTCAATTGGTATCAGTCAGTTACTTATTTATCCTTAGGGGCAAAACGGTAATTTTTCCATTCTTGTCCCGGACTCTGTCATGGTCATCAGGATATCCCATATATCGTATATATAAGGTTTGAGTCTTTTAGACTTAAATCGTTATCAGTTAAGGGCTTACCTAGCCTTAGGGGCAAAATGGTAATTTGCCATTCTTACCCCGGACCCTGTCTTGGTCCTCAGAATGTCCCATATATCTCATATGTAAATTCTTAAGTCCTTTGGACTTCGTTTGGTAACTGCTTTTGATCATCAGGACACATCGATCATTTCTCATTTTATGCATTGACAGTTCCGGAGTCTTATTTAGCCCTTCTGTGTTCATAATTATGCTTACGATAATTTATCAGATCAGTTTGACCTTTATTCCACCTCTACTTTGCACTTCATGTGCTCAGGGGTATTTTGGTCATTTTACGTTTCGTAAGATTCTGACTCCGAATTGTCATTTAATCATCTATATAGTCTCACCAGTATCTGGGCTTCCATCGGTATCAGTTTCGTCCCAATCGGACTTCATTTAGGTTTCATATAGCATTAGGGGCAGTTTGGTAATTTTATATTTCCTGATGTTCTGATCTCGAATCATAATTTAATAGTATATATGAGCCCATAAGTAATTGGGCTTTAATTGGTATTAATTTTGCCTAATTCGGACTTTATTTAGGCTTCGTACAGTATCAGGGGTATTCTGGTAATTTCACATATTGTATAACCAAACTGTTCGAAACTTCAGTTCATAAAATGGACCTCGCCATTGGGTCCAGAGTGTCCGACATAGTTAACTTGGACCATCTTTTATGTTTAATTGGGCTTGGGTACCTTAAGGGGTAATTCAATCATTTTACAATTTTTGTGTCTGTATTTTTCGGGACTTCAGTTCATTAAACGGACTTCACCGTTGAGTCTAGAATGCCCGACATAATCAGAATAGACTGTCTTTTATTTTTATTTGGGCCTGGGTACCCTCAAGGGTAGTACAGTCATTTGTCACTTACAGGTCTGTATTTTTCGGTACATAATTTCCCAATTTGGACTGTACCATTGAGTCCAGAATATTTGAAATAGTGAAAATACATTATTTATTTAATTTATTTGGACTCCGTTTGACAAATTTAATGTCCAGGTGTAAAATTGTAATTTTATCCATTTAATAAAATAATTAAAATAATTATTTTATTATTTAATTAATTTACCAGGGGCCTAAATGAACAAATTTTCCAAAATCTGGGCCACTGTATAATATTACAAAACAGTTGGGGTAAATCCGTAATTTTAGACAACTTCAGGGGTCAAAACATAAATTTAGTAACTAGGGGTTCAGACCCATCGGTTCTAGGGTTCAAGAATTGAACGGGTCCAAAATCCAAAAAACCAACCGGTTCAGTAACCTTTAGAAAATCGGAATAGCATATCCCAGTTAACCTCAATTGGCCCTTATCCGTGTTCAAGTTTTCCCTAAAACCTGATTTTTAATTTATTAACCATGTTACCAAACAGGCAGGATTCATGTTTTAATTTAAAACCTTTAACACTAAAACGACGCAGTTTCAATAATTCGGTGGCATCCTCACAGCCGACACGTGTCCAAGTCAGCTCGGCTTGGCTCGGTCAACTCGGCCGAGTTGACTCCATCTTCCCCATCTTTTCCCCATCCGTTGCCCTAGTTGCAGGTTTGCTATTTCTTCAATTTCGTGGGTTTTCAAGGGCTGTTTTCGATATGTTTTGATTCCAAAATATTTATGGGAGTCATTCCAACCTTTTGGCATGAATTTAAAGCTTCAAATCCGAATATGGAGCTCTGTTCAGCCGATTATTGTGAGGAGATTCAGTTCGGTCGTGTGGCCTCGTTTCTCAACCAACTCGCACGAGGTTTGGCTTGTTGTGACCGTAATTCCATGGGGATCAACATCCCATTTTTAGATTTCAGTTTACAAGCTTATTTACGAGTTTGGGTTCCATGGCCGAAACCAATAACTTCAGTTTTGAGGGCCTTCCAGTGTGATTTTGGGTTGCGGATGGTAATATTTGGGATCCTATAAAGGTCTAGATCAGTTCTAGACCATCAAATTTCAGTTTTATGGAGGTCGAATCAGACCCAGTTTGGAGGTGGTCATCAATGGCTGCCTGGGCACGGTTTTGGATTCTCTATGCCTATTCGACCCTCTCAGTGGTTCTATAATCATCCCAAGCCTCACAGTAACTCAAATATGTAGTTTATATAGATCAAAAACAATCAGAAACAGTAGATAAGCTTGAGGGCAAAATTTGGAAAATTTTTGGTGTTTTACCTTTCAAACAGTGGCGGTTCTTTCCTCAGGGCTTGGTTGTGGTCTCATGCGTGTGCTCCTGTCCCAGTCGTGCCCTCTGTGATATCCCGACCCGGGATACCGGGTCACATGACACGTATTTCGAGGAAAAGAAATTATATATATATAATTAATTAATTATTAATTTAATTAATTAATTATAAGAAATGTATATATATATATATTAATTAAATGTATATATATGTATATAATAATTAAATGATATATGTAAAGGTAAAAAGTGAAAAAGGGTGAACAGTGTGTGAATGTGTGTGTGTGTGTCGGCTGGTTTGTGTGTGTGTGTCTTGAATATATGTGTATATGTATATATATGTATATATTATATGTATAAATATCTTATAGAAATTTAATGCAAAGTTGAAAGAAGAAAAAGCAAAAATTAATGAGATGGGAGAGCTGTGTAGGGCTAGAAATCAGAATGAAGAGAGAGAGAGAGAGAGAGAGAGAGAGAGAGAGCTGTAGGGAGAGATTGGAGGAGAGAGAGAGGTCAGTTCACCTTCTCTATAAAAATCCCAAGCATGCAAGTCATGCTTTCTCCTTGCAAAAGAAACCAAAAGAAGAAGAAGTAAGGAGAATAGAGAGAGTTGGAAGCAGAACAAGAGAGAAAACACTGTAAACAGGTAAAGTTTCAAATTCTTGTATTTTTCTCTCTAGAAATTTGAGCATTATAGGGACTGTTTTAAGTTTGATATGCACGTATGATGTTTAATATATGTATATAAGTATGTCAAGCATGAAATGGAGCATTAAAAACCACCAAAAACACCAAACCCATGAAAACCGCCATTTATGGACCTTGCTTTAAGCAGGTCTGAAATCACATGATCAAAACCTTGTTTGGGTTATTGGAACCTCAACTAGACCCCAAGGGTGTTTTAAAAACCTACACCCGCGATCTTGAAGCTCAAAAATCGACCCTCAAATGTCTAGTTGCAGGTTACGGGTTACACCCCAACCCTTTTAAAACTTAGTTTAAATCGATGTTTAGGAACAAGATATGAATCCCCATGAAGAGGGGATCATAACAAACAAAATCCCATGAAATTTGGTTAAGAAATAAGCATGAACGACCGAAATAACAGTTTGGATTATCCAAACCAAAACCGAATTTATGAAGGGGTTTTAAAGCCTAAAATGAATGGCAATCGATTTGTATATACCTTGGGGATAATTTGGGACCAAAACAGTGAAGATTGGCTGAGTACAAATGCACTGAAATAGGAAGAAATGGTTTCGGAAATTAGGGTTTTCAGAGGGGGTCATGTGGGGAAGACGAAGACGAGTTAAATCGGTTTTAAAAATAGGGCTGGGTCGACTCGGATAGGTGGCAGCCTCTGGGCTTGCCACCGATTAATTGGAACGGCGTCGTTTTGAACGTCGGTTAACTTAAATGAGATCTAGGGCTGACGTCATCATGATGACAGTCAGCCACATGTAATAAACCGGATAGACCGGTTGGGTTACAACTAAACCAGACCGGTTCACTTATATTTTAACTGAACCCTTTGGTTTTTCTAAATTAATTAAAATAAAATAAACCAAGACTTTTGGTTATTACGGATTGACCCCTGGGCTTTAGAAAAATATACTAAGGCCCAATTGAGGGAAAATTTATGCATTTAGACCCCTGGAAAAATAATTAAATAATTAATTTAATTATTTAATAAATAAGGTTAAATTACTATTTTGCCCTTGTGGCATAAATATAGCAAACAAAGTCCAAATTAAGCTTATGAATAGTATATTTTTACTATTTTGGACATTCTGAGATCAATGGTAGGGTCCGTTTTACGAAGACGGGGCCCGAAAAATAAAGACACGTAAGGGGTAAATGACCGAAATACCCCTGACCCAAAATTTACAAGTTATTAGTGTATTCTTACTATCTCGGACCTTCTGAGTCTAATGGTGAGGTCCACGACACGAGATGAGGCTCCCGAAAAATAAAGACACATAAAGGGGTAAAATGACCAAAATACCCCTGGTACCCCTAAAGCCAAATGAAATCAGAGAAGGTCTAAATTAACTTTCTTTGACATCCCGGACTCAAAAATGGAGTCCAAATTACGAAATGAAGTACAGAAAAATATGACACGTAAAACGATAAATGACCATTTTACCCTTTCACATATAAGAGTCCGAATTAAATATTAGGAAAGCCTAAACCGACTTTCTTGGACACTCCGGACTCAATGGTAGAGTCTATTTGACCTAAAGAAATGTCTAAAATGAAAAGATATAAAATTTGATGAATAGCATCTGTTAGATAACTATGAACTGAAATGTTGCCAAAGAACTAAACTGAGGCAAATACGAGAAATGAAATACGAAAAGACACGACACGTAAACATGTCACGTAAATAACTTAAAATTAAAGTTAATAGAACTCCCAGAAGAGTATGATTATAGAAATTTGTTTTCTTGACACGGTAAATTGTGTTTTTAAACAGAGAATTAAATAAACACAAAAATGAGCCAAGAACGAGAAGTTACTCCTATGATGACGAGGGCACAACTAGCAAAGGATCCCAAACAGAAAGTTTTCCAGGAGAAACTAGAAAAACAGCTCCAACTGATTCAAAATCGCATTCGGATTTAATGTCTAGGGGTAAAATTGTAATTTTACCTATTTAATAAAATAATAAAATAATAATTTTATTATTTAATTAATTACCAGGGGCTTAAATGTATAATTTTTCCAAAATCTGGGCCACTGTGCAATATTCAGAACTATCAGGGGTAAATCTGAAATTTTCAAAAAGTTTCAGGGTCAAAATATAATTCAATAAACTAAAGGTTCAGACCGTTTGGCTTTAGGGTTCAGAAAGTGAACCGGTCCAGAACTCTAGTGAACCAACCGGTTCACTGATCCTCAGAAAACCGGAATTAAATATTCCTGTTATCCCCTAATTGGCCCTTATCCACGTTCAGGTTATGCCCAAACCAAATTCCCAAATTTTCAGATTTATTAACCGTGTTGCCAATCAGTCAGATTTCAATTTAAAATCAAAACAGTAATTCGTAAAACGGTGCCGTTCTATTTAAATCAGTGGCACGCTCGTAGACTAACACGTGTCCGAGTCAACTCGCTAACTCAGTTTTAAAACACTGGGTCGACTCAGCGTCGTCTTCCCTGTTGAACCCTCACTGTTTGCCCTAATTCTCGTAGATTTGTTCTTCAAATTCGTGGAGTTTCAAGCACGGATTATTCCTGACTTCAGTCCTAATTTATTTCTGGGTATCATGCCAACAAGTTGGCATCGATTTGGTGCTTTGAATCGAGCTCAATAGCTCGGTTCAACAGAGGATAACCGAACCTGCAATTCGATACCAAACCCTCATTCCTCAACCTTTTTCAGCGCGGTTTGTTGCTAAATGATCCTCATGGTATATAGTTTCATTCCCCAATCAATAAAATCGGTTTAAAGCATCCAAATCACAAATGGTATTTTGTGACCGAACCTGCAACTGAGTTGTTGGAGGGGTTGCATGGGGTTTTGGGGTCGCGGGTTGGTGGTTTTGGGATCCTTAGGATGTCTAGATCAGGTTCAGTGTGTCAGAAATCAGTTTGATTGCAGCTGATTCAGACCTGCATCTCATGGTGATTAATGGCGGATTGCTCATGGTTTGGGTGTATTCAGGCTTATCCGACCCTTCTCAATTGTTCTATAATAAGTCTAGGCCTCACAGGAACATATATATACGGTCTATATAGATCCAAACCATCAAAACAGTATGAAAATTTAAACAGAAATTCAAAGCAGTTTTTTGGCATTTTACCTTTCAAACAGTGGCTGTTCTCCTCTATGGTTCGGTTCCTGATTTTTGGCACTCCAGGTGTGCCTCATTCAGTCGTGCATCTTCAGTTCCTTTCCTTCTTGTGCATCTCATGAAGACACCATGCACACATGGTGTATACATATGCAAGCCATGAATACATGCACTTGCAGCTCTCTCTCTCTAACAGATTAGCCCCACTCTAACTCAGCTTACCACTCCCATATACAGATCTGCATTCTCAGTTTTCATGCCCCCACTCACGAGATACAAGGCACCCATATAGGTAGAGAATACACATGTATACATATAGATATTTTATTTTGTATTTGATTGGACTTGCATGCAATTTAATAGGTGGGTGTGGTGGTCCAATGAGGGGCTGCCACCTCATTTCATTTAAATCAGAATTTAGAACTAAACAGTAGACATATATATATTTCATGTAAAGTAAGGCACATAGTGCCTATAGGCCAAGTGGTTAATCTTTTTAGAAAGAATTACTTTGCCCACCTTGGTCAAGGGTTCAAATCCCCCTTGACCTCAAACTTGGCCATTTTTCCACATTTTTGGTTAAGGCCACGTTTGGTTGACACCAAATTCTGTTTTGGCTATTTCTATGATATCTCCTTATTTGGAGCTCTGTTTTCGATGCGGTTTCTTCTGGGAGTTTCATATCTCAGTTGTCTTCAGTGTCAGAGGTTCCGTGTCATTTATTAGTCATTCGGGATTTTCGTGCTTAACTAATTCGGGTTCCGTTAGCGTTAAAACGGCGTTATTTCACCTAATTAAATGATAATTAGGTTCGGGTATTGTACCCTATTCTCGGACATGTTCTAATTATTTTATCGGCCTATCATGACCGACGGGAGATTAGGGTTAATTCCCTTGATTATTCTCTGAGCCGATATTAATTAATAATTAATATTTAATTATTAATTATACAGGATCGGGGTGTTACAGCAATGGCTGCCAACAGGTGGCAAGGCCATGTCTCCATAAGGTTGCATGCAACCTACGTGTTGCTCAACCATAACACCTATATACTTAAGCTCTAACCGTCAGAAATAGGAAAGAGATTGTTAGAGGAAGCAATTGAGGAACTGGTCTCGGGAAAGAATTTGACAAAAACTGGGATCAACTTTGAACAGGTACATTTCGATTCAATTTCATTTAAAGATGTTTTAGATTTAATGCATGCAACAACAGAATCTTAATCTACACATTATAAGTTTTAAATTGCAACATAAATGAAGGAAAATGATGAAGAATCCATTAAGGAATTTAGAGTTACAGTGAGGACAAAATTCTGAAATATGGGTGCAGGTCTGAATCAAAGCAAACTAAATCAAAAACTGTATATTAGGACCTGATCTAAATCATTCCAAAGTCAAAAAATGTTAAGCCGCGACCTTAAATCTAACAGAATATATCTTAAACATTCAGTTGCAAGTTTTATCGTTTAAACCCAGTTTCAGTTTTAGAGTTCTAAACTCGGTTTTAAGAATAGGAATCAAACCCTCTGGCCATAGGGATCACGTCGCACCAAACCACACTAAAAATGGTTTCGAAATGGGGATTTATGGCTGAATTATTCAGTTCGGCTAACATGGCTCAAACCGAGCATTTAGGTTACCTATATGACCTCAAATGAATGCCAAGATGATCTCTATGATGACAGAAACGCTTTAGGTTGAAAATAGTAGCAAATGATCAAACCAAAATCCATGAAATTAAAGAAAAACGAAACCCAGAATTAGGGCAACAGTGTTTAATTTGGTGAAGGAGACGACCGAGTTGACTCGCTGTTGAATCGAGTCACCGAGCTAACTCGGACACGTGTCAGGACGAGACTAAGTCCACCGAATTATTAGAACGGCGACGTTTTGGTTGGTTTTAAATTTAAAAAATTAGGGCTGACGTCATCATGACGTCAGCTTTATGTGTTTAACCGAACCAAACCAGCTGGTTCAGCTAAAACCGGACCAGTTCAGCTCCAATGCAACTGAACCCACTGGTTCAGTCCGAAAAATTTGGGAAATCGTAATTTGACCCCTGGACTTCTCCGAATTTTCACTGTGGCCCAATTTCAAATAAATTAATATTAATTTAATAATAGTTAATTACTGAAATTACGAAATTACCCCTAATCCAAAGACCAGTCAAACCAAATCCAAATAAAGTAAATGAATAGTATATTTTTACTATTTTGGACATTCTGAACCCAATGGTGAGGTCCGTCTCATGAGACGGGACCCCGAAAAATTAAGACACGATAAAGTATAAATTACCAAATTACCCCTAATGTGGCCGATGTCCAAATAAGACAAGTTATTAGTGTATTCTTATTATCTTGGGCCTTCTGAGATCAACAGTAGGGTCTGATTCACGAGACGGGACTCCGAAAAATATGACACGTGAAATGACCAAAATACCCCTAAGGTACCCAAAGCCAAATAAAAAGCCAAGAGGGTCTAAATTGACTTTCTTTGATGTTCCGAATCCAACGGTGAGGTCCATAACACCAAATTAGATACTGAAATATAAGTCACAGGGAAAAATAGAACTCATTAAGTTACCACGAGTTGACCGGTAAGACCAATCCTTGGAAGTTAGGATATGTCGGCCTAAAATTTAATGAAAGAGCATGAATAAGAAATAATTTAAGGTAAATGTGAAGTTGACGAGTTCCTTATGATTTTCTTAGGAGCTACAAAGGGAGGGGAAAGGCCCACCAGTAGTGCAAACCCAGGAAATCAAGGTGAGTAACCCTGCATTTGAAGTGGAGATTTTAACTCCACGGATTTGAAATGTTTTAACCTTCAAAATGTCGAAGTATTGAATGTTAAATTCCGTATTTCATGATTCCTGTCTTGAAATATTCCGTTCTTATAAACGTTATTGTGACATGCTCAATGAATGATTTCCATTATGGTCTTCCTTAATAGTATTTAGCATGTCTACATATTTGAAGATTTTGTTATGAAATCATGAACATCATATCTTAAATACTCTTGAAAAGTATTTAGTTAAAGAAGCCATATGAAAAATGTTTTGCCAGATAATAATAAGCACAGAGGTAGAGTTGTGGGTTCTACGGAACACTTCGGACCTATCATGTGCATTAACACTTGTAAGCACAGAGGTAGAGTTGTGGGTTCTTCGGAACACTTCGGACCTATCATGTGCATATGCCTGGTAGCAAGATCTGATCCCACAGGCAATGAGATATCTCCACGTATACGTAAAACGGGAGTCTGGTTCGAAACAGATTCCACCTAATGAAAGTGAAAAGATGACAAATGTTTTGGAAATGGAAGCAGGTTTTACCCCCATTTTCATTATGCATGTTATATGTTTTGAAAGTAATGTTCTTGGAAATGGAAGCAGGTTTTACCCCCATTTTCATTATGCATGTTATATGTTTTGAAAGTAATGTTCTTGGAAATGGAAGCAGGTTTTACCCCCCATTTTCATTATGCATGTTATATGTTTTGAAAGTAATGTTTTTGAAAATGGAAGAAGGCTTTGACCCCCATTTTTACTATGCATGCTTACATGCTTTGAAATGCATATATTCTATTTGAAGAAACGTTTATTTAGCTTGAATACTTTAAATGTTTCAAAGCTATCCTTATGTAAAGTGCATGTACTCTATGTTCAAATGTACGATGTACGAACAGTTGGTAGTGTGTATTTTATAAACTCTCATGTGCGAAACCACTACCAATTGAAAACCCATGACAAATGCAGGAATTACTCACTGGGCTTTTCAAAGCCCACCCCATTCCCTAAATTTTTTTACAGGTAATGATGATGACTGGGAGCCTTGCTCCATCTTGGAATGACGACTAGTGGCTCCATATAAATAGGAACTTTTGAAGATACTAGAACTTGCAATAGGTTAGATTTTGATGTACTAAGACCCATAGTTGGTCGAACTTTTGGATGTAAAATATTTTGGAGATTTTGTACTTAAGCCCGAGGGGCAACCGGATATGTTATGTATGTATATAAAACCTTAAGTTTTAGCATGCTCTGTTTATGATTATATGTACCGCTATGAAGAGTGGCAATATCAGGTGGATGTATGACAGACTTTAAAAAGAAAAGAAAAAGTTTTTCATGCTTCCGCAATCACAGGTCTCACAGTCATCTGATATTGTTGCTTATGTCTCGCCTCGCCTAAAGGCTCCCGAGCCTGAAGGTGGCGGTCACAATCCGAGATCCGCACAGGGTGGGTTTCGGGTCGTGACAACGTCGCTATGCGAGGCATGGGACATACAGTCACAGTGTACACAGAGCAGTATTCATATAGCCCGAGCGGATCTGAATACTAGCTCAGGGGGTAGTCGGACCCCACCAGCACCAGTGCATCTCAGTTTTAGTCGATATCACTATCTTTTATTGTTGATATTCATAGTTTGATCATGTTATATTTTTATTGAGTGATCATGAGATTTTACAGCTTTCAGTACAGTGCTTACATTTCATACTTGATATAGCTCATGACTGTAGCAGTATGACATTGTTAGCATAGCAGTTCATTTCCTTATCATTTGACTTCCACCATCTGATATTGAGTTATATATTCATTGACTGGCTAGCATTCTTTATACCCTTGTACACATGGCAGAGTAAAGGACTACTTACTGAGTTTTCATAGCTCATTAGATACTACACATCATTTTGTAGGCACAAATCACGAGAACAGACCGTAGAGTCTGACAGCTAGAGGGTGGAAACGTAGCTACAAGAATCAAGGTCCCTTTGATGCTTATATGTGGATCTTCCAAGTGAGTATAATGTTTTTGCTACTTTCAGTGTTTCTGATCTTTCTCCCTTTGATGCAGGTGACGATTCAAGGTCGAATCCATTCGAGGAGAAGGGGAATGATGGGCACCATGGTGGACCAAGTCTTAAAGATCCTTTACATGTTCCAAAAGGGCCAATCACAAGGTCGAGAGCTAAGAAGATCAAGGAAGCAATGCAAGGATTGGTGCAATCCAGTTGGGTCGAGTTAACGAGCAAGACCCCAACGTTCAAAAAGGGCTCGAAAGAAGAAGAACCAGCTTTAATCCATGTGATACAAGCTATAGAGGGGGTGGCATAGTCTAGTGGTTTTGTATAGACTTTTTATTTCGTTAAGTATAGGCGTGTGGGCCTATTTTATGTTTTAAGTATAGTCGGTAGTTTAGGGCATTTTGGGCCTGAAGATGTTCAGCCCGTGTCTTTTAATTGATATAGGCCTTATTTGGCCCTAGGGTTTCATTTAGGGTTTTAAAAGAACTTGTAGCCGCAATTTTGTAGGCAACAAACGTCAATGAATCTTTCTGCATTGTGAATTTTCAGTTTTTTCTTCTTGTTCTTGAATGAATTCCAAACTTATCAAAGGCATACCCTTTATGGCGTTCTCATCAACTCTAGGTTCTTGAAACAAGTTTTCAACGGGTCTACATCATCTTGACTTGATTCTTGGCTTTCTTGGATAAATTTCAATTTGATCGTGGGTTCAAGGGATTTCGATCTTACAAGTTCACATCAGAAAAGATCTCATTGCTTCCTCAATTTGTTTCACAACCTTCTTTGGAAGAATGAAATGAGAAGACCAGAAAACTTGAATGCTAAACAATACAGACCTGATCAACTAAACATAGGACAAAGATTTAGTAGACCAATGAGTGATCCTACCAATGATGCGGTCTAGCAAAGATTTGCAATCATGGGCCTTCAGCTTGGTAGAAATCAAAGGAACTCCCAGGTAACAGATAGGGAGGGAGCCTTCGGGGAAGCCAGTGTGATCAATAATATGCTGCTTGAAGTTCTAGTCCACACCTGAAAGGAAAATATTACTTTTACACGCGTTGTGGAGGAGGCCAGAAAAGGAGGCAAAAGTGTCAAGCCCTTCCTTAAGGATAGAAGCTGAAGTAGAGTCCCCATGAAAAAAAACCTTATTTTCTCCCTTTTTCTCTTCTTATGCCTTGGTTGGCATTTTAGGTATGTTTGTTAAATTTTTGAAGTTGTATTTCGATTGCCTTAAAAAGCTCTTGGTATTTTTGCCGTGTTTTTTTATTTTTGTTTGCTTCCTTTTTATGTCATAAACTTTATTTTTTACCACGTTACATCTTGTTTTATTTATACCAAAAATATATCGTATTTATCAGAAAATTCTTGATTAAATTTGTTTTATTTTCATATCGCTCTAATTCACCCAATTTCTCTTCGTACACTAATTTTAATATTCACGGGCTACCAAGTTCTTTTTAAGATGTCTAATTAATTTTATAAAAGTGGCATTAACGTAAATTACTTTGCATAATTGGGTTGGGATATTACTAAGGGTATTTTAGTAATTCTATCTTTTATATCTCATTTCATTCGATTCTTCGTTTGCTAAAATGGACTTTACCGTTGAGTCCGGAATATCAAAGAAAGTCAGAATATGCTATCTATGAAGTTTAATTGGCTTTTGGATTACTAAAGGCATAATGGTAATTATGACATTTCGCGTGTCTATATTTTTGGGAATTTCATAAGATGGGTCTCGCTGTTGGGTCCAGAATGCCCCAAATTGTTAAGGTATGTATTATTATAGTCATTGAGGTTCAATTGATCGCTTAATTAATCAATAGGACGTAATTGAAATTATTCCAGTTTGCCCATTCATATTTTTCGGGATGTAATTTCACAAATCGGACTCTGCCATTAAGTCTGAAATGCCCAAAAACATTGGGTTAGACTCTCCTTTCATTTTAATTGGCCTATTTTTGTCTTAAGGGCATTTTGGTAATGTCTCATTATTTAAAAATAATTTTTAATTATTTTTCTAGGCATTCTATAATTTCCATAAGATTCTAAGGTGATGTGAACCCGTAAGATAAAAATCCCTTGAACCCACGATCAAATTGAAACTAACCCAAGAAAGCCAATAATCAAGTCAAGATGATCTAGACCCGTTGAAAACTTGTTACAAGAACCTAGATTTGATGAGAACGCCACAAAGGGTATGCCTTTGATAAGTTCGTAGTTCATTCAAGAACAAGAAGAGAAAACTGAAAAGTTCTCTATGCCGAAAGCTTCATTCACATGCGTTGCCCGCAAAAATTGCAGCTACAAGTTCTTTTAAAACCCTAGGCCGAATAAGGCTACATCAAATAAAAGACATGGCTGAACATGTTCAGGCCCAAAATGTCCTAAACTACTGACTAAAACTAATTAAAAGAAATCCACTAAATGAGTTAAATAGGCCCAAATGCCTACAACCATTAAAACATAAAATAGGCCCACACGCCTATACTTAACAAAATAAAAAGTCCATACACAATCACTAGGCGATGCTGCCACCCTCTGTAGCTTGTATCACATGGAATAAGGCTGGTTCTTCTTCTTTCAAGTCCATCGTGAATGTTGAGGACTTGCTCGATAACTCGGCCCAAGTGGATTGTACCAATCCTTGCATTGCTTCCTTGATCTTCTTAACTCTCGACCTTGAGATTGGCACATCTAGAACTTGTAAAGGATCCTTAAGACTCGATCCACCATCTTTAAGACTCAGTCCACCATCCTTAGGACTCGGTCCACCATCCTTAAGACTCGGTCCACCATGGTTGTAATACCCCGAAAATCCGATACACCTTAGATGGCACCTCGACCTAAGAAAAATAGGTTAGGTGACATTAATAATTTAAAATAGTTCAAATACGGTAAGCCATAACAGGATTTAATACCGTAGTTATAAAAATGACATATGCTTGGGAAATTAATTAAACCAGTCAACCGAGTGCCAAGATAAATAAATGAGACTCATACGGATCATTCATTATAAAATAAAATAAATAAAATATGAGACACCAATGGGCACTCAAAAATGATAAAATAAATAATTACGATACCGAGTCTTGACTTTAAGCTAAATTTATAGCTAATCATAAATTAATATTTTATGAAATAAAATATTAATATGGTGAGATATAAAGTATATATATAATAAATATTTATACATATGATATATATAAAAATATAAATTATTATCTTTACATTCAGGAAATGAATGAGAAGTACATCTCTATGTATCATAATATATATAATATATATATGGGTAATGTGGGCATATATAATAAAACAATTCTTCTGTTGGTTCAACCTTTGCCCTGCAAACCTTAATCTCAACAGTTGGAGGCATCTGTTAAGCTTCATAATGTTGGGGCATATGAATAATGTTGACGTGTCCCTTGACCTGATCTGTAGTAATATAGATCTAAAATACATGAGGTCGGAAGGCCTCTATCATATGTCTTTTGATAGTGGGTTCAGACCCTTACTTCCGTGCCCTCCTCTAACAAAACCTGGAAGAAGTGGTATTTCTTCATAAAAGGAGGATGGGAATATGAGGACTTCCAAGACCAACTCTCAACATTCCCTCGAACCACTGGGCGAAAGGGTGAGAGCCAATTTTTCCCGTGGCTGCTTTGATTTATTTTTGTGCATCAATTGCCGAGCTGATTAATCTCTGTATCCTTTGTGCAGTTAGGAGTGTGTGGAAGAGGCTGAGCTTTTCTCCTGTGCTTAAGGAGTAATACGAGAAGCTCTTACAGCCCAGCAACCGAGACCATTCCTCCGTTGTTAATCATAACAAGTTGATGGCTACTAGGGGACGTGTTGAGGAGCTGACACAAGATCTGATGGCAAGGTGGGAGACCGAGCCATCTTCATCTGTGGCAGTGGGGGAGGCTTCTTCCCTAGTAGACCCTCCTCTCCAAACAAAAAGGAGGAGGTTACTTTCGAACTCTCCTGAACCTGCTGAGGGGGAGAGGGAGGCACCTGCCGTTATTTCTGTGGTCCCCCCAACCTCATCCAAACAAGTAGGCAAGGGGACGTCATCCTTAGTGGCCCCTGGTGCTGTCAATCAGGGGGCCAAACAGATTCTGAGGGACTTTTGGGCCAAAGGCTCAATCAAACTTAGGCCCCAGAAGTCGGAGAAGCTTCTTGCTGATCTGGCTTCTGTTCAGGTTAAGGTAAGTTCTTCGGGTCTTTATCTCTTTTCCCTTTTTCCAAGTGTTTTGGTTGGGTACTGAACTGTTTGCTCTGTATACTGCAGACCCTGCACACCCTTTCTGCTCTGACGGAGGTCTCTCCCCCTTCAGAGGAGGTTGACAAACTTCAGGCTGAGCCGGACGAGGTCAGGCTTCAGCTCGGTACTGCTTAGTCTAAGGCCCACGAATCTGCGGAGAGGCTGAAGGAGTCCCAGAATTCTCTGGCCATCATGGAGTCAGAGAAAAACCTTGCCGTTCACCAGGCAAAGAGGCTTCAGAGGGAGATGGACGGCATGCGGTACCACTATAATCAAAAGCTTGAGGATGCAGTGGAGTAGGCCAAGCTAGAGAACGAGATGGAGATAAAGATGGAACTGGAAGGAATGGCCAACACCCTGATCATGTTTGGCTTCAACAACTTCCGATCTAGGTTCCTTGCTAAATTTCCCGATTTCGACATATCCTTGATTGTGCCTCCAGGGGTTACCCCTCCCGGGGCTGCCGTTCCGAGAGAGGTGGTCGACGTTCTCCTTGCCGATCCCACTGAAGTTGCCGTCCCGAGCGAGATGGTTGATGCTACCCCTGCCGATCCTTCCCCAACTGTTGAGCCTGCTTCTGCTGATCAGGCTTAGGATATATGTATTTAGTGTTTTTTTTTTTTTGAACCTCCAGTGTAACAGGCTAATTTGTTGAATGAAACGGTATTTTCTTTCTCAAATGTCTTCATCCCATTTCTTTTGTGTTTGGTTGACCCATGTAGTATTGCGTTGCACTGCTGCGTAGTATGTTGATGTGAGAAATTGCTACAAGTGAGGCTGTTCTGGAGCCCTCCAGACCAGCTTTTTAACGGTTGGCAGTTGTTTTCCGAGCTGTATTTGCAATAAGACAATGACTGTAGACTAGTTCTGATTGCTTCTCCCTCTCTGGATAAGGTAGGAAGGCAATTTCAATCAGACATGTATTGATCTTGTGTCACATATTTGGGGATAAATTCTGTAGAATTCTAAGACAGTTTGTTCTAAACCCAAGTTCTGTAGTAGAAATTTGGTGTCTTATGTCTATCACTCTGATGATTGAGACTGCTGCCTCTTCAGTTATTCAGACCAGGACTGAGATACATCCGAACTGATGGTCTTTTGTCATACACGTGGTCTCTTAGGGATGAACGGAGTGACCAAGACTGAGAGGTCTATATGTTGGACCGAGGGCCTTTGTATTAAGGTGGATCGGACTCTGTTTGCTTGACCAATACGGTATGCTTGGGGAAGCCTTGCATCCCGTCTTTTAGGTATTTGAAAGGATGTTTTTATATGTCATTCATTTAAACAGCTGTCTTTTGAGTTTTCGAGGCCAACCCTTTATTTAACCGTTGCGACGGTTCAAATGGGTGACTTTTGGGCTTCGAGGGTCTATATATCTGAAAGAGGAGCATACGGTTGCACCCCATCTTTTTACTTTTGCTCTCAAACTGTCCCCCTGTCGGAGAGAATTCGAATGTCTTTTAGAGGCCTGCCGTTTGCCTAGAGATGATTGACGATTTTCAGTCCGAGTTAGGAATGATTAAACTGTGGCCGAGAGTTAACCTTCCTCTTGATTAAGTCTCCAAGGAAGGATTAGAGGAGGCCAAGATCTTCTTGTCCATCTTAGCATCCGGTCAAGATTCCTCCAATTGGAGGTGGACCCTCCTTGATTCAATCGAGGCTTGGAGTATTGGTGATGAAGACGAAGGTGGGGTGCCTCCTTCACTTTGTGTCTTGGCAGAGACCCTTGCTCAAGCCGGTTGGGATGTCAAGCCGGATTTGAGGGAAACGAAGGTGGAAAATGGAGGTCTCTTGAGACCCAGAGCCCTCATCATCCATTGGTCTTGAGATCAGTGACAGTGATGATGAAATGGCCTGGGTGCTTCTTGTTGTAGATTGGGGTTTAGGATTCCTTCCTTTCAAATGGAGCCGACGACGGCGATAATGGAGGTTTGGAACTTGGGTCCCTTTCTCATTCAAGGAAGAAGGCCATGATGTTGCAAAAACGTAAGGATGCCTTTGTTGCAGCTTCTGTGAAACGTCGTGATGTCTTTGTTGTAGCTTCTGTGTACTTGTTTTATTTCCAGTCTTCTTGTACTAATGTAAATTTTCTGAATCATCAATAAAATTGAGTTCCTTCTTCTCAAATCTGATGTTTTTGTGTTTGGATGTGCTCTTTGGGAGTTAAAACACCTTCTTGTGCACTTCTGATGAATAATTCTTCTGTATGTTCTAAGAGTAGATCAAAGAAACTAACATAAAATTTGAAGCTTTTGAGCCAAAGTACTTTAAGCCTGCTCAGTGCTGTAGTATTCGTTGCTTGTTGGTACGTAAACCAAATAATCTAAGTATCAGCTCTGAGGTATTCCGATCAAGGAAACTTGTGAAAATAGTAGTCAGACTTTAGTTGAAGATGTTTGGAACTTCTGTCTGTGGATGGACTAGATCATTGAATCTGTATATTAAAGACGGACCAAGCTCGGAAGGCCTGTGCATTATAGATGGACCAGGCTCTGAAGGCCTGTGCATTAGAGATGGACTAGGCTCGGAAGGCCTGTGCATTAGAGATGGACCAGGCTCGGAAGGCCTGTGCATTAAAAGATGGACCAAAGACTAAGGCTTGTGCATTGTAGATGGACCAGGCTCTGAAGGCCTGTGCATCAAAAGATGGACCAAGCACTAAGGCTTGTGCATTGTAGATGGACCAGGCTCTGAAGGCCTGTGCATTAAAAGATGGACCAAGCACTAAAGCTTGTGCATTGTAGATGAACCAGGCTCTAGAGGCCTGTGCATTATAGATGGACCAGGCTCGGAAGGCCTGTGCATTCGAGGTGAACATTTTATGGAGGTATTAAAAAGAAAGAAACATCTTTATCGACTAATACTTCCGTAAATGCTCTACATTCCAAGGCCTAGGAATAGGCTTCCCAGTCATGTCCTCTAGCCAGTAGATGGTAGGCCTAACAACCTTTGCCACTCTGTAAGGGCCTTCCCAGTTGGGTGACAACTTTCCCATAGTGGGATCCTTGGTGTTCGAAAAAGCTCTCCTTAAGACAAAGTCTCCAACTTGAAAGCTGACCGTCTTGAGCCCCACCTTGGATCTGTTGACCATTCTCTGCTGATAGGCTTCCATCCTGATGCTGGCTTGATCCCTTTTTTCTTCAAGTAAATCCAAATTTTCTGTCAAATGCTGATCATTGGATTCTTGTTCGAAGGCTTCAGTTCTTAGAGTTGGCATACCGATCTCAACCGGGATTACCGCTTCTAGAACATAAGCCAGTGAGAAGGGAGTTTTAGAGGTAGGGAGTTCTTCTGGTTGTTTTGTAGGCCCAAAGAACCCCAGGGAGTTCCTCTGCCCACTTTCCTTTGGCCTGCTCCAACCTTTTCTTTAATCCATCAAGGATCGTTCGGTTGGTGACCTCTGCTTGCCCATTTGCTTGTGGATGGCCTGGAGAGGCAAAGTGTTGCCTAATGTTGAGATTTTCACAGAATTTCTTGAAGCCTTTACCAATGAATTGCGTCCCATTGTCAGAGATGATCACACGTGGTATACCGAACCTGCATACAATGTTTTTCCAGGTGAAGTTTTCAACTTCCTTCTCTATAATGTGTGTTAGAGGTTCAGCTTTGACCCATTTGGAGAAATAGTCAATGGCTACCAAAAGATACTTCCTATTTGGTGGGGCCTTGGGTAATGGACCCACGATGTCCATCCCCCACTGAGCAAAGGGCCAGGGGCTAGTAATCGGGATGAGCTCGTGATGAGACTGGTGTTGATATGGGGCAAACCTTTGGCATTTGTCGCATTTCTGGACGTACTCCTTAGCCTTCCTTAGCATGCTAGGCCAATAGTAGCCCTAAGTTAGAGCTCGGTGAGCTATCGTTCTGCCCCCATTATGATTCTCGCAAATACCCTCGTGTATTTCAGCCAAGACATATTGTGATTCTTCTAGAGCTAAGCATTTTAACAAGGGTTGAAAGTAAGACCTTCTGTAAAGCTTGTTGTTCAAGATCAGGTACCGAGCCGCCCTGATTCGGATTCTCCTTGGTTTATTTTTGTCTTCCGGGAGGAGCCCGGATTCTAGGTACTAAAGGATTGGGGTCATCCAGTTCTGGGGTTGTTCAGTAATTTGGGCAACTTGGGCTTCCTTCATGTTGGGTCCTAGTTGGTAGGAGATTTTTACTGTGGAATTCCCTTCTGACTTTAGGCGGGACGCCATGTTTGCCAAAGCATCTGCTCTGCAATTCTGGCTTCTTTCTATTTTCTGGATAGTGAACGTCTGGAAGGAGTGCTTCAAGTAGTTCACCAGTTCAGAGTACCGAAGCATCCTGTCATCTTTAATGGAGGATTCTCCCAGGACTTGGCTTACCACCAGTTGGGAATCTGAGAAGACTTTAAGGTTCTGAACCTCGCATTTCAGAGCCAACTTCATGCCTAGGATTAGGGCCTCATATTCTGCTTCATTGTTGGAAGCTTTGGATCCCAAGCTGACTGTTTTTTCTGATGAGAGCCCATCAGGGGACTGTAATACCAGGCCCACTCCTGAGCCTTGATCCATTGACGACCCACAATATAGAGCAGTCGGGTTCCTGAAGTTTCAACGAACTATGCCTTGCCTTGAAGTGCCAGGGTGAACTTGACAACGAAATCAGCCAAGGCCTGTCCTTTGATGGAGTTCCGTGGTACATATGATATGTCAAATTCCCCTAACTCCAGAGACCACTTCACTAATCTTCTTGAAACCTCAACCTTCCTCAATATTGACTTTAGAGGATAGGCGGTTGATGAGCTTAGAAATAAGGCCTGAGCTTCCGAGCTGATATTACCAAAGCAAAGGCTAGCTTCTCGACCTCTAGGTATCTCTTTTCTGTATCGAGCAGTGCCCTACTGATGTAAAATATGGGCCTCTGTACTCCCCTGTCCTGCTTGACTAATGCAGAGCTGACTGCGTTTTCAGAGACTGCAAGGTACAGGAGTAGCTTTTCCCCCTGTACTGGTTTTGACAGAAGTTCTGGAGAGGCAAGATACTCCTTCAGTTTTTGAAAAGCTTTCTCACATTCTTCCTTCCATTGTAAAGCTTTGTTGCCCTATAAGGCTTTGAAGAAGGGTAGGCAGCGATCAGTGGACTTGGAGATAAATCTGCTTAGTGCCGCGATCCTGCCATTCAGTGCCTGAATGTCTTTTCTAGTTCTTGGAGACTTCAGTCCAATCAGGGCTTGGATCTGAGTGGGGTCTGCTTTGATACCTGTCACGACCCGAAACCCACCCTCTGCCGATCTCGCATCGCGACCGCCACCCTCAGGCCCGAGGACCCTTGGGCGAAGGCTCACATAGGCAGCGGTATCGAATAGATGTGCAACATTCGTTTTGCGGAAGCTGTGAAAAAACTTTTTCTTTTCTTTTCTCATTTTTGAATTATGCACATCCGTCCGATACTGTCGCTCCATACATAGCATACATGGTTACACATTCAGAGTATAACTAAAACTTAAAACTTAATACATTAATACGATACATGTTCGGTTGCCCAGAGGGCTTAATACATATTCATACATTGTCTACTAATACAAATTGTACTACTAGAGTTCATAGGTTCCTCAAAAGAAACTACTTATACATATCTTCCCAAAAACAGCTAGACTCATCCCCATCGTCCCCGAGACCCTGTCTGCTGTGAATCACCTGAAAGGGGGGTCCGAACAAAGTCCGAGTAAGCTAATCTAAGCTTGTGAGCAATTCGAGTATTCGTCATGGGGTTTTCAATTAGCAGTGGTTTTTAGTACATAAGAGTTTGTAAAATAATCACCGCCAATTGTTCGTATACTTGAATACAGAATATATGCATTCCTTAAAAACGTGTAGCTTTGAAACATTTAAAGTATTCAAGCTAAACTTATACATATGAACTTCAAAACATATAACATATCATGTATTTCTTAAATAGAGTATATAAAACTCAAAACATATGCTTAATGAAAATGAGGGTGAAAACCTTGCTTCATTTTCAAGATCACTTGGTCATCTTTTCTCTTTAATTAGATGGAATCTATTTCGAACCAGAATCCGATTTTACTGCCAATACTGTCGATCTCATTTGCCTGGGGGATTAGATCCTGCTACCGGGCATTTACTGTTGAATCCCGAAGGATTTCAACCATCATAGGGGGTGCTTTAAACACCATTTATCTTGTAAAACATTTATTACATGGCTTCTTCAATAGATGCTTTCATGAGTATTTAAAACATGAATGCATAACTTTTACAATAAAACTTCAAATACTGGCAATAATCAAATTCAGAATATTTTACATAATTGGGCATTTAAAACTTTAGACATGCTGAAATATGTTTTAAGAAAATTGTGAGAGAAACCATTCACTAAGCATGTCATAATAGAATTTATAAGGATGGAACAATTTAAAACTGAATCATGTAAATACTGAATTTGAAACTTCAAATACTTCATATCTTTGAACTTAAAACCATTTTCAAATCCATGGAGTTAAATCTCCAATTCAAACACAGGGTTACTCACCTTGGTCTTTTAGGGTTAGTGCTAATAATGCGTTTTCCCACTTTCCTTGTAGTTCCTAAGAACAATTCATAAATATCTCATCAACTTCACATTCATTGTAATATCATCTCGATATTCCTTAACTTATGCTTAAATCGTATTAGATCCTAAAACGATTTCATAATTTCCTATGTACTTAACTTAACTCGTACTCTTAACCTATGACACAATTAATGTGTTAGGAATTGAATTTATTTCAATTTATACTCTTCTGGTAGCTCCATAAATTTTAATTTAATTTATTTACTTCACATGTTTACGTGTCGTGTCTTTTCATACTTTATTTCTTCATACTTGCCTTAGTTTAATACTTCGGCAATATTTCAGTCTATAGTCATCTGACAGATGCTATTCATCAAATTTTATGTCTTTTTATTTTAGACATTTCTTTTGGTCGGATAGACTCTACCATTGAGTCTGGAGTGTCGAAGAAAGTTGGTTTAGGCTTTCTTAGAATGTAATTCGGGCTTTTATATGTAAAAGGGCAAAATGGTCATTTACCGTTTTATGTGTCATATTTTTCTGTAATTCGTTTCGTAATTTGGACTCCATTTTTGAGTCCGGGATGTCAAAGAAAGTCAACTTAGACCTTCTCTGGTTCTCATTTGGCTTTTAAGGCACTAGGGGTATTTTGGTCATGTTACCCCTTTACGTGTCTTTATTTTTCGGGCCCCGTCTCGTAAAACGGATCCTACCATTGGCTTTAGAATATCCTGAAATAGTAAGGATACACTATTCATATGTTTAATTTGGACTTCATTTGCTTCATATATGACCCAGGGCCAAAATAGTCATTTTACTTTATTTATTAAATAATTAAATTAATTATTTAATTATTTTTCCAAGGGTCTAATTGCATAAAATCCTCATTAGTTGGGCCCCAGTATAATTTCATAAAACAGTTGGGGTCAAACTGTAAATAGAGGAAGTCTTGGTTTATTTAATTTTAAATAAATCAGAAAACCAATTGGTTCCGTCCAAGAATAAGTGAACCGGTCCGGTCTGGTTATAAACCAATCGGCTTAGTCGCTTTATTTACATTGGCTGACGTCATGATGACGTCTGCCCTAGCGTTCGATTTAATTTACCCACATTCAAAACGCTGTCGTCTCATTAATTCGGTGGCAATCCCAGAGGCTACCACCTGTCCGAGTTGACTCAACCTCATTTAAAAGCCGAGTCGACCCGTTTTCTTCTTCTCCACGTCGACCACGACTGAAACCCTAATCCCGTTTCCCTTTTCTTCCATTTTCGTGAGCTTCTACTTAACCAATCTCTATTGTTTCTAACCTAATCCATTTCTGGAACATTGGTTAAGAGTTTGGCATTCGTTTTAGACTTTAAATCGATCTCATGGGTTCGGGCAGAGGGTTGATAACCCAACCTGCAACTCCTTCGTATATGCTTGTTTTTGAGCCAAAATCATTGAGGTTTCTTCTGTCATGATCCATTTTCGATAAGGTTTCATTCCCCATTCTTTAAACCTAGTTTCGGTGTGAGTTCCATAGTTTGGTTTTTAAAACCAAAACCTGCAACCCGTGTTATGGAAGTCATTTCTTTTGATTTTTGGTCGCGGTAACACGTTTTTGGAGTGTTCGTAGGGTCTAGTTAAGGTTCCAACCAACCAAATTGGGTTTTGGAGAACTTGGTTCAGACCTGCTTCAAGCAAGGTCTTCAATGGCGGATGCTTCTGGGTTTCATGTTTTTAGTCATTTTCATAGCCAATTCTCATGCTTGATACATGTCTAGACATATATAACACATCATACGTATAAAAATAACTGTAAACAGTTCATATTAAATCATAACTTCTAGAGAGAGAATTTTAATTGTTTTATGGGTTTACCTTTTTCTACACTGTTTCCTCCTCTTCCCACTTCTGATCCTTCTGTTATTCTCCTCAGCTTCTCCCTCTTTTGGTTTATGTCGTAGGAGAACAAACATGCTTGCATGTTTTGGTTTTAAAGAGAAGTAACCGACCTCTCTCTCTCTCTCTACATGACTCACCCTATTTCAGTCCCCCATTTCGGCTGCTGTCCCATCTCATAAATTTCTCTTTTCCTTTTGTTGCTTTACATTTATTACTTGCTTGATATTTACATGTTATATATATATATTCACACACTACACACCATGAGAACACACACACAGCCGACACACACTCACCTTGCACGGTTTATACACTTTAACCATATATATATATATATATGCTTGACTTTATCTTTTCTCATTCATATACATACTTGCTTTCACATATATACATACATATTTTGATGTATACTCATACATATAATATAATATACACATACATAAAATATTTAATTTATAATTAATATAAACATTTCTTATACTTTAATTAATTAATTATTAAATTAATTAATTATTCTTGTTAATCTCGTAATACATGTCATATGACCCGGTATCTCGGGTCGGGATATTACAATACCCCTCTAAGAGACAATGTATCCCAAGAATTTTCCCTTCGTCACCCCGAAGGTACATTTCGAGGGATTGAGCTTCATCTTGTGCTATCTTAGGATATCGAAGGTCTGGGCTAAGTGCTGGAGGTGACTACCTTTCTGCAGACTTTTGACCAGCATATCATCAATGTATACCTCCATGGTATTGTCGAGCAGCGGACTGAACATCTTGTTAACCAACCACTGGTATGTGGCCCCAGCATTCTTCAAACCGAATGGCATTGCTCTATAGTAGTAGAGACCTCGTTCGGTTATGAAGGCTGTCTTCTCCTGGTCTGGAGGGTACATCTGAATTTGGTTATACCCGGAATAGGCATCCATAAAACTCATGAGTTTGTGCCCGGCAGTAGCGTCAACCAGCTGGTCTATCCTTGGCAGTGGAAAGCTGTCTTTGGGGCATGCCTTATTGAGGTCTGTATAGTCAACGCAGACCCTCCACTTGCCATTTTTCTTCTTGACCAGGACGATGTTGGCTAGCCACTCAGGGTAGAACACTTCTTGTATCCTTTTGGCTTCAAGCAGCCTCTGGACTTCCTCGTTTATGATCTAATGCCGCTCTGGGGCTAGCGGCCTTCTTTTCTGTCTCACTGGTGGGTGATCTAGGTCCATCATTAGTTTGTGAGTTATCAGGTTTGGATCTATACCTTCCATGTCTTTGGTCTCCCATGCAAACATAGAGAGATTGTCTTTCAGAAACTTGATTATTTTCTCTTACTCAGCGCGTGTCAGGTCTGGACCAATGTACAAATAGCGTCCTTCTGATTCTGAACTGACCAATACTTTAATAGGTTCGCCAATGGGTTTGGCCTTGCTATCCAGTCCCCTTGGGCTTAGGGGTTCTTCAATTCTGGAAGGGCAACTTTCCTCCTCGAGAGTGTGGGAGAGAATTGGATCCGCATAGTCCCGGATGTACTGTAATTGCTATTTGGCAGTTTTTTCCTTGAGTGCAATGGCATGGCACTCTCGAGAAGTTGGCTGGCACCCTCTGACAGAATAAACATTCTGGTTGTGAACATACTTCAGACATTGATGGAGGGTCGAGGTAACCGCCCCTATCTGGTGCAACCATGGTCTCCCAATTATGACATTGTAGGGAGATTTCATATTCAACACCAGGTACTCTGAGATGGCGGTTTTCTGCCCTTCCCCTACAGTAGTGGGCAAGTCGATTCTTCCCAATGGGGTACTGAGATTGCCATCAAACGCTGCCTTTACGGCAGTGATAGGCTTGATGCTGTTGTGGTCCATCCCCATCTGTTTGAGTGGCTCATGGAATAGTATATTGACGGAGCTGCCAGTGTCAACCAGAACTCTTCTGATCTCGAAGTTGGCAATCTTGAGAGTGATGACGAGGGCATCACTGTGAGGGCAGTGCACCTCTGCTAGATCCTGTTCTGTGAATTGGATCTCCGGTGCTGGTTTGAGCCTTTTTTCGACGTTGGAGATCTGCAATACGTCTAGGGCAGCCCTGGCCTCTTGAGCGTACCTTTTTCTTGCCCTGTTGGACGTTCTTGTAGTAGGGGAGTCTGCATGGAGGACATAAATGACATGGTTGTTCTACCTTTAAGGCTCATTTCAAACTTCCCTCTGCTCTTGTCTTTGCTCAGGCCTCTGCTCTATCCGCTGCTGAGGTTTGTCTTTGTGGGGATTTTGCCTCCTGTCCTGCTTAAGGAACTCCCGGAGACGTCCTTTCTTTATGAGTTGCTCAATCTCATATCTAAGGGACCTACATGAGTTAGTCGTATACCCATGATCTTCGTGGAAATTACAATATTTACCTGTGTCTCGAAGGCTGGGATCTTCTTTGATGGGTTCTGGCCATCTCAGGTTTTCCCAATCTCGGATCTGTCGAAGTACCTGATTCGGTGTCGTGTTCAGAGGGGTAAAATTAGTGAACTCCCTTGGTCCGGAATTGTAAACAGCCTTGGGTGCCGTTCTCTTTTCTGGACTCTTGACTCTCTTTTTGCTAGGGTCTCTTCTATAGTCCTCCTTCTTATGATCCTCCCGCTTCGGATTATCCCTCTGGTTCTGTTCTTTGCCCTTCTAGGATGTGCGGTTGGCTTCTTCCAAGTTGATGTACTTCTTGGCCCAGTCCATTAAGGCGGCCATGTCGGCAGGAGGGCTTTTGGTCAAGGAATCTCTGAAGCCACCGTGAGCAAGTCTAGCAGTTAAGGCAGCTACAAGGAATCTTGGGCTGCAGTCGGTGATCTTTGTGAGTTCGGCATTAAAGCGCGCAATGTAGGCTCTGAAGGACTCCTCCTTAGTCTGCTTGACATTTAACAGGAATTCTGGTCCCCTTCTGAGCCTTCTGCTGGTCATAAATCTATCCAGGAATTGCCTATCGAGCTCATAGAAGCTGGTAATTGAGTTCGGAGGGAGGTGGTGGAACCATTTCAGAGCAGTTCCCTTCAAGCTGGTAATGAAAGTTCGGCACATAAAAGCATTAGAGGCCCCGTGGAGGGCCATCATATGCTGGTAGTGCGAGAGATGATCTCTTGGGTCTCCAATCCCATCGTACAGGGTGAATTTTGGCACCATGAACTTCCTGGGCCTTTCTTCTGACAAGATGGCAGCAGTAAATGGGGTGGCAAGTCTTCCGAGCAGCCTAGCCAACTCATCTTACTCTGGAGGTTTTTGGGCACCACTTAAAGCTATTGTTCGGTCCATAGATTTGGCAATTTCTTCGACCCTCTGTGGGTCTCTGAACCGGACCTCTTGTGAACCTTGCCTCACAGCCTTAGCTTCAGGGTAGTCGGGCTGAGCACGTCCCTCGGATGGAGGAAGGTTCCGAGCTGGCAAAATTAGTGTTGCTTGGGGATGAGGCTCCTACGGTGCCAGATGTGATCCCGAGGCCCCCGGAGTCGAGGCTCTAGTAGTGCTTCGGTAGTGGACGTTAGGGATGAAGGCTAATGTTCCCTAGCCTGGGGCTGCTAACGGCTGTGGATCTCTGCCAAAGTGAGCAACACCCCGGGGGTGCCCAGGCTGGTTATTTGGAGCCTGCTCATGGGTCTTTTCATTCTTAGTGGTTATATGGGGTTGCGTTCTTTCAGCAACATTGACCAGCGGGTTAAGGAGGACTTGTCCCTTGATTCTATGTGAGCATTGCCAGAGTTCTAGATATGGCAAGTAGCTGTTCTAGTACAAGTTCATTGTGCCGCTTGATTGATTCGATCTCTTGTCGCATGGGATTAACTGTTGGCCCTCTTGCTCGTGGAACAGGCGACCAACGTTGAGAGCTTTGTGGGTTTTGAGCGTTCTGTCTCGGTCGGAGATTTAGGGCCATGGTTTTCCGGTGAGGAAAAAGATAAGTTTGTGAATAGAGCACTTGGAGATTAGTCGTTTCCCACAGACGGCGCCAAACTGATGCTGCACTTTTCGGCTCGCAATAAATTTAGGCTCAATACCTGTAGAACACTCAAAAAATGGGGGATCAGAGGGCCACCGGATTGGCTCCGGCGGTAGCCGCTCCGATGCTTAAGTAAGTAAATTGGCTTGAAAGACTATATTGAAAGCCAAAGAATGAGCATGAAAATAAAGCGTACCTTTAGGGTTTAATTTATAGACTGTGGCCTTCCTAAGTTGATTAGGATTCGGAGCCGTGAATATAGGGATTTGATTCATAGGAGATTGCAGTTACCTTGTGGAATATTGCATCGTAGATAGAGATAATCATAGATAGTAGTTTCCCTGCTGAAGACTATTTCCTTGTTGAAGACTGTTTCCTTATTCCTTGCTTGGCGGTTGTTAAGGAAACCAAAAGGTCGGAACCATACGGAATACTGAGTGAATATTGCCCAGAGCACTAAGGTCTGGAGCATATGCGTATGAGAATTCCCTGGAGGCTCCGCCTGCTCTGTATGACCGAGTTTATTGGCTCTGTAGGATATGTATATGAGGATGTCCTGGAGGCTGCGCCTGCTCAGTATGACCGAGTTTATTGATTCTGTAAGCACACGTGTCTCAAGGTGATTGGTGTGTCTATTTGTGGTGTATCATGATTTATCTTCAATCTCGTTTTGATCTCTGATCACAAAACAGAGTTCGGTTCAAGTTTGGTTCAGACCTTGATTCGAAGTTCATCAATGGCGATTTTGCGATCCTCACTATTTTAGGCCCTATCAAGCTTCACTTTCAGTCCCAAACCCTCGTACAACATCAATAAGGGCCATGCATACATTTTAATTCCATTAACAATTTGTTAACAAAAAAATTTTCTTAGAGAGAAAAAGTTCAGTTCTTGAGTGTTTACCTTCAACAGTGATGCTTCTCTCCCCTTGGTTTGATTCTGAACCTTCCTCCAACCACAAACATGCATGTATAAGGCTTCGTCCCTTCCCTCTTCTTCTTTTTCTTCTTCTTCTTCCTCTTCCTTCTCTCTCTCTCTCTCTCAACTGCAACACACATGGTCTGATACACAACTTTACAAAAGGTCTGAATACAAGGAATTATACACTCAAGTCTAAGTGTCCACATCATGTAGTTTGTGTATGTCATCTAATTGGCTAGATGCTTGGTGCAATGGGGTGTTGCCACGTCTCTTTTTTTCCTGAATTTTCTACACATTTTATGGGTTGTATAAATATGTGTATATATATATATATATCATGTGGCTAATATGGCACAAATGGACTTGAAGCTTAGTGGCTAATCTTTTTGGTATAAGTCATTCCTTGTTTTTATTGGTCTTCGGTTCAAGACTTTGTAAGAGCCTTTTTAAAGTTCTTTTTCTCCTTTTTCCTTTGTATATGCATTATGTTGCATGTTAGAGTACTTTATTTATTTATTTTTGATGGGTAAATAAATGCATTAAAAGGGGAAAAATATACAAGGTCAAGGGGGCATACCCCCAAAGCAAGCCTAGGGGAGAGGAGAACTTCTACAAAGAAGGACACCCATCCTAAGGCTACAAAAGAAGAAACCTACTAGCAGAAAGGAAGGGAATAAAATAGAGCCTTACTAGGAGAAAATGCTACTAGGGAGCGACCAAATACAATAGAAATGCCTATTAGAGTCAGTAGGCTTCTGGCCTCTAATAGTGGACAGCCGCCCAGGGATCAAATTTTGAATTTGGACAATAAGTGCTTGATGGGAGTTCTTTTGGTTAGCAAAAATATGTGAGTTTCTTTCCCTCCAAATGATGTAGATAGTGCAGGCGAGGATGAGCTTTCCACGTAAGGAGGATAAGCTTTTCCCCTTGAAGGTGATTCTAGTCCACTCAATAGTGTGCTGCCAATTCTTAGTAGGCCATTGATGACCACTTTTAGAAAGCAGGAGCTGCCATATATTGGCCGTGTAAGGACAAGAAAAGAAAAGATGGTCATGGCACTCATTATCATGATTGTAGAAAAGGCATTTCTAGTCCACGGATGAGTTGAAGATCCAGTCCTTGGTTCTAAGATAGTTACGGATAGCCATCCACAAAATGAAATCGGTCCTTGGAATGGCCTTAGGAACCAAATAAGCTTCCACCAATAAATGGGAAGCTTGCAGCTTCGGATAGTCTTCCACGCAGAATGAATTGAAAAAAGACCATCAGAGCATGGATTCCAGAATGCCTTATCTTCTCTACTGGGAATAGGAAGGAGATTAGGCGGCATATTGCGCTTGAGGTCTAGCAGATTAGGAGAATTTGCTATAGGCCAATTCCATTGATTGTTAGAAATAATGGAACTAACTTTGGCATTCCTTCCTAAACCTGAATCATAGATAACGCTCTCCCCCATATTATCAATGATAGAACCACTGGGCCAAGCCCAAGAGTAGCATTGAGGACATCTGATCTCCCATAGGCTTCTATCGTTGATGAGGTTCTTGCGAGCCCAATGAACCCAAGGGGGGGAGGAAGGATGCTGACAAAGAGACCAAATCAGCTTACCAAAAGCAACTTGATTCCACTCCTCAATTTTCTTGATGCCAAGGCCGCCCTCTTCCTTAGGGCAAGTAAGATCATCCCAAGCAACTTTAGATCTAGAAGAAATGAGGTGGTTGCCACTCCAAAGGAAGGATCTCATAGCTTGCTTAACTTGGTTTATCACTTTCTAGGGAGGACAAAGTGAGAGGACCAATAAATCTGAATACTAAAGAGCACAGATTTAATAAGCTGAATCCACCTTGCGTAGGAGAGAAATTTATTAGTCCAGAAGGAGATTTTAGAAATGATTCTATCAACCACGGATTTACAGTCAGAGGCTTTGCGAGGGGAACTCTAAGGTAGCGAACCAGGAGGGATCCTTCAGGAAAACCAACATGATAGAGAATAATCTGCTTTAGGCCCTTTTCAATACCAGCAAGAAAAATGTTACTTTTAGAAGCATTTGGTTGAAGACTCGAAAATGAGGCAAACAAATCAATACTTTCTTTAAGGATAGAAACTAAGGCAAGGTCACCGTGGCAGAACAGCATTATGTCATCCGCAAAACATAAGTGGGAAAGCCTAGTTTTGTGACATCTCCAATGGAACTTGAAGGAGGGAATGCCCACTTTCTACTAAAGGATCATGGAAAGAACATCCATAGCAAGCATGAAGAGGTAAGGAGAGAGAGGCTCGCCTTGCCTGGTGCCTTTAACACCAGGGAAATTGCCTTCTAGTTCCCAATTGATAGCAATAGAGAACGTAGTGGTAGTGATACAGGCTTGGATCCACTCAATAAAGAGGCGAGGAAATCCAAGAATACATTTGGAATCCAAGATAAACTCCCACTGGATAGAATCAAAAGCTTTTTGAAGATCAACTTTAATAGCACATCGAGGGGATCCAAAGCCCTTATGGTAGTTGTGCATAAACTCTTGGGCAAGAAGGATGTTGTCGCTGATTTTCCTCCCTTGGATAAAAGCAGACTGGGACTCATCAATGATACTAGGCAGAACACTTTTGAGACGATTAGCGAGGATTTTGGAGATGGCTTTATATAAGGTATTGCTGCCGGAGATGGGCCTATAATCCTACACATAGGATGGATTAGAGACTTTAGGATTAAAAGGTATAGCCGTGGCATTAATTTCCTTTAGCATGGACTTCGAAGAGAAGAATTTTGAAATTGCAGCAATAACATCATTCTTGACAATGCTCCAAGCTTTCTTGAAGAAATGCCCATTAAGCCCATCAGGACCAAGAGCTTTGTTAGGGTGGAAGCTGAAAAGGGCATTTTCAATTATAGGCAAGCTTACCCTAGATTGCACGGTCAATAACATTTGGAGAGAAGGGAATAGCATATTGTTCATCATGTTAAAGAAAAAATTCAGTCAGTAACTACAGTGAGCAACGATTTTCAAGTCATCAATGATTCTACCCATGCATTATGTGTGAAGGAATCAATTTCCTCTACTCGGATATGAGCTATTCCAGACCTGGCTAATGCTCCCCCTAGAGTTAATGCAGGGGTCAATGTGGTCGATATTAGCAACGCTGAGACAGCCACTAGTGCAAAGGTTGCTGGTAAATATAAATCAGTACAACAAGAGGTTCACGCTCACTTTCATGCCGTGAAGGGTGGGCAATGGCATCAAGAGACAGACCCGTGTTCTACCAGGGGTGACGACTCGCAAGCGCAAGTTAAATCCTCTCTAGTTCTATCCTGGGCTGATGGTGTTGCGCACGGGGAATTTATTCCCAAGTCGCTCTGGACTTAGAAAAAGAACTTGGAGGTTTCTCTAGTGACTGCTCTTTCTTGGGTGAACCTTCCTTAACTGACACAAGTAATATACAAAAACCAGGTAATCGTGGGCAAGGAAGAAGGCTATCACCTTCATGGGTGTGTGCAGCCACCTCAAAAGCCAATGGGAGTGAATTATTTCCAGGCCACCCAACTTCCCATGCCCCCTACGTGTCAATTGGTAAAGCAGATGGACCTAATCCTATGGCTGGAAAAAATGAAAGTCAGAAAGTAGCTCAACCGAAAGTTATGTCACGTATAGCTTTCACCCCATCCGGCGCTGCATCAGCACGTCATTCTGACAGCCTTGTTGGCGCCCACATTACCGCTGCCCGAAGTAGTGAAAGGGCCCATTACTTTTACTCCTGTGTGTCACATGGAAAAACCAATGGGCAGGCACCATAGGTCAAAGACAATATCCCCTACGGTCTTCAACAACTCCTTCCTACAGTTCTAAAGGACGCTGGAAAAAATGAAGGTAAAAAAATAGCTCAACCTAAAGCTATGTCATGTATAGCTTTAGCCCCATCCGGCACTACATTAGCGAGTCATTCTGACAACCTTGCTGGCGCCGACATTGCCGCTGTCCAAAGTTGTGAAGGGGTCCATTATTTTTTCTCCTATGCGTCACATAGAAAAACCAATGGGCAGGCACCACCGGTCAAAGACAATATCCCCTTTCCAAAAGTCCTCTTCATCAAAAAATTCAAGTTGGAATTTAAGCAACCCCTACGTGAGGGCGATAGGATCACTATCTAACCCCCCCAAAAGTCCTTTAAGCTGGCATATCAGACTAGGAACACACACTGGTTGGCTATTTTCTAGACAAGAAAATGCCGTTTCTTTGGGTCAAAAAAGTTATAGAAAAACTATGGACCAATGAAGGGTTAACTTCTGTCCTTACCAATGGCAATGGATTCTATTTTTTCAAATTTGACTCTATGCATGTTATCAACTATATTCTTAAAGGAGGACTTTGGCACTTCTCTGGGCGACATATAATTCTCCAAAAATGGCACCCAAGTATGACTCTCTGTAAGTGGGATGTGGCAAGAATCCCTATCTGCATTAAATTCTACAATGTCCTTTATGAACTCTGGACAGCCCAAGGGCTTAGCTATGTCGCCAGTGCTATTAGGAACCCTCTTTACGTAGATTTTCATACGGAAGAACAATCCAGGATCAACTACTCTAAAATATGTGTGGAGGTGGATGCTACCAAAAAGCTACCCGATTGTTTTGATATCAAGCTATCTGACCACCCAAAGGTGGAAATTCTGGTTGAATACCAATGGCTTCCCTCCATGTGCACCCATTGTCAAACCTTTGGGCATAGAATTGCAAGCTGCCCTTCCATAATACGGGATAAAAGGCAAGCCACTCAAACCTCTGCTAATGCTGCCACATCCAATAATAAGAGTGTATGGACAATGGTTTCCAGTAGAGGCAAACCCAGTCAAATTGACAACAACCCAAGTGCAGGCTACGCCCAAGCAGGTGTCACTCTCACTGAAAACACCTTAAGGGATGTAGGGCAGAATCTGGATCACTCTGAAGCACTGCCTCTTAATTCAATTGAGACCATCTTTCCCAGCAATAGTCCATCCCTTGATGAACCAAATTTGATGCCTTATCCATCCCTTGATGATCCAAATCTGATGCCTCATCCATCCCTTGATGATCCTAATCTGATGCCTCAAGAAGTTCTCTCATCTTCCTCAATTCATGTAATGGCCACGGAAACTACTCAGGTCTTGAGCTCTCTCCCACCCCCCCATAATGATGGTATTGCTTTTTAGTCTCCTCAATATCCTAACGCTAGTGGATCTTTTTTAGCTAGAACCTCCCCATGTGTAGTCAGAAACTCTTCTTCGACTACTTCTCTAGATTCTAACCCATTAGTGGACATGATAGCCAAAGTTGATGAAGCTGATACTAGAAGCAATTACAAAAGAAATCAGCTCAGAAAGCAAAGATGGCAGAGAAAACTATTAAAGAATCATAGGATCTTAGGTTCTAACAACCTTTCCTTTTCTCAATGAATTTTGCATGCTGGAATATAAGGGGTATGAATAGCCCTCCAAGTAGAGGGAAGTTCGTTCTTTTGTTCATGATTATTCTCGCTGTTTTTTTGGTTTAGTTGAGACCAAAATTAAGAATGCTTCTAAAGATGCTCTAGCTAATTCTCTCATCCCTGTTTGGTCTTTTTTGCATAATTATCCTCATTCGCCCTCTAGGAGAATTTGGATAGGATGGAATAACTCTCTTTTGCAGATTAATTCTTCACGTACCAATGCTCAAGCCATTCATTGCAATGTTACAGTTTGGGACTCTAATACTCCTATGATCATTTCTGTTATATGTGGCTCCAACTCCCCTCTTCAGCGGAATGATCTATGGCGCGACATCATCCTCCAGGCCTTCATCTCCAAGGTTGTGCCGTGGCTTATATTTGGGGATTTCAATGCCATTCGTTTCCCTCATGAAAGGAAAGGTGGTAGCTATGACTGGTCCAATATTATGGATGACTGCAACAAATGCTTTATGAATTTTAAGCTTGAGGATTTGAGATACTCTTGCCATTTTTTCACCTGGTGTAATGGTCAGGCTGCCCCCCTTACTATTCAAAGGAAGCTTGATAGTGCTCTTGTCAACCAAGATTGGTTCACTACTTTTCTAACTGCAGAGGTTGAGTTTCTTCCCCCTGGCCTATCTGACCACTCCCCAATTATTGTCAGAACTTGCATTCGATTGAAAAGAGGCAAAATCCTTTTCAAATCTTCAACTTTTGGGCAGACTATGATGATTTT
This sequence comes from Nyssa sinensis, assembly GCA_008638375.1. Classification (NCBI taxonomy): domain Eukaryota; kingdom Viridiplantae; phylum Streptophyta; class Magnoliopsida; order Cornales; family Nyssaceae; genus Nyssa; species Nyssa sinensis. Next base: position 39,290,922 of record CM018031.1, read on the forward strand.
CTTCCTACGGTTGAGCAGGCCTGGAACTCAAATATCCAAGGTACAAACATGTTCATTTGCTGCCAAAAGCTCAAGAAGGTAAAGTATGCTCTTAAGGATTTCAATCAGCAAAGATTCAAGAACATTACCTCTAGAGTCCAAGAAGCCCATAATAAGCTTCATGACATCCAAAACCTCCTTGAGTGGAATTCGGGAAATAGCAGGCTCATCCATGCAGAAAAAAAGCTCTCCAATTTTATTATTATATTCTTTCCAGCGAGGAAAGCCTTGCCAAGCAAAAATCCTGAGTTCAATGGCTTTCTGAAGGCGATCAAAATACTTCCTTCTTTTTCAAATCAGTGATTAGCAGAAGAAACCGAAACAAGATTGTCAGCCTTCTTGATGCTACTGGTAACAGAATTGATTACATCAAAGTTCCATTCCGTATCCAGGGAAGCAAGCTCTTGCCGGCTTCATCACAAAGCGATTGCCAAATTACTCCCTCACGGCCCTCCATAGCCCAATTTCTGAAAATGAAATCCTGGAAGCTCTCTTCAGCCTCCACCCTAATAAAGCTCCGGGGCCTGATGGTTTCAATTGTTATTTTTTCCAAAAGACTTGGAGCATTATCAAACCTGAGGTCACTGCCACTATCTCTGAATTCTTTTCTTCATGATCCATTCTTAAAGCAATCAACTCCACTGCCATTGCCCTTATTCCCAAGGTCCTTAATCCCTCCTCTGTTCATGACTATCGCCCTATATCTTGCTGTAACACAATCTACAAAACCATCTCCAAAATCCTTGCCAACCGCCTTAAGAAAGTCCTCCCTAATCCCATTGATCCATCTCAATCTGCCTTTATTCAAGGAAGGAATATCAGTGATAACATCCTGCTTGCTCAAGAACTCATGCATAACTATCACAAGAACTCAGGCTCTCCACGTTGTACAATGAAAGTTGATCTTAAGAAGGCCTTTGACTTGGTGCGATGAGAGTGTATTATTGATTCTTTGTGCATTATAGGATTCCTTCAGCCTTTTATTGATTGGATTTACTACTACATTTCTACTGCTCACTTCTCAGTTGTTATTAATGGTGAGCTTGAAGGTTTCTTTCCTAGAGCTAAAGGGTTAAGGCAAGGGGATACCCTCTCCCCCTATCTTTTTGTTCTTTTTATGGAGTTCTCTCCTTGATTATCCATCAGAATTTAGTTGTCCGTCAATTTAAGCATCATTGGAGATGTCATAAAACCAAGCTGACCCATCTTTCCTTTGCTGATGATATTATGCTTTTCTGTCATGGGATCTCCCCTCTATTCTCAAGGAAGGTCTTGACATATTTGCTTCTTTCTCTGGTCTTCTTCACAATGCCTCTAAAAGTTACATTTTCCTATCTGGCATGGATAACAACATCAAGCATCATATCATTGACCATATTGTCTTCCCTAAAGGATCCCTTCTTATCTATTACCTTGGAGTTCCTTTGATCTCGGCTAAGCTCAAAGCCCAAGATTGCAAAGCCCTAGTTGAATGCATCATTGGTAAAATCACTCGTTGGTCTACTAAATCTCTATCCTATGCAGGTCGGTTTCAGCTTATCAAATCTGTGCTTTTTAGCATCCAGGTTTTCTGGTCTTCCCACTTCATTTTCCCCAAGAAGGTGGTTAAGCAAGTTGAGCAAGCTATGAGATCTTTCTTTTGGAGTGGCAACCATCTCATCTTGACCGGATCTAAAGTTGCTTGGGATGATATTACATGCCCTAGAAATGAAGGGGGGGCTTGGGATAAAGAAGCTTGTTGATTGGAATCAAGCAGCTCTGGGAAGCTTATTTGGGCAATATTTCAAAACCCATCTAATTCAGACCCTTGTTCAAGCCTTTCATCAAAATTTCTATTGGGAATGGCATCTTTGCTTCTCTTTGGTTTGACTATTGGCTCCCCATTGGTTTCATATATGATAATATGGGGGAAAGGGTTATATATGATTCAGGCCTTGGGAGATATGCTAAAGTTGGTTCCATCATTTTGAATCATTAGTGGAGTTGGCTGATAGCTAACTCTCCTCATTTTCTTGAGCTAAAAAATGGCATGCCTAGCAACCTTCATCCTTCTCCCCATCGGGACAACAAGGCTATTTGGCTGCCCTCTTCCAATGGGGATTTCTCCATCAGTTTAGCCTAGAATACTCTTAGAAGCCGGAAGCCCCAGGTTCATTGGTGGAAGCTTGTTTGGCACTCTAAAGCCATTCCCCGTGCTAGATTTATTCTTTGGATGGCCATTCGTAACAGTCTTCGGATGAAGGACTGCCTATTCTATTCTCACCTTCGTCATGATCACAAATGTCTTTTTTGTATGCATGAAGACGAGAGTCACAACCACCTTTTCTTCTCTTGTTCTTTTACATCTAACATATGGAACCATTTGCTCTCTAAAAGTGGTTTTCAATGCCCTTCTAGGCACTAGCATCAGATTCGTTATTTGGGCTACCAATAATTTCAAAGGAAAAGGGTTTTCTTCAACTATAGGAAAGCTCACCCTAGCTTGCACAGTCTATTTTATTTGGAGGGAAAGGAATAGCAAATTGATCTCCATGTTAAAGAAAAATCCCCAGGCTATCGTAGCTCAAACTCAGGAAATGATACGTGGCAGGCTCACTCCCTTTAAAGGGATTGCAAACACGAACACCAATAGACATCTTCAATGTATTTGGTCTCTTCCAAGTAGCATCTTCAATATGTAATGGTTTTGTAATGTAACGTATTGTTTTGTAGCTTTGGGTCATAAGCTCTTCTGCCTGTAGAAGCTCTTCCTTCCCTCTAGCTTGTTCGAGGGTATGCCCTTTTGATCTTGTATTTTCTTTTCATCTATTTAAATTATTTGCCCAGCAAAAAAAAAAAAGATAAGGCTGCAAAGGCCAGCAGTATGATCGAGGGGAAAACGCTTACTGATAACATCTCTCAATGCATGTTTCCCTGGGTAAGGGGCAGAACTAGCTGTGCTAGAGAGGTATTTATAGACCTGAGAATGACATGCTTGACATCCTTAATATCAGAAAGTCTATTGCAAGTAGAATCAAGGAGGCTGACTATTTTGTTTCTATTCCTTCTGTTGTTGATAGACTTGAAAAAGAAGGAACTATTCTGGTCACCTTCAGAGAGCCATTGAATGTGGGCCTTTTGCTTTGCAAGACTTTCTTCGCTAGAAAGCAGTAAGTTGAAGGCTTTTGAGGCCACCTTTTCCCAAAGTTATTCATGTGTTAATCCTTGATTCACGCCAATCATAATTTCTCATCAAATTATGATCGTCGTCATTAAATCACTTTCTTAAAATTGATCGTCTCTAGTCCATAGTTAATTGCTCTCATTTAAACATTTGTCTCCATATTCATAGACTATCAGTCTTAAGTAGAATTGTCCATGATTAATAAGAGAGTTCTCTTATCAAAATAATCATTATCCTTAATCACCCCACTTAATTGGGTCGAGATGTTACACCTTCGGCCATTTGGATGGCTAAATCTTGAAGAAATAAATGAAATGCTTCTATAATTTGCATAAAGCAGATAACAGAGCGCCAAATTATAGTTGTTTGAATCTATAGACAAAAAATAGAGATTTTCCTAAAAAATGAAATTTTGAGACTTATAATGGCCTGTTTTTTCAATCCATGCGTCGAAAACCAGTATCGGCCATTCAAATGGCTCAATCTTGAAGAAATACATTAATTGCATGTATAATTCACATAAAAGGGATAACAGAATGCCAAGTTATAGCTATTTGAATCCATAACCAAAACAATGAGATTTTTATCAAAATTGTGAAATGGAGGCTTAAAATGGCATTTGTTTTGGTCAAAACAGGCATAAAAAACCGCCATTGGTACTTTTAAATGGCTAGATCTCACAAAAAATACATGATATGCACATAAAATTTGCGTAAAACATATATTAGAGCACCAAGTTAAAGTTGTTTTAATCCGCAACCAAAACAATGAGATTTTCCTCAAAAAAAAAAATTGAGGCTTATACTGCCCTTTTTTCTCAAAACATGCATCAAAACTAACTTTGGCAGTGTTAGATGGCTAGATGTTGAAAAAAAAACATGAAAAGCATATATAATTCACATAAAGCCAATAATAGAGTGCCAAGTTGTGGTTGTTTGAATGCACAGCAAAAAATGCAAAATTTGCCTCAAAAATAAAAAAATAAAAATAAAAATTGAGGCTTATAATGGCATTTTTTCTCAAGCCAGCCGTTGCAAATTGCCTTTGGCCAACCAGATGGGTAGATCTCAAAGAAATACATGAAATGCTTCTACAATTTGGGTAAAGTGGATAACATATCACCAACTTATAGTTGTTTGAATCTACAACCAAAATCGAGAGAATTTCCTCAAAAATGAAAATTGAGGCTTATAATGGCCCATTTTCAATCCAGGCATCGAAAACCACCTTAGGCCATTCAGACGGCTAGATCTTGAAGAAAGACATGAAATGCTTAATTGATGAAGCTGGTAGAAGGATTGAAGATAGCAAGGTAGTCTCCTCAGCTATTGTGGATTACTACCGAGACTTGTTGGGAAAGGTCCCCTCAAATCCTTATCCCGGAAAAGACCAACTCAAAGATTTCATAACCAAGGGTATTTTTCCTGCACAAGCTCAGCAATTGAGTAAGCCAATTGAGATGGAGGAGATTAAAGAGGCTTTGTTTTGCTTGCACCCCAATAAACGTCTGGGTCTGGATGGTTTTAATGGGCATTTCTTCCGAGCTACTTGGGATATTGTGGGTGGAGATGTTCTTGCTGTCATTCAAGAATTCTTTCAAGCGAGTTCTTTAATTCAACCGCCATTGCCATTCTGCCAAAAGTTCCTAATCCATCATGGTTGAATGACTACCACCCCATTTCGTGTTGCAATACCATCTACAAGTGTATTACCAAGATCCTTGCTAATCGTCTTAAGCCCATTCTTTCTCTGGAGTGGTAACCATCTTATATATTCTAGATCCAAAGTTGCTTGGAATGATGTTACCTGTCCTAGGAATGAAGGGGGTCTTGGGCTTAAAAAACTTCTTGATTGGAATCTAGCAGCTCTAGGGAAGCTTATTTGGGCTTTGTTCCAAAACCCTTCTACCTCTCTCTGGGTTCTCTAGATTCGCAGTAATCTTCTTAAAGGTAAAAGCTTCTGGGAGGTGAAATGTCCCCAATCTTACTCGTGAGCTTGGAGGAAACTGCTTAAATTCAGGCCTTTGTTCAAACCTCACATTAAGTTGGTTGTTGGCAATGGTTGCTCTGCGTCTCTTTGGTTTGACTATTGGCTTCCTCATGGTTCCATTTATGACAACATGGGGGAGCAAGTTATTTGTGATTCTGGGCTTGGAAGATATGCTAAAGTCGACTCCATCATTCAAGATAGCCATTGGAATTGGCCTATAGCTAACTCTCCTCACCTGATTGAGCTAAAAATGGCATGCCGCCAAATCTTCTTCCTTCTCCCCATATGGAAGATAAGGCCTACTGGATGCCTTCCTCTAATGAGGATTTTTCCATAAGTTCAGCTTGGGATAATCTGAGAATCCATAAAGCCCAAGTTCATTGGTGGAAGCTTGTTTGGCATCCTAAAGCCATTCCTCGTGTCGGATTTATTCTTTGGATGGCCATTCGGAACAGTCTCAGGACTAAAGACCATCTTCTCTACTAATCTTGGTCATAATCCTAAATGTCTTTTTTGAGTGCAGGACCCGGAGAGTCATTCTCACGTCTTCTTCTCCTGTCCCTTCACTTCCTCCATCTGGTTCGACATGCTCTCCTCTAGTGGTTTTTATTGCCCCCTTGGCGATTGGTAGCAGATTGTTCAATGGGCTAGCAATACTTTCAAAGGCAAAAAGTTCTCCTCTATTATTGGAAAGCTCACCCTAGCTTGCACGGTTTATATCATTTGGAGAGAAAGGAATAGTAGATTGTTCACTAATGAGAAGAAAACTCCTCCGGCCATAACTGTCCAAATCAAGGAAATGCTCAGGGGCAAGCTCACTACCTCAAAAGGGATAAGGAACTCTACCTCTAATAGACATCTTCAAATGTATATGGTTTCTTCCGAGTAGCATCTTTTTAGTGTAATGGTTTTGTTGTTCTGTAGCTTTGGGATGGGTGTAATGTTTTGTTTTCTTCTGTAGCTTTGGGTTGGGAGCTCTTCTGCCTGTAGAAGTCCTTTCTTCCCTCTAGCTTGTTCGAGGGTATGCCCTCTTGTTTTTGTATCTTTTTCTTTCCTTTTTTAATAAGTTTTACTTACCAAAAAAAATTAATTGATGAAGCCCATTCTGCCTTTGTGTCAGGCAGGAGCATTAGTGATAATATCTTTCTTGCCTAAGAGCTCATGCATAATTATCACAAGGAGGGGGCACCTCGAGGTGTGCAATGAAAGTGGACATTAGGAAGGCTTATGATTAGGTGTGATGGGACTTTCTTTTGGATGTGCTTGAGTTAATGCAATTTCCAGCTCCTTATATTCAATGGGTCAAGGCTTGTATTACTATTCCAAGCTTTTCTATTTCCATTAATGGCGCACTTGAAGGTTATTTCGAAGGTGCCCGTGGCTTACTCCATGGTAATCCTTTCTCTCCCTACTTGATTGTCATTGCTATGGAGGTCTTTTTTATGATGTTAAAGCAGAAAGTCGATCAAGAGACGAGTTTTAAGTATCATTGGAGATGCAAGCAGCCTAAAATTACTCATTTGTGCTTTGCGGATGATCTTATGTTTTTTGTCACGAGGATCTCAATTCAGCTACAATGTTGGAAGCTGCCATTGAAGAGTATGCTGAATTCTTGGGGTTAAATTCGAATGAGGCTAAGAGCAATATCTTCTTCTTGGGAGTTTTTATGCAATGTAAGCATGATATCAAGGAAGCAGTGGGCTTTAAGGAGGGGAAATTACCTATGAGATACCTTGGTGTTCCGTTGATTTCTTCTAAAATGAAGGCAATTGATTGCCAGCTGTTGGTTGATCGGATCGTTCACAAAGTTAAGCCTGGACTTCTAAGTATCTATCCCTTGCGGGTTGATTACAACTCATTAAGTCTATTATTTTCAACATGTAAGTTTATTAGACAACACATTTTGTGCTTCCGAAGAAGATTATTTGGGAATTAATTATTTTTATCATTTATATCCTTGCTTTCGTATTTACAAGTCACTAGTCATAACTAGCATTGCCCATGGCTATTAAGCAAATTAACTTATGATAACTGCCATTATCATTAATTACTTTGCTTAATTGGGTTGGGGTGTTACATCCTACCCCCCTTAGAATGAGTTTTGTCCTCAATACTTGGACGTTCATATTTAGGAAGCTCTATTCTCTTTTCATGTCCATTTCATTATCATAGTTTCTTTTAATTTGTCTCTTGAACTTATCACTGGCATTATACATACTATATCTTCAAACAAGAAGATTTTTTACATAAGGTTCACAATTCTTTTGTAATCTTCTTTGTATAGTTTAATAGTGACCTTGAAAGTCAAAGGTTTGACTTTTAACTTTTTCGAGACTTAACGACACAATTTCATTATCATAGTTTCTCTCTCTCTCTCTCTCTCTCTCTCTCTCTCTCTCTTCTCTCTCTCTCTATCCCTTATCTAATTCGTTTTTTCCATGGCGTCCATCACTGCTCCAAGCAACAGTTCGGGTAGATCAAGAGTGTTCTTTATTCTCCTAGTTCAGTCTTACCGGTTGTGTTCCTTACAGATTGATGTGAACTCGTAAGATCGAAATCTCTTGAACCCACAATCAAATTCAAACTTACCCAAGAATGCCAAAAATCAAGTCAAGCTGATCAAGATCAGTTGAAAACTTGTTTAAAGAACCTAGATTTGATGAGAATGCCACAAAGTTCATAGCTCATTGAAAAACAAGAAGAGAAAACTGAAATATTTTCTATGCAGAAAGCTTCATTCACATACGTAGCCACCAACTTACGGCTACAAGTCCTTTTAAAACCCTAGGGCCAAATAAGGCCTACATCAATTGAAAGACACAGGTTGAACATCTTCAGGCCCATAACATCCTAAACTACCAACTAAAGATAATAAAAGAAATCCACTAAATGAGTTAAATAGGCCCAAACACCTACAACCATAAAATAGGCCCACACGCCTATACTTAACGAAATAAAAAGCCTTCACAAAACCACTAGGCTATGCCCTCGCTTTTGTAGCTTGTATGACATGGATAAAAGCTGGTTTTTCTTCTTTCAAGCCCATCTTGAATGTTAGGGTCTTGCTCGATAACTCAGCCCAAGTGGATTGAACCAATCCTTGCATTGCTTCCTTGATCTTCTTGGCTCTCGACCTTGTGATTGGCCCATCTGGAACTTGTAAAGGATCTCTAAGACTCGGTCTACCATGGTGCCCATCATTCCCCGCTCTTCTCAAAAGGATTCGGCCTTGAATTGTCACCTGCATCAAAGGGAGAAAGATTAGAAACATTAAAAGTAGCCGAGACATTATACTCACTTGGAAGATCCACTTTATAAGCATTATCATTAATTTTCTCAGGGATTTGAAAAGGTCCATCTCCTCAAGGATGCAATTTAGTTCTTCTATGAGCTAGGAATCTTTCTTTGTGCATGTGAACCCAAACCCAATCTCCAGGTTCGAATATGACACGCCTTCGCCCTTTATGGGCACCATAGTGGACTGAGTCTTAAAGATCCTTTACAAGTTCCAGATGGGCCAATCACAAGGTCGAGAGCTAAGAAGATCAAGGAAGTAATGCAAGGATTAGGGCAATCCACTTGGGCTAAGTTATCGAGCAAGACCCCAACATTCAAGATGGGCTTGAAAAAAGAAGAACCAGCTTTAATCCATGTCATACAAGCTAGAGAGCAGGGGGGCATAGCCTAGTGGTTTTGTGAAGGCTTTTTATTTTGTTAAATATAGGCGTGCGGGCCTATTTTATGTTTTTAAGGTTGCTAAGCGTTTGGGCCTATTTAACTTAGCTTTAGCCGAATAGTTTAGGATGTTTTGGGCCTGAAGATGTTCAGCCAGTGTCTTTTAATTGATGTAAGCCTTATTCGGCCCAGGGTTTCATAGAGGTTTTTAAAAGGATTTGTAGCGACAATTTGGAGGATACGTACGTGAATGAAGCTTTCTGCATAGAGAATATTTCGGTTTTCTCTTCTTCTTCTTGAATGAACTACGAACTTATCAAAGGCATACCTTTTGTGGTGTTCTCATCAAATCTAGGTTCTTGAAACAAGTTTCCAACGAGTCTAGATCATCTTGACTTGATTCTTGGCTTTCTTGGGCAAGTTTCAATTTGATTGTGGGTTCAAGGGATTTTGAGCTTACGGGTTCACATCACAAATTCTGGAAGAAGGGAAGATATCAGTAATGCTGTTCTTATTCCCTCTGGTATTAACATTTTCAGTAACACCTCCCAAGTCAGTGAAGGAGGTGATATGGCATTATTAGACTGCCATGGAAGTAAATGTGTAGGTCTTGCTGAAGGTTCAAATGCAGTTCCACTCTTGGAAGTTTCAAATGCTGCTCCTTTTGAAGAAAACAGAGGCCCAACTCTATCATGGGTGGATGGCATAGACCGTGGTGAGTTTGTTCCCCAAATAGCTAAAAACCTTGAGGCTGAGTATGGAGGTTTCACCAATGACCCCTCATTCTTTTTTGACAGAAGAAATAGCTCTGATGGCCATCGCAGAGGGGGTCGGGTAAGTAGTTATGGTAATTACAGCAAAGGCAGAGGTGGTCGGGGACATCATATGAAAAGGGCAGCGCGTGGAGCCCAAGTTTTGAAAAGGACAATTAAGGCTCTAAATTTTAGCGACACAATTGGTTTTCCCATTCTTCACTCTTCCTACGTGTCTAAAGCAAAGGACAAGATTGCCCATCTTACGGTTAGAGACAGCTCAGCGAACCTGGGCGATATCTCCAAACTAGCTTTGGGTGGGAATCCTGAAATTAGAAAATGGAGTATTGTGCGAAATTCTAACTCTCACAACGGATTCTTGCTAGACTATATTGCTCCATCTACAATTAATGGTCGTGTTATTGTGAAACCTTTTCAAGTTGTCTTCGACGAAGGTCGAGAGATTTGGACAAACACTCTGGTTGGATATTTCTTGGATAGGAAAACGACATTCAGATGGTTGCAAAGAATTGCGATGAAAATGTGGAGTCAGGATGGTTTGACTAAGGTCCTCACTAATGGTCATGGATTTCTCTTCTTCAAGTTCTTTGACCCGTCTTCAATAGCCTCTATTTAGGAAAGAGGTCCTTATCACTTCGCTGGTCACCCCATTTTTCTTTAGAAATGGAAGCTTCGTTTGTGTCTCATTAAGGATCTGAATAGGAAAATCCCTATCTGGGCTTGGTTCTATGATGTTCCTTTTGATTTATGGACTGCCTCGGGTTTAAGCTATGTAGCTAGTGCTATTGGGACTCCTCTGTATGCAGAAACGACCACCGAGCAGCGACATCATGTTAGCTTCGCCCGTATCTACGTTGAGGTTGATATAGAAAATGACTCCCCTGAATCTTTTGAGCTAGAACTTGATGATGGAGAATACATCACCATTAGAGTTGAATACCAATGGCTTCCTCGATCGTGCTCAAGGTGTAGTAAATTTGGTCATGTGCAGGGGCCCGGTGTAAGGTGGAGATGAAGAAAGAATGGAGAAGAGTAGAGAAACTTGATGCAGTGAATGTCGTAGAGGAACAAAGAGAAGTTAAGAAAGTTACCACTAATGCTCTTGACACTGAAGAATGGCACACTATCAACAAGAAAGCCTACAACCCTTCCACTCCTATAATGAAGGCCCCTTATGATTCCTCGAGCGCCAAAGCTATGAAGTTGAATGGTTCTATGGATACTTTGGCTATCTCTCAGTTCAATAAATTCCAATCTCTAGAGGTTCCCTCTAGTTCTCCTGATGATAGCCAAGCTGTTCCCAAGACCCCCTTGGATCATCTTAAAGACTCCAAGCAGCTTATGAAGGATTTGAGTGATAACTCTCCTAACGATAGTAGCACCTTCATTGCCACCCCTGATTCTAATCCCTTAGCTCAAAAAGTTGTCAAAGTTGATGAGCTCAAGGATTGTCGCAATATCCAAAACCGTGGCAAGAAGAATCAAAAGATGCAATACTCAGGAAGTAGTCTTGGGAATGAAAGCTCTTCCTCTCATCCCCAATGATTAAAATTTCCTGTTGGAATGTGAGGCGGATGAATGACCCCCTCAAGCAAAGCGAAATTAGACATTTTGTTAAATCTAATGGCCTAGCATGGGTCTGTTGGGACAAGGGTTAAGTGATTAACTCATCCAGAATTACTTCCTCCCTTCTCCCAGGATGGAATTTTTTAGATAACTATTCTCATTTTCCTAATGGTAGAATTTGTTTGGGTGGGATGACAATTCACTACAGGTGGATCCTATTGGCTCATCTCCTTCAGTCCCGTCCACTGCCATGCTCATATTCATGGTTTGAATGAAGCTTTTGCTCCCTCCATTATTTATGGTCATATCACTACTTTGGAGTGTAAGGATCTCTGAAGGAATCTCGCTAATGTGAACCCATAAGATCGAAATCCCTTGAACCCACAATCAAATTGAAACTTACCCGAGAAAGCTAAGAATCAAGTCAAGATGATCTAGACCCGTTGAAAACTTGTTTCAAGAAACTAAATTTGATGAGAACACCACAAAGGGTATGCCTTTGATAAGTTCGTAGTTCACTCAAGAACAAGAAGAGAAAACTGAAAAATTCTCTATGCAAAAAGCTTCATTCACGTCTGTTGCCTCCAAATTACGGCTACAAGTCCTTTTAAAACCCTCCATGAAACCCTAGGGCCCAATAAGGCCTACATCAATTAAAAGACACGGGCTGAACATCTTCAAGCCCAAAATGTCCTAAACTACCAACTATACTTAAAACATAAAATAAGTCCACACGCCTATACTTAATGAAATTAAAAGTCTATACGAAACCACTAGGATATGCTGCCCCCCCTTTGTAGCTTGTATCACATGGATTAAAGCTGGTTCTTCTTCTTTCAAGCCCATCGTGAATGATGGGGTCTTACTCGATAACTCGGCCTAAGTGGATTGCATTGCTTCCTTGATCTTCTTAGCTCTCGACCTTGTGATTGGCCCATCTGGAACTTGTAAAGGATCTTTAATACTCGTTCCACCATGGTGCCCATCATTCCCCCTCTCCTCAAAAGGATTCGACCTCGAATCATAACCTGCATCAAAGGGAGAAAAATCAGAAACTTTGAAAGTAGCAGAGCCATTATAATCACCTGGAAGATCCACTTTATAAGCATTATTATTCATTTTCTCAAGGATTTGGAAAAGTCCATCTCCTCAAGGATGTAGTTTAGTTCTTCTATGGGTTTGGAATCTTTCTTTGCGCATGTGAACACAAACCCAATCTCTAGGTTCAAAGATGACACGCCTTCACCCTTTATTGGCTTGGGAAGCAAACTTTTCATTCTTTTGCGCAGTTTAAAGTTACACCCTTTAACGAATTGACTTCACTAATTCGGCCTTCCTATGGCCATCAAAACTACTTGTGTCATCAATAGGTAAAGGCATCAAATCTAAAGGAGTATGTGGATTAAACCCATAAACAATTTCAAAGGAAGAATAAGAAGTAGTAATATGCATAGTCCTATTATCTGCAAACTCTATAAATGGCAAATAGTCCTCCCAAGTTTTTAAATTCTTTTGAATGATGGTACGTAAGAGTTGTGTTAGAGTCCTATTGACTACTTCAGTATGTCCGTCAGTCTGTGGATGACAAATAGTGGAAAATAAAAGCTTGGTACCTAATTTTCCCCACAAAACCTTCCAAAAGTAGCTAAGGAACTTAACATCCCTATTAGAAACAATACTCCTAGGTGGAGTCGCACTATTTCCTTGAAAAATAAATCAGCTATGTTTGTGGCACCATCTGTTTTATGGCATGAAATGAAAGGTGCCATTTTACTAAATCTCTCTACGACCACAAAAATAGAATCTCTACCTTTTTTTGTCCTAGGCAGCCCCAAAACAAAGTCCATAGATATGTCTACCCTTGGCTCACTAGGAACGGGTAAGGGTGTATATAACCAATATGGTAAAACCTTAGATTTGGCCCTTTTTACTTGTGCTTGCACCTACCACATATACGAGTGACGTCTCTTCTCATCCTAGGCCAAAAGAAATGTTCATGTAAAAATTTCTAAGGTTTTCCTGACACCAAAGTGCCCCATTAATCCTTCACTATGTGCCTCACGCACCAATTGGCCTAGCATTGAACAATTTGGCACACACAGTTTGCTTTCTTTAAACAAATAACCATCATGCTTGTAAAACTTACCAAATGCCGTTTTATCAAATACCATATACACATCAGGAAAACTCACCCTTGCTTGCACAGTCTATACTATTTAGAGGGAAAGGAATAACAGATTATTCTCGAGGATAAAAAAAAATTCCTAGTCTATCATAGCTCAAATTCAGGAAATGATTCGTGGTAGGCTTTCCTCCTCTAAAAGGATTGCAAACACGAATACTAATAGACATCTTCAATGTATTTGGTCTCTTCCTAGTAGCATCTTCGATGTGTAATGGTTTTTATGTTTTTTTGTAGCTTTGGGATGGGTGCTCTTCTGCCTGTAGAAGCTCTCCCTTCCCTATAGCTTGTTCGAGGGTATGCCCTCTTGATCTTGTATTTTCTTTCTTTCTTTCCTTTTGGTTTTATAAAATTTTTACTTACCAAAATATATATATATATATATATACACACACATTAGAAGAATCAGCGTCATTGGGATACACGTCTTTCACATATTCAAACCGAAGCATTTTAGCACTCATAGAAGTAAGAGGTACACACCTCCGTGAAAAAGCATCAGCAACAATATTCACCTTACCTTGCTTGTAACGGATGACATAAGGAAATGTCTCGATGTATTCCATCATCTAGCATGTCTCTTATTTAATTTACCTTGACCCTTGAGATGCTTCAATGATTCATGATCGGTGTGGATCACAAACTCCTTAGGCCAAAGGTAGTGCTGCCATGTCTCTAGAGTGCGAACAAGAGCATAAAGTTCTTTGTCACAAGTGGGGCAATTCAAGGTCGCCCCACTTAGCTTCTCGCTGAAGAAGGCTATGGGCCACCTATCCTGCATCAAAACGGCTCCAATTCCTATTCTCGAGGCATCACATTCAATCTCAAAAGTTTTGTTAAAATTAGGTAATGCTAACATCAGAACATAATATTTCTTTAATATTAGCAAATGCATTCGCTTGATCAATCCCCCAATGAAATCCAACATTCTTTTTAATTATTTCAGTGAGTGATGCAGCAATGGTGCTAAAATCCTTAACAAAACACCTATAAAAACTAGCTAAACCATGAAAGCTTCTTACCTCAGTGATGCCTTTAGGCGTTGGCCACTCCTTGATGGCCTTGACTTTCTCTTCATCCACCTCAATACCTTTTGTACTAACAGCATAACCAAGAAAAAAAAAATTTCAATACAAAAGGTACATTTCTTAAAATTAGCATACAACTTTTCACATCTCAAAACATAGAACACACATCTCAAATGCTCAATATGTTCATCTAAGTTCTTGCTATACATAAGGATATCATCAAAGTACACGACTACAAATTTGCCTAGAAATGCACGCAATACATGGTTCATTAATCTCAGGAAAGTACTAGGCGCATTTGTAAGTCCAAATGACATAACCAACCATTTGTAAAGTGCATATTTAGTCTTAAAAGCAGTTTTCCATTCTTTTTTTTTTTTGGTAAGTAAATTTTATTCTAATTTGATGGTTTCCACTTTTAAGATCTATTTTACTGAAAATACATGAGTCATGCAATTCATCAAGCATATATCATCTAATCTAGGAATGGGATGATGATACTTTATCGTAATATTGTTTACTGCTCTGCAATTAACGGACATCCTCTAAGTTCCATCCTTCTTTTGCACTAGTAGCACTGGTACTGCACATGGGCTCATGCTCTCTCTCACGGACCCCTTGCTCATCAAATCTTCAACTTGCCGTTGAAGCTCCTTTGTCTCCTCCGAATTACTCCTATAGGCGGGTCGGTTTGGAATAACAGCTCCAGGTACGAAATCAATTTGATGTTCAATCCCTCTAATGGGCGGTAACCCACTCAGTATCTCTTCTGGAAATACTTCCTCAAACTCCTGCAACAAAGAAACAACCACACTAGGAAGAGATTCGTTAGTTTCATCAAGATTAAAATAAGATTTTGATGGGCACCATGGTGGACCGAGTTTTAAAGACCTTTACAAGTTCCAAATAGGCCAATCACAAGGTCGAGAGCTACGAAGATCAAGGAAGCAATGCAATGATTGGTGCAATCCACTTGGGCTGAGTTATCGAGCAAGACCCCAACATTCAAGATGGGCTTCAAAGAAGAAGAACCAACTTTAATCCATGTCATACAAGCTACAGAGGGGGGCAGCATAACCTAGTGGTTTTGTGAAGCCTTTTTATTTCGTTAAGTATAGGCGTGTGGGCCTATTTTATGTTTTTTGGTTGTAGGCATTTGGGTCACTTTAACTCATTTAGTGGATTTCTTTTATTTGTTTTAGTCACTAGTTTAGCACGTTTTGGGCCTGAAGATGTCCAGCCCGTGTCTTTTAATTGATATAGGCCTTATTCGGCTCTAGGGTTTCATGGACGGTTTTAAAAGGACTTGTAGCGGCAATTTGGAGGCTGGAACGTGAATGAAGCTTTCTGCATAAAGAACATTTTAGTTTTCTCTTTTGTTCTTAAGTGAACTACAAACTTATCAAAGGCATACCCTTTGTGGCGTTCTCATCAAATCTGGGTTATTGAAACAAGTTTTAATGAGTCTAGATCATCTTGACTTGATTCTTGGCTTTCCTGGGTAAGTTTCAATTTGATTGTGGGTTCAAGGGATTTCAATCTTATGGTTTCACATCATTTGATATCAGAGCTCAGACTCAAAATCAGGTTTGATTTATGTCACGACCCGAAACCCACCCTGTGCGGATTACTGGATCGCGACCGCCGCCCTAAGACCCGAGGGCCTCGAGACAAGGCTCGCATAGGCAGCGGTATCGAATAGATGTGCTTCATGTGGTTGCGGAAACGTGAAAAACTTTCTCTTTTCTTTCTTATTTAAAATTTGCACATCCGTCCAATACTGCCGCTATTCACAATGGTACACATGTTCACACATTCATATAAAATCAGAGTATAACTAAAACTTAAAAGACTTCATAATTAAAATCTTAATTCAACTGCCCCGTGGGGCTTAATACATGTCCTTAAAATATCAGCTAATACAAAACATATTAATCAGAGTTCATGTGATTTTTCCCAAAAGAACTACTCAAGCAAATCTTCCCAAAAGCTAGGTTCATCCTTATAGTCTTCAAAAATCGATCTGCCTTTAGTCACCTGAAAGGAGGGCGGATAAAATCCGGGTAAGCTAATCAAAGCTTGTGAGTAATTCCTGCATTCGTCATGGGGTTTTCAACTGGTAGTGGTTTTAGCACATAAGGGTTTATGAAATACTCACTACCAATTGCTCGTACATTTTAGAACACAGAATATATGCATTCTTAAAACAATAGCTTTGAAACAATTAAAGTATTCAAGCTAAATACACATTTTCTTCAAATAGAGCATATGCAATTTAAAAGCATATAAACACGTGAAATAGAATAGGGATAATACCAACTTCTATTTTCAAAATCACTTGTCATCTTTTCTCTTTTATTAGGCGGAATCTGTTTCGAACCAGACTCCCATTTTACTGCCAATATTGTCCATGGAGATATCTCATTTGCCTGGGGGATTAGATCCTTCTACCGGGCATGTACTGTTGAATCCCGAAGGATTTCAACCATCATAGGGGGTGGTACTTAGTACCATTTATCTTATAAAACATTTGTCACATGACTTCTTCAATAGATATTTTTCATGAACATTTAAAACATGAAATATACAACTTCTGAAATGAAACTTCACTGATGGGAACAATCAAATTCAGAATATTTAAAGAGATTTGCATTTGATTTAGACATGCTAATTATTTTCAAGAAAAAAGCTGAATATAAAACATTATAAAGCATGCCGTAACAGAATATTTTAAAACAGAATCATGTAAAGACTGAATTTGATATTCAAAGGCTGCAATAACTTGAACTTAAAACCTCTTCAATACATGGAGTTAAATCTCCAGTTCAAATACAAGGTTACTCACCTCGGTCCTTTAGGTTTAGCTCTACAGAGGCGCCTTCCCTTTACCTTTCTCTTTCCTCAGCCTATCAAGATTTATGAAGATTCCATAAATTTCATATGTGCTAAATCAACTTCATAACTCACTAAGTGTAGACTGTGAGAAGCCTAAATTCTTATATCGGTCCAGCTTATAGCTGTATTATAGATCTAGCAACTTATGTACTTAATGATAATAATATTACCTGCGACGCCATTCGGCTAAGGTTTCCGTGTTCTCTCTTTTCTCTTCCATTTTCCTTTTTTCCTCCTTCTTTTTCTTGGCCTCTGCCACCATGGCCTTGGTGGGTGATTTGAAAATGAAGGGGCTCACCGAGACGACTTCTGTCGCCTTGGCTATCCTGACAAACCTATCGATCACTCTCTGACGATGCAACAGTTCTTGCATGAAGGCCTGTTGCTTTGGATCCATGGCCCTTTGGGCCTTGGTCATGATCGTGAATTTCGGTCGTTGTTCTTCCATAGTTATCACCTAAGATCAATTTATGAGTTAGAAATTTTATTCTAAGGTTGATGTGTTGTCGTGTCTTTTCGTAATTCCTGCCCTTGTTTACACCGTAGATTCGTACGTTGGCATTACTTTAATTTATAGTCATCTGACAGATGCTTTTCATCAAATTTTATGTCTTTTATCTTAGACATTTCTTTTGGCCGAATAGACTCTACCATTGAGTCCGGAGTGTCCAAGAAAGTCGGTTTAGGCTTTCGTAGAATTTAATTCGGACTTTTGTATGTAAAAGGGTAGAATGGTCATTTATCGTTTTACGTGTCATATTTTCCGTACTTTGTTTCAGTAATTTGGACTCCATTTTTGAGTCCGGGATGTCAAAGAAAGTCAATTTAGACCTTCCTTGGTTTTAATTTGGCTTTCGGTGTACTAGGGATAATTTGGTAATTTATACCTTAGCGTGTCTAAACTTTTCAGAGTCCCACCTCATGAAACGGACCCCACCATTAGATTCAGAATGTTTGAAATAGTTAGAATCCACTATTTAATTATTTTATTTGGACTTCATTTGACTTATTTATGGGGCAGGGGCATTTGGTCATTTTGACATTTTTAGGGGTCTTTAATTTTTCGGGACCTCATTTCATGTCACAGACCTCACCAATGGACTCAGAAGGCCTGAGACAGTAGGAATACATATATAACTCATCTCATTTGGACACCGGGCCATTTTGGAGTATTTAATTTAATTAATTTCATTTAATTAAATTAAATTAATAGGTACAGTATATATATATTTTATGTGGGATTAAGTGATAGGTTGAATAGGCTGGCACGCTGGCCAGCGTGTCACCTCCCTCCCCATATACCCGAGTTCGAGTCCCACCAGGTGCACTGCACCTTTTTAATTTTCTGATTTCAACTATATGTATAATATATATATTTTGTTCGCATATATGGCACATGCGAGTGCGTGGCCGAGTGGAAGGAATGCGTGTGGGCGCGTGAGGTCAGGGGTTCGAACCCCACTGACCGAGATTCCCCCCCTTTTCTTTTAAAACCTTAACCGTATACATATATATATATATACCTAAGCCCTAAACGACGTCGCTCCACTAATTCGGTGGCAAGCCCAGAGGCTGCCACGCGTTCGAGTTGACACGAAAATTTTAAAAGACCGAGCCAACTCACTGTCTTCTTCCTCGTTTCTTCCCCCATGTTGCCCTAGTTGCAGGTTTCCATTTTTTTCTATTTCGTGAATTTTGGCCAACCCAAGACCTACTGTTTTCACTTCAAAACGTTCCTAAAACATCATGGAGTGTTTTGGCATTCATTTGGAGATTCGAATGTAGCTCAAAAGCTCGGTTTAAGCCACGATAATCCGAACCTGTAAATCCATGGTTTATGTTCGTTTCTTCATCATTTTGAGTGAGGTTAGGCTTATTTTGATCCCCTCTTCATGAGGATTCAATTCTCATTCCTATTTGTTGATTTAGATGAGAGTTTAAGGGTTTGGGTTGTAAACCCGTAACCTGCAAGTCGATGGTTGAGGGCTATTCCTTATGATTTTTGATCGCGTACGTATGTTTTTGGGATGCTTGTGAGGTCTACTTGAAGTCTCATGATACCAAATAGAGTTTGGTTGCCATTGGTTCAGACCTGCTATAAGCAAGGTCCTCCAATGGCCGTTTGGTGTGCGGCTTGTGTTTCTTAGGTGTTTTAGGTCGAAATTTTCATGCTTATACATGTTTATATACTTTAAACATCAAATATACAAAAACTAGAGGCTAAAACAGTTCATGCATAGGAAAATTTTCTAGAGAGAGAAAGTGATGGCTTTTGTGTTTTACCTCTAACAGTGGCTCTCTCTCTCTTTCCTCCTTCCTCCGAGACCTCCCTTCTCTTTTTCTGAATGCCCAGAACTCTTTCTCTCTTTCTCTATGGCCGTGTGTGTGCGTATACAAGCACCATGCATACTTGTATAAAGAAAGGTGAATCATGGCAAAACTGATTGCCCCTCCATTTGGGTTAGCCAATTTCAGGCTTCTTCATGAGTGGGTCTGAATTTGCCACTGTTGGGCAGGCCATTGAGTGGCCGGTTGTGTGTGTGTGTGGTGTTTGACTTACATATATATATGTATATATACATGGTTCAACCCTAATACCTTGGACAATACACACACCTCTCTTTGACACACACTCTCTTTTGTACACTTTGGACAATAGCATGCCCTCTTATTCCATATATAATATACATACATTTCATATATACATATTTTAACATACATGCATATATATATTCATGTAAAATTATATATATATATATATATATATATATTTTTAGTTATAATTATTTATATAGTATATTTATTTTTCCATTTAATTATATATATGTGAATGTTACAATTTACTTCTTATATTAAAATAATTAATTTCTTTAAAAATTAATTATTTTCTTAAATGTATCATCTTTGTACTAATCTTCGTATCCTCGTAATACGTGTCACAATACCCGGCATTCTCTGGTCGGGGTATTACAATTTATCCTTTTTAATTCTTGCATTTGTTTTTTTGTCTTAGTCGTGTTCTAGGTTTTTCTATTCTGATCTGCGAATTGTTCATCATTCTGATTTTTTATTCCTTCGTCATTCCTGTTAATTTCATGTGTTTGAATTTAGATTTGTGATTCTCACAATTGACTACCCGTGTATTTGATTCAAGAATTCAGACCTGTGAAATCATTAATTAATTACACGAATTTTTACTTTAAATTCCAAACCTATAATTATTATTTTTTTGGTAAGTAAATTCAATAAACCAAAGAAAGAAAACACAAGATCAAGAGGGCATACCCTCGAAAATTCTAGAGGGAAGGGAGAGCTTCTACAGGCAGAAGAGCTCCCATCCCAAAGCAACAAAAATCAAAATCAAAACATTACATTACATTACAAACCATTACACATTACATCAAGACCATTACACATTAAAAAGGCTGCTTGGAAGAGACCAAATACATTGAAGATATTGGCGTTCGTGTTTGCAACCCCTTTAGAGGGGCGAGCCTACCACGAATCATTTCTTGAATTTGAGCTATGATAGCGTGGGGATTTTTCTTTATCTTAGAGAACAATCTCCTATCCCTTTCCCTCCAAATAGTATAGACCGTGCAAGCTAGGGTGAGCTTTCCTATAGCAGAAGAGAACCCCTTCCCTTTGAAAGTATTGGTAGCCCAAGTAATGATTTGCTGCCAGTCTCCAAAGGGGCAATGAAAGCCACTTTTAGTGAGCAAATGATTCCATATGTTAGAAGTAAAAGAACAAGAGAAGAGCAGGTGATTGTGACTCTTATCTTCACGCAAACAAAAAAGACATTTGAGATCCAAGCTAGGATGAGAATAGAAGAGACGATCCTTGGTACGAAGACTAATACGGATACCTTGGCATTCCTTTGATCTCAACTAAGCTAAAAGCCTAGGATTGCAAAGCCCTGGTTGACTGCATCATTGGTAAAATTACTCCTTGGTCTACTAAATCTCTATCTTCTGTAGGTCGGCTTCAGCTTATCAAATCTGTGCTTTTTAGCATCCAGGTTTACTGGTCTTCCCATTTCATCCTCCCCAAAAAAGTGGTTGATCAAGTTGAGCAAGCTATGAGATCTTTTCTTTGGAGCGACAACCATCTCATCTTGACCGGATCTAAAGTTGCATGGGATGATATTACTTGCCCTAGAAATGAAGGGGGGCTCGGGATAAAGAAGTTTGTTGATTGGAATCAAGCTGTGCTGGGGAAGCTCATTTGGGCAATTTTTTTTAACTCCCCTTGGGTTCTTTGGATTCGCAAAAATATTCTGAAAGGTAGGAGTTTCTGGGAGGTCAAATGTCCCCAATCTTGCTCATGGACCTGGAGGAAAATGCTTAAATTCAGATCAATCTTTTTTTTTTTTGATTCCTTCTATTTCGGTTTCTTGTTATTGAAATCAGATCAATCTCTTTCGAAATTTGCAATTATTGTTGCTGCTTATGACCAAAGCTGTATTTAAAAGAAAAATAAAAAATTCGCTTATGGCTGTTTGATATACTTTGCAATCTTAAAATTTGATGTTCATTGATCCTTATCTTTAAAGGGGTCGAATGTATCATATTTAGTATCTTGTTCCTGATTGCTCTTTTCCTCGTGCAATTCTTTGAGATCCGTGTCATTTTATTTAGTATCTTGTTTCCTAATTGCTATTTTCCTCGTACAATTCTTTGAGATCCATGTCATTTTGTTTAATATCTTGTTTCCTAATTGCTATTGTCCTTGTACAATTCTTTGAGATCCGTGTCATTTTATTCCTTCTTGTTTCTTGAATCTATTGTTGGTTGGAATAATACAAGGTTGTGTCTTGATTTAGTTCAACTATTTCTTCACGAACTTGAAGGGGAAAACAAGTGAGGTAAAAGGCAAGAGTGGGTGAGAATAGTATTGGAAAAGCCCAAAAGAGTGAAACACGAGTGGTGTGACAATATTTGAGCATAAACACGTAAGGGAGTGTGTGAGGTTTTTTTTTTTTTTAAACCACTAACATCCTTTCCTTGTTTTGGAGGGCATTAACAATGTCTCATAAAAGTGGCTCAACACCTAAGGAGGAGGCGGCTAACTCATTTTTTGTTTTGCAGGCCATTCAACAACTGTTTGAACGATTGAATTTGGTGATGGGGGAGATGCGGGATAGGATGGATCAGCAAGAGGTTGCGATTAGAAATCTGCAAGGTGGGCAAGATTGGAGGAGACGTGAGCCTATCATTGAAAATGGGTATGAGAACGAAGAAGATGATGAGGCTGAGGAAGACATAGCGTCTAAAGTTGGAATGGTTGAAATGGGCAAACCTAGAGGAGGTAGGCGTGAAAGAGGACATAGGAGAAATCCAAGGGGGCGAGATAGGATGGATAGGAACCTTGGGAGCATTAAAGTGAAAATACCATCTTGCCAAGGTAGGAATGAACCTTAAGCTTATTTAGAGTGGGAGAAGAAAATAGAGTTGATTTTTGATTGTCAAAACTATTCAGAGGAGAAGAAGGTGAAGCTGGCAGTAATTGAGTTCGCTGATTATGCAATTGTTTGGTGGGATCAATTGGTGACCAATAGGAAGAGGAATTATGAGAGACCTGTAG
Organism: Nyssa sinensis; assembly: GCA_008638375.1. Classification (NCBI taxonomy): domain Eukaryota; kingdom Viridiplantae; phylum Streptophyta; class Magnoliopsida; order Cornales; family Nyssaceae; genus Nyssa; species Nyssa sinensis. The sequence continues at coordinate 39,313,818 of CM018031.1, forward strand.
AAACATGGGCTGAGACGAAAGCTCTCATGAGGCGGAGATTTGTACCTGGCCATTACTATAGAGAACTCTACCTAAAATTACAAAACGTTACACAAGGGATTAGGAGTGTAGAGGATTACAGAAAAGAGATGGAGGTGGCTATGATTCGGGCTAATGTAAAGGAGGATCAGGAGCAAACAATGGCTAGATTTTTAAGTGGTCTGAAGAGACATAGCCAATGTATTGGAGTTGCTGCATTATGTGGAGATAGAAGACATAGTACACATGGCTATGAAGGTGAAGAGGCAGTTAAAGAGAAAGGGGGCAGCAAGGTATACTTCAGTTTCTGGCACTCCTTGGAGACCAAAATGGGGTAGAAATGATCGAGCAGTGGCAAAAGGGAAGGCTGAACCACCTAAGGGACAAGATGAGGGAACTAGCCAAAACAAACCCAAGGTAGATTTCCAACCTTCAAGGAATAGAGATATTAAATGTTTTGGTTTTGAGCACATCGCATCTCAATGTCCAAACAAGCAGGTGATGGGTATGCATGACAATGGGGAGGTGATGACTGAAAGTGAGGATGATGGTGATGAGATGCCCGAGTTAGTCGATGCTAGTGATGATGATGGAGTGGAATACCCCGTAGAAGGTGAGTCTCTTGTTGCCAAGCGTGCTTCCAGTACCCAAATTAAGGTAGATGATATGGAGCAGCAAAGAGAGAACATATTTCATACTAGATGTTATGTAAACAACAATGTGTGTAGTATGATTATAGATGGAGGAAGTTGCACCAATGTAGCTAGTCCCACCCTAGTTGAAAAGTTGAGCTTACCTTTACTGAAGCATCCTAGGCCTTATAAGTTATAGTGGTTGAATGAATGTGGCAAGGTCAAGGTCAATAAACAAGGTTTTGTGGCTTTTACCATTGGGAGGTATAGTGATGAGGTGTGATGTAATTCCTATGCATGTTGGCCATATTTTGTCGGGGAGGCTGTGGTAGTATGATAGCAAGGCGATTCATGACGAGTTTAGGAACAGATACAGCTTTGCAAAGGACGAAAAAACAATCAAGCTTGCTCCTTTAACCCCAAAGTAGGTATATGAGGACCAGCTGAAGCTGAAAAGTGTGATTGAACAAAAAAGAAAGGGTGGCCTAGTGCAAACTCTCACAACTTAATGGAGCTTAAGTGCTCTACCCCTCGGGGTTTAGGCCCAATCAGCATATGATGGACCAACTCCAATGGTTGGGCCACCCTTCGAGTGTGTTCTCAACGAGTTTAGCTTGGCCTGCGACTCAGGTAGCTCGGCCTCAAGTTTAGTGGTGGAAGCTGGTGTGGTTCTCTCATGATGTACCAAGATGCAGCTTCATCCTTTGGTGAGCCATTCGGGAGAGGACTTGCTAATCAAGATTGTGTTTTGTAGTTTAGAAGCGACCTTGGAATGAAATGTGTTTTATGTGGACAGCCGTTGGAAGGCCATGCTCACCTCTTTTTTGGTTGTCCTTTTACTCTTGATTTATGGCTTCACTTCATAGCTAAGTGTAACATGAGTTCGTCCCCTCGCCCCTAGCAAGACACAATTCAATGGGCCACTTAAACTTTTAAAGAGAAGTCAGCTCAAAGTTATATCAGTAAGTTGGTGCTTTCTACTCTGGTGCATTCTATTTGGCTTGAGTGGAATCGGCAGTGTTTCAACGATGAAGCAAGAACTAAAGATCAGCTTATTGAGGGTATAAATCTAATGGTGCCAAGCAAGTTGATTAGGGATCCTTGCCTTAAACGTCTTCTGCTGGATGAAGACTTATTATTACGGCAGGAGTTGAATTTGGACACATAGTTTTTGGGTTGTTTTTTGTCTGTTGGGTTAGGAGGTCGGGCAATCTTGTTGAAGGCCTCCCCTCCTTGCCCTCTTTGTTCTAGTCTTAGTAGTTTGGTTTTTATATAGCTCCTTGTTTTTGAGCTGTGTTTTGCTCCTCTTGTATATCTCTCTTTTTGGTTTAATAAATTTTTACTTATAAAAAAAAAAAAAAAAAAAGGCTGAAACCTCAAGAAAAAAAAGAGAGTGAAAACAAAAATAGAGAGGTGCCTGAGAATAAAGAAAAGAGAGTGGAGCCACGAGAGAAAAAAGAAAGAGAACCTGCAGAGAGAAAAAGAGAGACAAAGATGAGTTTTTATGCAAAGGAGAGTGAGGTTAAGAGGGCCATCTTAGCAGATCAGCCTATGATTTTTCTTGTTTACAAAGAATCTTATTTTGATCTTGATGAAACTAACCAATCTCTTCCTAGTGTGGCTGTTTCTTTATTGCAAGAGTTCAATGATGTATTTCCAAAGGAGATGCCAAGTGGGTTACCGCCCATTAGAGGCATTGAACATCAAATTGATTTCGTACTTGGAGCTGTTATTCCAAACCGGCCAGCTTATCGGAGTAATCCGGAGGAGTCAAAGGAGCTTCAAAGGCAAGTTGAAGATTTTATGAGCAAGGGGTCCGTAAGAGAGAGCATGAGCCCATGTGCAGTACCAGTGCTACTAGTGCCAAAGAAGGATGGGACTTGGAGGATGTGCGTTGATTGCAAAGCGGTCAACAATATTACAGTAACGTATCGTCATCCCATTCCTAGATTAGATGATATGCTTGATGAATTGCATGGCTCATGTATTTTTAGTAAAATAGATCTTAAAAGTGGATGCCATCAAATTAGAATGGAAAACTGCTTTTAAGACTACATATGAACTTTATGAATGGTTGGTTACGCCACCTGGACTTACAAATGCACCTACTACCTTCATGAGATTAATGAACCATATATTACATGCATTCCTAGGTAAATTTGTAGTCGTGTACTTTGATGATATCCTAGTGTATAGCAAGAACTTAAATGAAACATATTGAGCATTTGAGATGTGTTGAGATGTGAAAAGTTGTATGCTAATTTTAAGAAATGTACCTTTTGTATGGAAAAAATTATTTTTCTTGGTTATGTTGTTAGTACAAAAGGTATTGAGGTGGATGAAGAGAAAGTCAAGGCCATCAAGGAGTGGCCAACGCCTAAAGGCATCACTGAGGTAGGAAGTTTTCACGGTTTAGCTAGTTTTTATAGGTGTTTTGTTAAAATTTTAGCACCATTGCTGCACCACTCACTGAAATAATTAAAAAGAATGTTGGATTTCATTGGGGAATTGATCAAGCGAATGCATTTGCTAATATTAAAGAAAGATTATGTTCTGCACCTGTGTTAACGTTACTTGATTTTAACAAAACTTTTGAGATTGAATGTGATGCCTCAGCAATAGGAAATGGACCCATTTTGATGCAGGATAGGTGGCCCATAGCATTCTTTAGTGAGAAGCTAAGTGGGACAGCCCTGAATTACCCCACTTATGATAAAGAACTTTATTCTCTTGTTCGCGCTCTAGAGACGTGGCAACACTACCTCTGAATTATTGGTGCGTGAGGCACATGGTGGGGGATTAATGGGGTACTTTGGTGTTAGGAAAACCTTAGAAATTTTACATGAACATTTCTTTTGGCCTAGGATGAGAAGAGATGTCACTCAAATATGTGGTAGGTGCATCACATGTAAAAAGGCCAAATCAAGGTTTTACCACATGGGTTGTATACACCCTTACCCATTCCTAGTGAGCCATGGGTAAACATATCTATGGACTTTGTTTTGGGGTTGCCTATGACGAAAAAGGTAGAAATTTTATTTTTTTTTGGTAGTGGATAGATTTAGTAAAATGGCACATTCCATTCCTACCCATAAAACAGATGATGCCACAAACATAGCTGATTGGTTTTTCAAGAAAATAGTGCGACTCCATGGTGTACCCAGGAGTATTGTTTCTGATAGGGATGTTAAGTTTCTTAGCTACTTTTGGAAGGTTTTGTGGGAAAAATTAGGTACCAACTTTTATTTTCTACTAGTTGTCATCCACAGATTGACGGACAAACTAAAGTAGTCAATAGGACTCTAACTCAACTCTTACGCACTGTCATTCAAAAGAATTTAAAAACTTGGGAGGACTGTTTGCCATTTATAGAGTTTGCATATAATAGGACTATGCATACTACTACTTCTTATTCTCCCTTTGAAATTGTTTATGGTTTTAATCCACTTACTCCTTTAGATTTTATGCCTTTACCTAGTGATGATAGGAGTAGTTTGGATGAACACAAGAAGGCCGAATTGGTTAAGACAATTCATGAAAGGGTATGCCCTCAAATTGCGCAGAAGAATGAAAAGTTTTCTTCCCAAGCCAATAAAGCGTGAAGGTGTGTTATCTTTGAACCTGGAGATTGGGTTTAGGGTTCACATGAGCAAAGAAAGATTCCCATCCCATAGAAGAACTAAATTGCATCCTTGAGGAGATGGACCTTTCCAAATCCTTGAGAAAATTAATGATAATGCTTATAAAGTAGATCTTCAAGTGAGTATTATGTCTCTGTTACTTTCAATGTTTTTGATCTTTCTCCCTTTGATGCAGGTGACGATTCGAGGTAATTTTACTTACCAAAAAAAGGTGACGATTCGAGGTCGAATCCTTTTGAGGAGAGGGGGAATGATGGGCACCATGGTGGACTAAGTCTTAAAGATCCTTTACAAGTTCTAGATGGGCCAATCATAAGGTCGAGAGTTAAGAAGATCAAGGAAGCAATGCAAGGATTGGTGCAATCCACTTGGGCCGAGTTATTGAGCAAGACCCTAACATTCAAGATGGGCTTGAAAGAAGAACCAGCTTTAATCCATGTCATACAAGCTACAGAGGGGGGCGGCATAACCTAGTGGTTTTGTGAAGGCTTTTTATTCCGTTAAGTATAGGTGTGTGGGCCTATATTATGTTTTTAATGTTTTATGCATTTGGGCCACTTTAACTCATTTAGTGGATTTCTTTTATTCGTTTTAGTTAGTAGTTTAGGATGTTTTGGGCCTGAAGATGTCCAGCCTGTGTCTTTTAATTGATGTAGCCGCAATTTGGAGGCTGGAACGTGAATGAAGCTTTCTGCATAGAGAACATTTTAGTTTTCTCTTCTTGTTCTCGAGTGTACTACGAACTTATCAAAGGAATACCCTTTGTGGCGGTCTCATCAAATCTAGGTTCTTGAAACAAGTTTTCAATGGGTTTAGATCATCTTGACATGATTCTTGGCTTTCTTGGGTAAGTTTCAATTTAATTATGGGTTGCAGGGATTTGATCTTATGGGTTCACATCAGATTCTTTGTAAACGGGAAAAATCATAGGCTGATCTGCTAAAAAGGCCCTCTTAACCTCACTCTCCTTTGCATGAAAACTCATCTTTGTCTCTTTTTCTCTTTGCAGGTTCTCTTTCTTTTTTCTCTCATGGCTCCACTCTCTTTTCTTTATTCTCAACCACCTCTCTATTTTTTCTTGAGGTTTCAACCTCACCCTTTCTTTTTAGCTCAATCTCACTTTTCAGCTTCAATTGGTCCTCATATACCTGTTTTGGGGTTAAAGGAGCAAGCTTGATTGTTTTTCCATCCTTTACAAAGCTGCATCTGTTCTTAAACCCATCATGAATCACCATCCTATCTCACTTTTCAGCTTCAGTTGGTCCTCATATACCTGTTTTGGGGTTAAAAGAGCAAGCTTGATTGTTTTTCCATCCTTTACAAAGCTGTATCTGTTTTTAAACCCATCATGAATCACCTTCCTATCATACTCCCGCGGCCTCCCCAACAAAATATGGCCAGCATGCATAGGAACTACATCATAAAGCACCTCATCACTATACCTCCTAATGGGAAAAGCCACCAAAACCTGTTTATTGACCTTGACCTCCCCACATTCATTCAACCACTGCAATTGATAAGGTCTAGGATGCTTCAGTAAAGGTAAGCTCAACTTTTCAACTAGGGTGGTACTAGCTACATTGGTGCAACTTCCCCATCTATAATCATACTACACACCTTGTTATTTACATAATATCTAGTATGAAATATGTTCTCTCTCTGCTGCTGCATATCATCGACCTTCATTTGCGTATTGTGAGCACGCCTGGTAACAAAAGACTCACCTTCTGCGGGATATGCCACTCCATCATCATTACTAGCATCAACCAACTCGGGCATCTCATCACCACCATCCTCACTTTCAGTCATCACCTCCCCATTGTAACGTATAACCATCACCTGCTTGTTTGGACATTGAGACGCGATGTGCCCAAAACCAAAACATTCAATCATTTCTATCCCATTTTGGTCTCCAAGGAGTGCCAGAAACTGAAGTATACGTTGCTGCCCCCTTTCTCTTTAATTGCCTCTCCATCTTCATAGCCATGTGCACCATGTGTTTTACCTCCACATAATGCAGCAACTCGACTACATTGGCTATGTCTCTATTCAGACCACTTAAAAATCAAGCCATTGTGGCTCCCGATCCTCCTCTACGTTAGCCCGAATCATATCCACCTCCATCTCCTTATGGTAGTCCTCTACACTCCTTGGTCCCTTGTGTAAGGTTTTGTAATTTTTGGTAGAGGTCTCTAAAGTAGTGGCCAGGTACAAATCTCCGCCTCATGAGAGCTTTTAACTCAACCCATGTTTCTACAGGTGTCTCAGAATTCCTCCTCCTATTCATCACCAATTGATCCTACCAAATAATTGCACAATCAGTTAACTTAATTACTGCCAGCTTCACCTTCTTCTCCTCTAAATAGTTGTGAAAATCAAAAATCAACTCTATTTTCTTCTCCCACTCTAAATAAGCTTCAGTGTCATTCCTACCTTGGAAAGATGGTATTTTCACTTTGATGCTCCCAAGGTTCCTATCCACCCCATCTCGCCCCATTGGATTTCCCCTATGTCTTCCTCCACACTTACCTCCTCTAGGTCTGCCCATTTCACCCATTCGGGCCTGTTACGAGAGCACGAGCAAGAAAGTTTAAAGATATACTCAATGGATTGATTCAAAGGCATGGACTCAGGAAAATTCGTGGAGGCCCATTGAGCATGATCCACTTGAGCAACAAAGATTCATCAACATGATTCAAGTTCTAGAAGAATCTGGCCAAGGTTAAGCTTAAATTGGCATGTTTAAGAAAACACCTTTATGGTTCTGATTGTAAGGCTTGCATGCCATTTACTTTCCTTTTATTTGTTGTTTGTAACTTTTAGGATTCTTTTCTTCTCCATTATAGGGGTGTGATCAGCCAATTAAAGGCTGATTGTCTTTTCCTGTTTAGGCAAGTCAGAGTTATTTCTTTACCAGATTTTAGCCTTAATTAGGATACCTATTTTATGAATTTTCCTTGTAATGGCCAGCCTTTTAAATAGGCATCTAATCAATGAAAAGTGGTAGATCATTATTCAATAAATTGTGAGAGTATTTTCTCTGCGGTTCTTTGAAGATTATCAAAACTTATCGGAATTTCCCGTGGCGTTCACCAACGACTTATCAAACAGATTTTCCATCGCTGTTTGTGGCGTCTTCCTTATACTGAGGTTCTTGTTTCGCAATAAACAACGGGTTGAGGTCTTATATACCAAGGTTCTTGTTTGTCGTAAACAACAGGTCGAGGTCTATCATTCAAATCTGATCGTAGAACGATTTTGGGTTCCTTGTTCGTTGTCAGATCTCGTTATTTTAGCAGGGTTCGCATCATTTGGTATTAGAGCTCAGACTCCAAATCAGGTATGATTTATCCTTTTAATTCTTGCGTTATATTATTTGTTGTCTTAGAATTGAACAGAAATATATATATATATATATACACTCTGCTTACGCCGTTTTATTTCTTCTGTTCAGCTGCGCCTAATTGTTCTTCCAAAAATCTCTTCCTATAACTTGCCCCAAGCCCAACAGTCGCACGCCACTTTTGACTTTTCTTTTTTTCTTTTCTTTCCCTGTTCGTTGCCCCAAGCCGCACCCTTTTCTTCTTTTCTTTCTTTTTTCCTGCGCCGCACAGCCTTCCTGACTTGCACCGTTTTCATTTTCTTTTCCTTTTTTTTTTCTCACGTTTTGCTTTAACCTAGCCCAGCCGCAAGCAAAAAAAAAAAAAAAGTGTACAAAAAAAAAAATTGTTTGTCTCATCCATTTTGGTTCCAAATAAGCCGAAACTATTTCTTTTTTTTTTTTTGGTAAGTAAACTTAATAAACCAAATAAAGAAAATATGTAATACCCCGACCCGAATTAGGGACTATTAAGCCGTTGTGTTAAATTAGAAATCGACGCCTTAAGTAACGAGCTCGGATTCAAACCCGACGCAAGGACTTTTAGTTATTGTCCTGAAAACTCAGGACTACTGTACATCACTTCGTTACAATCACCAACTTGTCAGTTCTGTGATAATTATATTTTCACGGCAACCGCCGATCATCAATACGAGTACAAGATTTGGGCACGCATTTTGAAGTTACGAAGGATTAGTGTAAAGATTATACACTTCAGGGAATAATTAATTTTTAAAGTAATTAATTATTTTAATATAAGAAATTAATGGTAGCATATGTAAATAATTAAATATAAAGTATATGTACTATATAAATAATTATGACCCACCTTGTATATATATATATATATATATATATATATATAAATCTATAAATATATATATAGGAGATGTGGCTGATTAGAAAGGGAGTGGGGGAGAAATGAAAGGCAAACAGTGAATGGTATGGAGTGGTCAGTGAGTGAACGGCTGAGAGTTTGAGTGTGGCGCCCAAGTGTGTTAGGTGTGTATGTTGTGTATATATATATATATATATATGTATAGATATATATATATATATATATATACACACATGTGCAAAACACCACATACACACACACAGAGCAAAATAAAGACCTGACCCAAAACAGTAACAGGTAAGGCACTCTTCATGGATACTGCCACAAGTTAAGCAAGTTGTTGGGGCAATCAGAATTTGAATTAATTAAGCGTATACTTATATACACATACATACACAATGCATACACACGACTCACACTCATTCTGTCACTGAGAGAGAAAGAGAGGAGTTCTGGGAAAAAGAAGGGAGGAGATTTAGGAGGAGACGGGGAGTGAAAGGTGCCATTTGAGGTAAACCCACTAAAACACCTGAATTTCTCTCTCTAGAGTTTCTCTACGTATGAACTGTTTTAAGCCTTGATTTGTGTATATATGATGTTTAGACTATATTTAGATCTGTTCAAGCATAAAATTTGAGCTTAAAAATAGTTGAAAACACCAAACCCATGAACAAACTGCCATTGAAGACCTTGCTCAAGCAAGTCTGAACCAACCTTGGCTAATCCAACTTTGGTCCATAGGGACTGAAACTAGACCCTACAAGCACTCCAAAAATGTGTGACCGCGACCACAAAGCCCAAGAAATGACTCTCAAAAAATGAGTTGCAGGTTTCGGTCGTAGAACCTAGTTCTAGTTTTAGACACCTAAACCTGTTTTTGAGAATGGGGGTTGAATCCCCATACCTTAAGGGTCACACAGAACCAAACCATGCTAAAAATGGTGAAGAAACGAGGGTTTACCAGAGAGTTGCAAGTTGGATTATCCACCTTCTACCCGAACTCGCGAGGCCAATAAAAACCCTAAAACGAATGCCAAATCCTTCCTTAATGTCCCAGAAGTAGTTTAGATTAAAAACAGTGGGGCTTGGGTGAGTAAAATGGCTCGAAAATGGAAGCTCTTTAGCTTCGGGATTAGGGCAATAGTAGGTGTTTAATGAGGAAGACGACGCTAAGTCGACTCGTCGTTCTGTTTCGAGTTGAATGGGTTGACTCGGACACGTGGCAACATCCGGAGCTACCACTGAATAAATGGAGCAACGTCGTTTGGGGGCCTGATACTTATATATATAAAACCGTATAGAGTTTTGAAGAAAAGAGGAAAATTTTGATCGGTGGGGTTTGAACCCCTGACCTCAAGTGCGACTACCCTCTCTTACCACTCGGCCACGCATGCACGTGTGTCACATATGGGGCAAATTATATATACATAATATATATAATAAAATCAAAAAAATAAAAAGGTGCATTTTGCACCTAACAGGATTCGAACGCAGTATCTATATGGAGGGAGGTGACACGCTGGCTAGCGTGCCACCCATTTCATCCTATCGTGTTATGCAAACTAAATATATATATATATATATACATACTACTTGACACAATTAATTTAATTAAGTTAATTAATTAAATTAAATAGTCGAAAAATGCCCGATGTCCAAATGAGATGAGTTATATATGTATTCTTACTATCTCAGACGTCCTGAGTCTATTGGTGAGGTCCACGACATGGGATGAGGTCCCGAAAAATTTAAGACCCGTAAAAATGTCAAAATGACCAAAATGCCCTTGCCCTATAAATGAGTCAAACGAGGTCCAAATTAAATAAATAAATAGTGGATTTTGACTATTTTAAACATTTTGAATCTAATGGTGGGGACCGTTTCATGAGACGGGACTCCGAAAGATTTAGACACGTTAAGGTATAAATTACCAAATTGCCCCTAACATGTCCTAAGTCGAATTAAATTCTAAGAAAGCCTAAATTGACTTTATTCAACATTCCGGACTCAATGGTAGAGTCTATTCAACCAAAAGAAGTGTCTGAAATAAAAAGACATAAAATTTGATGAATAGCATCAGTAGGTGATATTGTAGTGATGTGAAGTTAACAAGATTATATATGAATTGTTCTTAGGAACGACAGAGGAAGTGGGAAAGGGCAATTTTTTACACTGACCTAAGGACCGAGGTGAGTAACCCTGCCTTTGAAGTGGAGATTTAACTCCATGAATTTGAAGAAGTTTTAAGTTCAATTTATCTGATGCCTCGAATATCAAATTCAATATCGTATGATACCTGTTTTAAAATGTTTTCTGCTTTCATAAACTGTATTATGACATGCTGGGTGATTGGTTTGAATCACGGTTTTCCTTTTTAATTATGTTTCAGCATGTTTGGGTTTAAAATGCTAAATTTTCATAAATGTTCTGAATTTGATTATTACAAGTATTTGAAGTTCTATTGTAGAAGTTATACATTTCATGTTTTAAATACTCATGAAAGTATCTATTGAAGAAGCCATGTGATAAATGTTTTACAAGATAAATGGTGTTTAAAGTACCCCCTATGATGGTTGAAATCCTTCGGAATTCAACAGTAAATGCCCAGTAGCTGGATGTAATCCCCCAGGCAAATGAGATTGACAGTATTGGCAGTAAAATGGGAGTCTGGTTCGAAACAGATTCCACCTAATTAAAGAGAAAAGATGACAAATGTTTTTGGAAATGGAAGCAGGTTTTACCCCTATTTTCCTATACATTTTTATATGTTTTGAAGTAACGCTTTTGGAAATGGAAGCAGGTTTTTACCCCCATTTTATTTTACGTGTTTGTATGCTTTTAAATTGCATATGCTCTATTTGAAGAAATGTGTATCTAGCTTGAATACTTTCAATGTTTTAAAGCTATCTGTTTTAAGAATGCATATACTCTGTGTTCTAAAATGTACGAGCAATTGGTAGTGAGTATTTTATAAACTCTCATGTGCTAAACCACTACCAGTTGAAAACCCCATGACGAATGCAGGAATTACTCACAAGCTTAGATTAGCTTACCCGGATTTGTATCCGCCCCCTTTCAGGTGACTGACAGTAGTCTTGATGTGAAGAGGTTGATGTTAGAGCTTACCCATTTTGTGTAGAGTGTAAGCAGCTATTGCAGGACTGGCAGTCTTTTTGGAAAGACTTATAAAGTTTTAAGTTAATCTCTTTTGTATTAGTTAGATGGTACACCATTATGTATTAAGCCCTATGGGGTAACTAAACATGTTGTAATTTTAAAGTTCTTAAGTTTTATTATGCTCTGAATGTACGATTATGTGTACCGCAATGTGAAGAGCGGCAGTACCAGACAGATGTGCAAATTTTAAAATGAGAAAAGAAAAGAAAAATAGAAAAAAAAAAAAAATTTCACGCTTCCGCAACCCCATGAAGCACATCTATTCGATACCGCTGCAGATGCAAGCCTTGTCCCAAGGCCTCAGGTCTTGGGGCAGCGGTCCCGATCCGGGATCCGCACGAGGCGGATTTCGGGTCATGACAAAATACAAGATCAAGAGGGCATACCCTCGAACAAGCTAGAGGGAAGGGAGAGCTTCTACAGGCAGAAGAGCTCCCATCCCAAAGCAACAAAAATCAAAATCAAAACATTACATTACAAACCATTACACATTACATCAAGACCATTACACATTAAAAATGCTGCTTGGAAGAGACCAAATACATTGAAGATGTCTATTGGTGTTCGTGTTTGCAACCCTTTTAAAGGGGGCGAGCCTACCACGAATCATTTCTTGAATTTGAGCTATGATAGCCTAGGGATTTTTCTTTATCTTAGAGAACAATCTGCTATTCGTTTCCCTCCAAATAGTATAGACTGTGCAAGCTAGGGTGAGTTTTCCTATAGTAGAAGAGAACCGTTTCCCTTTGAAAGTATTGGTAGCCCAAGTAATGATCTGCTGCCAGTCTCCAAAGGGGCAATGAAAGCCGCTTTTAGTGAGCAAATGGGACCATATATTGGAAGTAAAAGAACAAGAGAAGAATAGGTGATTGTGACTCTCATCTTCATGCAAACAAAAAAAACATATGAGATCCAAGCTAGGATGAGAATAGAAGAGATGATCTTTGGTACGAAGACTAATACAGATGGCCATCCAAAGAATAAATCCAGCACGAGGGATGGCTTTAGAGTGCCAAATGAGTTTCCACCAATGAACCTGGGGCTTTCGGCTTCTAAGAGTATTCCAAGCTGAGCCGATGGAAAAAACCCCATTGGAGGAGGGCAACCAAATAGCCTTGTCGTCCCTATGGGGAGAAGGATGAAAATTGCTAGGCATGCCATTTTTTAGCTCAAGCAAATGAGGAGAGTTAGCTGTTGGCCAGCTCCATTGATGGTCCAGAATGATGGATCCAAATTTAGCATATCTCCCAAGGCCTGAATCATATATAACCCTTTTGTCACGACCCGAAATCCACCCTATGCGGATCTCGTGTCGCGGGGCCGACCCGAAGGCCGTCCCTACTTTTTCCATTCCTGTATCATAGTACTAATGTGCACAGTACTAAAACCTCAAAACAATAACAGCGGAAGTCTTATCAGTAATAATATATCAGCGGAAGTCTTTCCATACACAATGTTAGCGAGAGTCTTTACAATACATAATATGGTTCTACATAAACAAAATAAGAACCAAACATGACCAGCACCCGAGGGTGGTGAATACATGGGAGAACTAAAACATAAACTGATGCATTTTCTCAAATGTCCTTCTACGTCTTTAGACTCCTACCGGGGTCTCGCGGCATCAGTACCTGAAATGGGGGTGAGGAGGGTGGAATGAGCTACAAGAGCCCAGCAAGTAAATACAGATCTCCGACACTGGTATCGAGGATCATAAAAGAATATGAATCCAAGAATAAGAATATGATAGCCAATCATCATCAATAAGATGCTATAATAGCCAATGGGAACAGTTGCCATAAAGGCCAATAAACAATAGTACACAATGTACAATTAGGAGTAAAGGACATAACATCAACATGAAACACTTAACATGTGAACAGTGGCAAATGAACAGTAGGTTCACAATGTGTAATTAGTAGGAATAGCATAACAATGTTCTGGAATTCTCAACGATAATACAATAACAAGAAAGTACTGCCATTATAATTGTTCACAATAAATCAATAAGGAATATCTCGCAATACAAGATAATCACAAGAACAATGTAACTCAACAATTTTTAGTTGAGCAATCATATAAGAGATGCTTTTGTTCTGTGTCAGGGCTTGATTTGCCCTCGGTCTTTGGGGGCCCGGTTTACCCCCTTCAGTGCATTCCAGTGTATGGCCATATGTCCGTTCACGGACTCGACCCGAAGGTCTTCAATGTATTTAAAAGCATCGGATGGATATTGTGACTGAGCACAACTCCAGTATACATAAACATTTCATGATCATAAATGATTCCATAAGAGTATATAAAATGGAATATCATCAGTCCATGGAAACATAACAATAGGCATTTGAAAGTACGGTTCAACATGATAACAATGGTACGACAATAAGTCAATGTCCACCAGATAGCACAATATCACATTGTGGAGACAATAACATCAGATACGCTCAGGAGTACAATTTTGGCAGTAAAAGAATGAACTTGGCTTGATAACACCACATGGAAGAGAAAGGGTATCTACTTACCTCTAATGCATTGCTAAATCAGTCTCCTGCGGTTTGCCTCTTTCCTGTCGCGTTCCCTATATATCAGTAAATGCGTTTTAGAATAATTTCTATTCACCAGATTCTATGCCTTGCTATGATCAGTATTTCTAATACTTATTTAGACTTTTAATATGTCCGTTGTTCTCGGAACCTCTTTTCATAATTTTGACCTTACCAATAGATTCGGAAGGTTCAGAATAATAAAAATTCACTAGTTATTTAATTCAATCGGAGTCCATTTGACTCACCTATGAAGCAGGGGTATTTTGGTCATTTTTACCAATTGTAACTTTTCGGGACTCCGTCTCGTGAAACGGACCTCACCATTGGACTCAGAGCATCCGAGATAATAAAAATTGATTATTCATTTGCCCTATTTGGACCTTATTTGACCCACTTTTGAGTCAGGGGCATTTTTGTAAAATTGACATTTTTCTGTTGGGCTTTAATGGAATTTTCCAAAACATTTGGGGTCAAAATGTAAATAGCCAGAGTTGCGGTCTGAACCATTGGGTTCACTGACTAGAAACCCTAACCGATTCGGTTCTTCACTGAACCAAACGGTTCAGTTAAATTTAGAGAACCGGATTAACATATCCAATTCTCTCACCTTATCCACGGTTTGAACAACTCCAATCCAATTTCAATCCCTTATACCCGTGACCAAACAAGCCCAATCCCATTTAATTTCAAACCCAAAACGACACAGCTTCGGTTAACCGTTTATGTCCGGTCGGGTACCGACCCGATCCAACCCAGACCCGTTTCTTTTAACCCGGTAGACCCCCCGATTTTCCGATCATCTCCCTCACATCTCCGGTGAACTGTATTAGGGTTCCGTCACCATCTCCGGTGACGGCAACCTAAATCCGATGGTTTTTAAACCTATTTTCAATGCAGTTTTATTCCCCTTTTCATGTAGAATATATTTATAACTTTAGTTTTCCATTTAGCCTTTCGATTCTTCACGAAATAGAGCTTAATCATCTCCGGCCGAATCTCCGGCCATATGATTTTTCTTATTTTCCCTATGATTTCTTCATCATTTTTCATTCTTCCTTCTCCATTTAGTTTTCTGCATGCATAAGGATAGTTTTCATAAACTTTTAAACAAGTTTTAACCATAGAATTCATGGAACCCGATTATCCTCCCGTACCTGCAACTCTAATTTTCTCTATGGTTTCTACACCATTTAATATGATTCCTTTTGCATTTAAAAGCTAATACTATGCTTATCAAGACCCTATAATCATATATAAGCTTTATGCTTTAAATCAAAATAACAGAGCTGAAATCAATTACCTGGGTTTCGGATTTTGAGCTCACTGTGACTCTCCCACCTTTCTGTTTCTGAACCAATCTCTCTCCCTTCTTCTCCCCTTGAGTTCCTGACCTTTCTTTCCTTTTCTAACCTCTCTTCTCTCAAACCCGTATACATATATATATGGATACCAAACACTCACCTCTTCTCTCTCTACCTTATCTTTCTCTCTTCCCATTTCTTTCTTCAGTCCCTTTAACCGATTCCCAGTCGGTGGCCCTTGCCACCTGTAGCTGCGGTGGCAGCACACCCGAGCACCCAAGACACCTCACTCAATTTCTCATATAATATATATATATATATATATATTTACACATATTATTTCATTTACCATATATATATTTATATAGCTGTACTCAATTTACATATATGTATGTATTCATGAGATCACTTTAATACATTATCATGCATACATATTCATATATATATATATATATGTATATATATATATATATCCATTTAATTATGCAACATAACTTAAAACAGTTCGGGTTTTATTATTGTATCGACTTACCCCGATATTTGTGCCGTACCCCGGGTCGGGGTATTACATCCTTACCCCCTTAAAAATAAGTTTGTCCGCAAACTTAATGATTCTAACTCGGTGGTTTTCGTGGTTCCTCTAACATCACAATATAACTTAAATAGGCTGTTACATTAACTAAATAAAGATTTTCTGCTGAGAATCAAGTTTTACTGTCACGTTAGATCAAGTTTTACAGTCACATCAGATCAAGTCTCACTGTCACATTTGTAACTGTACTATCTTCTTTATAATTCCGCGTATACTTCGAAACCTTCCCATGAAACACAATTTCCTTCCTATGATTCTTTTCGGCTTTTGTAATTTAAGATATCTTCTGATGAAGGAAATTTTAAAATTTCTAAACGTAACTTGACAAAACTCTATCCATTCGATCTACTAATATGTCTAGGGTATATGTATCATTTGAAATGATATTATGTGGAACTCATAGGGTTCACATCGATTTCTATGTATCATTTCCTCTACAATCAATCTGTTATTCTACTAATCGTTCCTTGACCTCAAGTCAGTTATGTAAGAGTATTTGTATCCATAGTCTATATTTAGCATGTCCTGTATTTAACACGTTTCAATGATAGTTCTCTTGACGGTCACGTAAGCAATGAGTCAATGGTCCAGGCGTTCAGTTTCTACATTCAGTTAGTAACATATGGAAACACATTAAATGTGTAACATGACATAGAAGATAGACCAATCATAAGTAACCTAAAAGTATCATTTTCCAATAATGTATTTTGATTAACTGTTACTCATCACCTATATCACCTTTCAAGGTGTCATTCCTCTGTCTAGATATCACCGTTAATTTATTACCTTTTCAAGGTATTTTCATTTCATTTAGATATTACTGTCAAATTCACTACTTTTCAAAGCATCATGTTGCCAATTCTATACTACATTCTATCTCTCAATGAGCACTCATCGTTTCCCTCGCGTTTATTATGAAACATAATTTAATTCTCACAGATTCTCACTGTATAAAACCAACAAATTCCTAATCCGTAAATAGAATTTCAATTCTCAATAACTCTCATAATATAGATTGGTCGTTCGATCATAAACATCAAGTCTGTAGACTAGATATAGTAATTTAATTCTTAAGGCTCCCTCAGTACAGAACAATCATTAACCATAACTCAATAAATATCAAGTACAGGTTTCCATAAGATAAAACAATCTTAAGGATTCCTAAATCCAATATTACTATGATTCCTTGCAAGCTTAACTACTATCTCCCATTGAAACCTCGTTGATTTATCTATATCTTACTCAAGATTCTTCATATTTCCCGGTACATCATCAATTTATTTAGAATATCAATTCCCCTGTACTTACCCCCTTTAAGTTCCCTTACATATATAACAATCATCAAATTGTAACCTAATGGATACTCATTATGTACCTTCATAAGACAAATAATCATTACGGATTATTTATTTCATTATTGCTATGATTCCTTCCAATTTCTTTTAAGTATGACTACTATTTCCTACTCAAGTTTCACTTATCTGTCTATATCAGTTATTGAAACCTCCTTCAGTATTGTTAATGTCCAATCTAAAAAATTCTCATCACTTATCCTTAAGTACACTACTATCCTTAAGGGTCACTAATCAATAATCATCAATTTTCATTTTAATATGTAGTCGTTTTCCAAGACTAGTTGACTTTTAATATCTTAACTTGCTCTTGTCTTTGGACAGCCCCAATTCATTTAATGTGTTTCAATACACCAAGTTCTTTCTTGGATCAGTTAAACTATACACTTATGATCTGTACCTCCCAAATTCTATGTATATTGTTCATTTCTAATGATTCCCCAGTGTATAGTATTCAGTGATAATGACTCTTTCAAGAGTTGACATTTATTCAATCTCGTCTATCCAGTAATCATTCTTATCTATAACAGTATGTAATTCATTTTAAGGATTATAAATCTTACATTTATTCTATCATTATTCCCTGAAATTTATTAATTATGAAATCACTTGGCTCATCAATGTCTTTTAATTTCACCAGTGAATAATATGTTAATCTAACACTCATATATCTATGTTACATACTCTACTTATTTCATACATAACATCTATCATCAATCATCATCCCGGAACAGTTAACATATAACCTCAGAGTTCTGTCTCTATGTTCGGCTAGTAGTAAATGTTGAAATTATAAATCAGTATGTAGAGTAATATTTAACAATATTGAGCATTTGTAAACAACGGTAAATAATACCTGCGACTACTGGTACAGTAGCCTAATCCTCTCCCAATTTGCTGTAAAAGATCAATGGTCAGAATTCACATACAAGTCTATCTATCATGTCAGGATTTACTCTATTTGGCATTAGTAACACCGGTGTATCAATCTCATCTCCCATGAACCACTATTTCAAAACTGTTTTAACACTAAATCTTTTTGATACCAGTGAGCTTAAGAATTTGACTTAATGCTCTAATCATTTCCTAGCATCACTAGGTTTGGTAGGATAGATGTAGTGATATTGTAGCATTCTAATCCTCAAGTCCTCTAGGGTATACGTCGTTCTAATAGTATCATAAAGAATTCGTAGTATTCAGATTGGTTAAGGTAGCACTGTGTGTTTCTCAATTACCTTAGTTACATGATAAGGCGGCCGTTCCTCACCGGTAACAGAGGTCCTGATAGCACATCAGTGACTGTCAATTTTCCACATTTTCTCTTTTAACCGTTTACAATCACCGTTATCCATTTTCATAATTTATATTTACTCCTAATCTTCAGTCTCGATCTCTTCTACATCACTAGACCTAACTTCCAAGTATAGGTCACTTGTTGATAATATTCGTGATTTTGCTCCGTATCTCGTGTTCTATGCTCCATATTTCTAAACAATAATCCTCAAGGTAACCATTAAAGTTCTCGTGTTTCTCTATCTAACATTCTCCAATAATAACCTTCCAGATGTAATAGAATCAGTAAATCAATCATCCAGATGTTCAATTACTAAGTTCAGTTCGGCAATTACATGGAAACACAATCAAGTGTGTAAGGATCTCTTAAGATCTAAACAGGTTATAAATGACTGGAAGGGTACCTGTGGCTATCTGGGTAGTAGTTTGATCTTTCCTTGACACCAACAAGACTAGTGAGGTAGGTGTGGTACTGGCTATAGCCTTAGCTTTCCGAGGACAGTTCCTTGTTCACCCTGCGGGGTGATCCTTAACAGTGCCACTATTTCGATGTACATAGTTGTCTGTTGGGGTGAGCTTGAGGCAGAGATTTGAGAATCTCTTCTATAAGGCGCTCAATTCAGTCTAATTGATCCTTCCTTACCCCAATATTCCTAGCATAGACCATTGCTCTAAACCATAAGTATTAGATAAGTATGCCCATAAAAGTCTACTCGTCTATGGTCTAATCAAGTCAATATAATCTATTGAGATATTTTTCTTTGTTAACCTTGTCTATAAGATAACCATCAATGCACAAAATAATAATCAATGTTCACATGAAATATATATCATAGAGACTTCAGCTCTATCTATTGATTCTAACTCTAAGTGATCTATGTGATTCATAATTGTCGATGTATTCCTTGTGATAACCATGTCTATAAAGATAACTAGTAAGGATAACCCGTAAATTATCAAATCAATCAATAAGAGAATGATCAAGGATCGTATGAACTCTATATAAGGAAGGTCAGTTACATCTATTCATTCTATTTCTAGTCCTATCTCCCATGACTCACAATCGAACCTATAGCTCTGATACCAAGCTGTCACGACCCGAAATCCACCCTATGCGGATCTCGTGTCGCGGGGCCGACCCGAAGGCCGTCCCTACTTTTTTCATTCCTGTATCATAGTACTAATGTGCACAGTACTAAAACCTCAAAACAATAACAGCGGAAGTCTTATCAGTAATAATATATCAGCGGAAGTCTTTCCATACACAATGTTAGCGAGAGTCTTTACAATACATAATATGGTTCTACATAAACAAAATAAGAACCAAACATGACCAGCACCCGAGGGTGGTGAATACATGGGAGAACTAAAACATAAACTGATGCATTTTCTCAAATGTCCTTCTACGTCTTTAGACTCCTACCGGGGTCTCGCGGCATCAGTACCTGAAATGGGGGTGAGGAGGGTGGAATGAGCTACAAGAGCCCAGCAAGTAAATACAGATCTCCGACACTGGTATCGAGGATCATAAAAGAATATGAATCCAAGAATAAGAATATGATAGCCAATCATCATCAATAAGATGCTATAATAGCCAATGGGAACAGTTGCCATAAAGGCCAATAAACAATAGTACACAATGTACAATTAGGAGTAAAGGACATAACATCAACATGAAACACTTAACATGTGAACAGTGGCAAATGAACAGTAGGTTCACAATGTGTAATTAGTAGGAATAGCATAACAATGTTCTGGAATTCTCAACGATAATACAATAACAAGAAAGTACTGCCATTATAATTGTTCACAATAAATCAATAAGGAATATCTCGCAATACAAGATAATCACAAGAACAATGTAACTCAACAATTTTTAGTTGAGCAATCATATAAGAGATGCTTTTGTTCTGTGTCAGGGCTTGATTTGCCCTCGGTCTTTGGGGGCCCGGTTTACCCCCTTCAGTGCATTCCAGTGTATGGCCATATGTCCGTTCACGGACTCGACCCGAAGGTCTTCAATGTATTTAAAAGCATCGGATGGATATTGTGACTGAGCACAACTCCAGTATACATAAACATTTCATGATCATAAATGATTCCATAAGAGTATATAAAATGGAATATCATCAGTCCATGGAAACATAACAATAGGCATTTGAAAGTACGGTTCAACATGATAACAATGGTACGACAATAAGTCAATGTCCACCAGATAGCACAATATCACATTGTGGAGACAATAACATCAGATACGCTCAGGAGTACAATTTTGGCAGTAAAAGAATGAACTTGGCTTGATAACACCACATGGAAGAGAAAGGGTATCTACTTACCTCTAATGCATTGCTAAATCAGTCTCCTGCGGTTTGCCTCTTTCCTGTCGCGTTCCCTATATATCAGTAAATGCGTTTTAGAATAATTTCTATTCACCAGATTCTATGCCTTGCTATGATCAGTATTTCTAATACTTATTTAGACTTTTAATATGTCCGTTGTTCTCGGAACCTCTTTTCATAATTTTGACCTTACCAATAGATTCGGAAGGTTCAGAATAATAAAAATTCACTAGTTATTTAATTCAATCGGAGTCCATTTGACTCACCTATGAAGCAGGGGTATTTTGGTCATTTTTACCAATTGTAACTTTTCGGGACTCCGTCTCGTGAAACGGACCTCACCATTGGACTCAGAGCATCCGAGATAATAAAAATTGATTATTCATTTGCCCTATTTGGACCTTATTTGACCCACTTTTGAGTCAGGGGCATTTTTGTAAAATTGACATTTTTCTGTTGGGCTTTAATGGAATTTTCCAAAACATTTGGGGTCAAAATGTAAATAGCCAGAGTTGCGGTCTGAACCATTGGGTTCACTGACTAGAAACCCTAACCGATTCGGTTCTTCACTGAACCAAACGGTTCAGTTAAATTTAGAGAACCGGATTAACATATCCAATTCTCTCACCTTATCCACGGTTTGAACAACTCCAATCCAATTTCAATCCCTTATACCCGTGACCAAACAAGCCCAATCCCATTTAATTTCAAACCCAAAACGACACAGCTTCGGTTAACCGTTTATGTCCGGTCGGGTACCGACCCGATCCAACCCAGACCCGTTTCTTTTAACCCGGTAGACCCCCCGATTTTCCGATCATCTCCCTCACATCTCCGGTGAACTGTATTAGGGTTCCGTCACCATCTCCGGTGACGGCAACCTAAATCCGATGGTTTTTAAACCTATTTTCAATGCAGTTTTATTCCCCTTTTCATGTAGAATATATTTATAACTTTAGTTTTCCATTTAGCCTTTCGATTCTTCACGAAATAGAGCTTAATCATCTCCGGCCGAATCTCCGGCCATATGATTTTTCTTATTTTCCCTATGATTTCTTCATCATTTTTCATTCTTCCTTCTCCATTTAGTTTTCTGCATGCATAAGGATAGTTTTCATAAACTTTTAAACAAGTTTTAACCATAGAATTCATGGAACCCGATTATCCTCCCGTACCTGCAACTCTAATTTTCTCTATGGTTTCTACACCATTTAATATGATTCCTTTTGCATTTAAAAGCTAATACTATGCTTATCAAGACCCTATAATCATATATAAGCTTTATGCTTTAAATCAAAATAACAGAGCTGAAATCAATTACCTGGGTTTCGGATTTTGAGCTCACTGTGACTCTCCCACCTTTCTGTTTCTGAACCAATCTCTCTCCCTTCTTCTCCCCTTGAGTTCCTGACCTTTCTTTCCTTTTCTAACCTCTCTTCTCTCAAACCCGTATACATATATATATGGATACCAAACACTCACCTCTTCTCTCTCTACCTTATCTTTCTCTCTTCCCATTTCTTTCTTCAGTCCCTTTAACCGATTCCCAGTCGGTGGCCCTTGCCACCTGTAGCTGCGGTGGCAGCACACCCGAGCACCCAAGACACCTCACTCAATTTCTCATATAATATATATATATATATATATATATATTTACACATATTATTTCATTTACCATATATATATTTATATAGCTGTACTCAATTTACATATATGTATGTATTCATGAGATCACTTTAATACATTATCATGCATACATATTCATATATATATATATATATATATGTATATATATATATATCCATTTAATTATGCAACATAACTTAAAACAGTTCGGGTTTTATTATTGTATCGACTTACCCCGATATTTGTGCCGTACCCCGGGTCGGGGTATTACACCTTTCCCCATATTATCATAGATGGAACTAGTGGGGAGCCAATAGTCAAACCAGAGAGAAGCAAAAAGACCATTCCCAATAGAAATTTTGATGAAAGGCTTGAACAAAGGTCTGAATTTGAGCATTTTCCTCCAGGCCCATGAGCAAGATTGGGGAAATTTGACCTCCCAGAAACTCCTACCTTTCAGAATATTGCTACAAATCCAAAGAACCCAAGAGAGTTAGAAGGGTTTTGAGAAATTGCCCAAATGAGCTTCCCCAGCGCAGCTTGATTCCAAACAACAAGTTTCTTTATCCTGAGCCCCCCTTCATTTCTAAGGCAAATATTATCATCCCATGCAACTTTAGATCCGGTCAAGATGAGATGGTTGTTGCTCCAAAGAAAAGATCTCATAGCTTGCTCAACTTTATTAACCACTTTTTTGGGAGGATGAAATGGGAAGACCAATAAACCTGGATGCTAAAAAGCACAGATTAGATAAGCTGAAGCCGACCTACATAAGATAGAGATTAGTAGACCAATGAGTAATTTTACCAATGATGCAGTCAACCAGGGCTTTAAGCTTAGTTGAGATCAAAGGAACGCCAAGGTAACGGATAGGAAGAGATCCTACAAGAAAGCCAATGTGGTCAATGATATGATGTCTGGTGTTGTTATCTATGCCAGAAAGGAAAATGTAACTTTTGGAGGCATTGTGAAAAAGCCCAGAGAAAGAAGCAAATGTGTCAAGCCCTTCCTTGAGAATAGAAGCTGAATAGAGATCCCCATGACAGAAAAGCATAATATCATCAACAAAGCAGAGATGGGTCAGCTTAGATTTTTGACACCTCCAATGATACTTGAATTGAGGGACAGCAGAGTTTTGATGTATAATCAAGGAGAGAACTTCCATAACAAAAACAAACAGATAGAGGGAGAGGGGATCTCCTTGCCTTAACCCTTTAGCTCCAGGAAAGAAACCTTCAAGCTTGCCATTAATAACAACAGAGAAGCGAGCAGTAGAGATGCAACAGCAAATCCAATCAATAAAAGGCTGAAGGAATCCCATAATGCACAAAGAATCGATAATAAATTCCCACCGCACCGAGTCAAAAGCCTTCTTTAGGTCAACTTTCATTGTACAACGAGGGGAGCCTGAGTTCTTGTGATAGTTATGCTTGAGTTCTTGAGCAAGCAGGATGTTTTCACTGATATTCCTACCTTGGATAAAGGCAGATTGAGACGGGTCAATGAGATTAGAAAGGACTTTCTTGAGGCGATTGGCAAGAATTTTGGAGTTGGTTTTGTATATAGTGTTACAGCAAGATATAGGGTGATAGTCATGAATAGTGGAGGGATTAGGGAGCTTGGGCATAAGGGCATTGGCTGTGGAGTTGATCTCTTTGAGAATGGATCATGAAGAAAAGAATTCAGAGATAGCAACAGTGACCTTAGGTTTAACTATGTTCCAGGTCCTTTGGAAGAAATAACCATTAAAGCCATCAGGCCTCGGAGCTTTGTTAGGGTGGAGGCTAAAAAGAGCTTCTTGGATTTCATCGTCAGTAACTAGGCGTTGGAGGGCCATGAGGGAGTCGTTTTGCAGACACTTAGTGATGAAGCTTGCAAGAGCTTGCTTCCCTGGATACGGGATGGAACTTTCGGTTCCAAGGAGATCCTGATAGAAGTTAAGTATGGAACTTTTGATCTCTTTAATGTCATCAATTCTGTTACCAGTAGCATCAAAAAGGCTAACTATTTGTTCCAGTTTCTTCTGCTTATCACTGATTTGAAAAAGGAGGAGGTATTTTGATCACCTTCAGAAAGCCATTGGACTTGGATTTTTGCTTGGCAAGCCTCTCTTCATTGGAAAGGATAGAATAATAAAATTGGAGAGCTTATTTTTCCTCATAGATGAGTCTGCTATTTCCCGGATTCCGCTCAAGGAGGCTTTGGATGTCATAAAGCTTTTTACGAGCTTCTTGAACTCTGGAGGAAATGTTCAAGAATCTTTTCTGATTGAAATCCTTTAGAGCATACTTAACCTTGAACAAAAGAATGAACCTCCCTCTGCTTGGTGGGGCTATTCATACCCCTGATATTCCTGCATGCAAAATTCATTGGGAAAAGGAAAGGTTGTTGGAACCTAAGGTCCCTAGATTCCTTAATAGTTTTCTCTGTCGTCTTTGCTTTCTAAGCTGATTTCTTTTGTAGTTGCTTCCAGTATCAGCTTCATCAACTTTGGCTATTTTGTCCACTAAAGGGTTGGATTCAGGAGATGTTGTGGAAGTAGAGTAGCTGTCGCCTTCACTTGGGGAGCTAGCTTCAAGAATGGGACCACCAGATTTAGAATCTTTTGGGGACATGGTGATTACTTCTTCATTGTGTGAGGAGAGAGGAGAATCCGGGTCAGACACTATTCTCGTATGCATTGTTGGAAATTTAGGAGGATGAGGGGCATCTTGCTTCTGAGGATCTGGTCCAGCAGGGATTCGGCCATAGTTGGCGAAACTAATCTGAGTAGAATTGTTTTGCATATGTTCAGGGTGAATTATTTGCTGCTCTAAATTCTCTTTGGTATTTTCAATGGGAGGGCTAGCTATTTGGATGTTATCATCACCTACAGATGAATAGTTTTACCCTTATTTGAGACCAATCTCTATTCCCCTTTGCTAGATTTAGCAGTTGTATTAGAGGAGGATGGAATGGCTTGCCTTTTAGAACTTTTGAGTGAAGGGAAATTTGTGATTCTATGTCCAAAGGTGTGGCAGTGAGAGCACATGGAGGGTAGCCATTGATAATCAACAAGAATTTCTACTTTTAAGTGATTAGGAAGCTTGATATCGAAGCAGTCTGGAAGCTCTTTTGTGGTATCCACCTCCACACAGATTCTGGCATAGCTTATCCTTGATTGTTCTTGAGTATGGGAGTCTGCATAAAGAGGTTTGCCAATAGCGCTAGCTACATAGCTAAGCCCTTGCGCTGTCCACAGCTCATAAGGTATATTGAAAAATTTAACCCAGACAGGAATTTTGGTCACATTCTTCTTAGACAAAGCCATGCCTGGGTGCCATCACTGTAGGATGATATGCCATCCAGAGAGGTGCCAATATCTTCCAAGAATATGGTTAACCGCATGCATTGAGTCAAATTTGAAGAAAAAAAAAAAACCATTGCCATTTGTTAGAACCTCAGTTAACCTGTCTTTGCTCCACTGTTTTTTTGCCATCCTTTGAACCCATAGGAAAGGCAGTTTTTTGTCCAGGAAATAACCAACAAGGGTGTTTTCCCATACTGGGATTCCTGTTTGAAGAACATCTTGAGGGGGTTGAACGATGATCCTGTCTCCCCTAAGTTTAGAAGGCTTGTATTCCAGATTGAATTTTTTAGGGGAGGAAGGCTTTTGGAAGAGAGAGGTCCATACTGGTAGAGACTTAGTTGCATCCGTAAGGTGGACTGGCAAGGTAGAGGAATTACTGGACTGCTGAAGGAAGGTTGTGGACACGTTAACAGGGTGATTAGCATCAGTAGCTATAGAGGTAGGGTCCTTACCTTTTAGGGCAATAGATTGGGCCGAAGGAGCCTAGTCAATGATCGAGAATTCGTGCTCATTGGTTCCTATAGGTGTTGCTGAGGGATGGGCCATGTCACTATCCGAGCAGCGTGTATCAGACGCAATAAGAATTTTGTGTTGGCCTTGGTTAGTTTTCTGAGTAGCCAGTACAGCCGGTTGGTGGACTTGTAAAGCAATAGGCTGGGCTAGTGGTGGGCCCCGCATGGGCTGGTCATTGACCAAGAGAACATGGCCAGTGGTTCCTGCAGTGTAACATGTATCAGAAGTAGCATGGTTTGCTATTTGAGGGCCCACGTATTCAGCCATTAGAACAGCATGGGACCCATTGTTGATTGGCATTGCGCCTGGACTAGAATTACCGTTGGGGGCAGGTGGTGGCTGAACCACTCCTGGAACTTGAAGTTTTGGAAAGGCGCTGGAACATGATGGATGGACTAAACCGTGGACTTGCTGTTTTGAAGTAACACTAGGATTCTGCATAGTAATAGTATGGGTATAGGGGCCTTCTGCTTTTTGAGAACCCACTTTATTAGTGGCTGTGTAAGAAAAGGAGTGGAACCCATTACTGATTAGGACGGCGCCTGAACTAGAGCTACAGTAAGGATTATTTGCTGATTGAACCACATGCTGATTTTCAATTTTTGGAGTGGCGCTGGTATGAGGCAGAGTGACGGTATGGGAATGGGAATGGGGCCTATCTTTATTTTAGACATTTATTTGATGGACATTAACCATTGCGCTCTGACCAATATCAGCTGCATTTGAGGTTATGACACCTAGAAGAGGAGGGGCATGGTGAAGCATAACTAGAGAAGCATCAGAACTTGCGTGAGAAGGGTGATAAACCAGAGGGTCAAGCCTCCTAATGCTGGTATTAGTGGGCCCGCCCACCTTTTGAATAGCAATTTTGGCAGCAGTAACCTCAGCATAGTGGGTGTTATCAGCGCCATCTAGGGCTTTGACTGATTGCAGATTAGCTTCATCTTCCCCAGCCGTTGGAGGTCCATAATTTTCAGCCGTAAAATTTGGTTGACACATTGTCTGCTTGGGACAAAAGAGAGATGGGACGAGCATATGCCCCACGCTCTCTGTGCGTAGATGGGTTTTCACGCGCCACCTGGAGAAGACCTCTCCCTCTTCCATGAACACCAATCCTAACTCTCTGAATGTTAATGGGTGTAGCTATCTCTGGATTACACATAAAGGAACAATCATCTGAGAAGCCACCAAATTCTTTTTCAAGATCAAGTGCAACTTGGGGAATAAACTCCCCACTGTTCTACACCCTCCGCCCAGGATAAAACTGGGGAGGACTTTGCAATCTTAAGCGGATCATCTTCAACATGGGAGGATCCAATCCGTGACTGCTTGGAAGAATCTGGCCATGTCTCTTGTTGCCTTGTCCTTCCCTGCTCTATAGCACGGGAAGCTTGAACACCTTGTGAACTTTGACTGTCAGTCCATGCAACATCTTGATTAAAGTCAGAAGAACTGGATGTCTAAAGGGGTAGTGAATAAGAAGTAGCATTGACATCGTGGGGATCATTTATTTCAGAAGAGAATGACTAAACGGAGGCCATGAAGAATATAGGAAATTGGAAATCAGACCAAGGAGATGGAAAACAGGAGCATGAGAGGGATGGATTTTAGAGAGAAGGGAGAGCTTCTCTCTCTAGACACCATTTCTTATAAGCCGAAACTCTAGTCAGCCATGTTCCTTGTATTCTTGCTTGTAAGACCCGAAATTCCTTGATGAGGTCTTGGAGAATTGTTGCTGGAAATTTGAGTATTGTTTGTTTAGTTTCAAAAGAACTGAAAGAGGATTATCGAGTGGAAAAAGGCAAGAGTGGTGAGAACATTAGAGGGTTAAAAGCCACGTATTTTTGAGTGAAACACGAGTGTAGAGTGATTCACATTCTTGAGTGTAAACACGTAAGGGAGAGCATTGTGAGGTCCTTTCTTTCTAACTTTATTTTTGCAACAATCATGTTTCACAATAGTGCTAAAAGAATTGCTGAAAGTGCTACGGAACTGGCTGATCTGAAGGTGTTTATGGAGGCCATGATGAGTGAGATGTGGCGTGTGATGAAGTTGGAACAGGAGCAAGTTCATGAACAAATAGATCAGATGGAGAGTGCACATGAAAAGCTACAAAACGCCCCTAATGTGGGTAGAAGGGAAAGAGTTCAACCGAGGGAAGTGAGGGTTGAAGATGAAGAGCCTTATGGGACTGGTTTTGATGAAGAAGATGATCAGGATTTTGTTGTTGGTAATAAGAAACAATAAGGTGGTTTAGAGACGTCAAGAATCGGGAAGATAACAACTTGGGTGGTATTAAGATGAAGATTCCCTCATTTCAAGGTAGATCCGATCCTGAAGCATACCTTGAGTGGGAGATGAAGATAAAGTTTGTACTTGACTGCCACAATTATTTCAAGGCAAAGAAGGTAAAATTAGCTATGATTGAATTTTCTGACTCTGCCATTACATGGTGGGATCAACTTGTTATAAATAGGAGGCGGAATAAAGAACATCCAAAGAGACATGGGAGGAGATGAAAACGGTGATGAGAAAGCAGTTTGTTCCAAGTTACTACTATCGAGAGTTGTTCAAAAAGCTACAAGGTCTTAGATAGGGAAGCCAGAGCGTAGAGGATTACTACAAGGAGATGGAGATTGCTATGATCCGAGCTAATGTAGAGGAAGATCGAGAGGCTACAATGGCTAGGTTTTTACTTAGATTAAACGGAGAAATCCAAGATAAGGTAGAGATGCAGCATTATGTGGAGTTGGAAGATATGGTACACATGGCCATCAAAGTGGAGCAACAACTCAAGAGCGGAGAGGGGTGGGTCACGTGCAGCCTATAACTCCAGTTCTACCTCTTGGAAACCGAGTTCTACCAAGTAGATGGACAAGTCACAAACGTCCAAATCCGAGCCCAAGTCCGCGAACACCAGCCACGTTCCTCAAGGTAAAACCGACACTTCTAACTCTAGGAATCGTGACATTAAATGTTTTAAATGTCAAGGTAGGGGACACATAGCAAGTCAATGACCAAACAAGCAGGTCATGGTGTTGCAAGACAATGGTGAAATTGTGACCGACAATGAAGCTTCCGACACCGACGACATGCCACCATTGGAGGACGTTTTCGCGGAAGATTTTTTAGCCCCTGATGCACTGACATTGGTGGCGAGGAGGGCATTGAGCTTGCATGCAAAAGAAGTTGATGAATTGTAGCGGGAGAACATCTTTCACACTAGGTGCTACGTCAAGGACAAGGTATGTAGTGTGATTATTGATGGTGGTAGTTGTCCTAAGGTTGCAAGCACAATTATGGTGAAAAAATTGGGATTACCCGTGTTGAAGCACCCTAGACCATACAAGTTGCAATGGTTAAATGATAGTGGTGAGATAAGGGTGAACAAGCAGGTCTTAGTTTCATTTCGAATCGGTAAATACGAAGATGAAGTGTTGTGTGATGTAGTACCGATGCAAGCAGGACACTTATTGCTAGGGCATCCATGGCAGTTTGTTAGGCATGAGAAGCATGATGGCTTTACAAACAAATACTCTTTTGTACCTAATCAACGATCAATCACTCTTGTACCATTGACACCATAGCAAGTATATGAGGATCAGGTGAGATCGCAAAAAGAGAGTGATAAAAAGAAAAGGAGTTGAAATCAGAGAGAGGCCGAGAAAAATGAGAGAGAAAAAGAAAATCAAAATTCGGCCATTGAGAGAAAACAAAAGAATTTCTATGCAAAGGTGAGTGAAATTAAGCGAGCAATGTTTTCAAATCAGCTGATGATTGTACTTTTGTACAAAGAGGCATTTCTAAACACTAACGAACTTGACCTTGCTTTGCCTAGTTCTGTTGTTTCTCTTTTGCAGGAGTATGAAGATGTCTTTCCCAAGGACACACCACATGGGTTACCTCCAATCCGAGGGATTGAACATCAAATTGACTTTGTTGCCGGTGCAACAATTCCAAATCGACTAGCCTATAGGAGCAATCCCGAGGAGACAAAGAAGCTTCAACGGCAGGTAAGTGAGTGGTTGGAGAAAGGGCACGTGAGGGAGAGCATGAGCCCATGCGCCATTCCGGTTTTACTTGTACCTAAGAAGGATGGGACGCGGAGAATGTGCGTTGACTGCCGGGCCATCAACAACAAAATGGTAAAGTGTCATCATCCTATTCCTCGCTTAGATGATATGTTAGATGAGCTGCATGGTTCTTGTGTATTTTCTAAGATTGATTTAAAGAGTGGTTATCATCATATTAGAATAAAAGAAGGAGATGAATGGAAAACTGCCTTTAAAACAAAATATGATTTGTATGAATGGTTAGTTATTCCTTTTGGATTAACTAATGCTCCAAGCACCTTTATGAGACTTATGAAACATGTTTTGCATGCAATTATAGGCAGATTTGTTGTTTTCTACTTTGATGATATACTCATTTATAGTAAAAACGTGGACGATCATGTAGTACATTTGAAATCTGTTTTAGATGTGCTTAGGAAAGAAAAGTTGTTTGCTAATCTGAAGAAGTGTAATTTTTACACCGATAAGCTTGTATTTTTGGGATTTTTTGTTAATGCACAGGGTATACAGGTTGATGAAGAGAAGGTACGTGCAATCCAAGAGTGGCCAAGTGCCACAAGTGTAGGTAACGTTCGTAGTTTTCATGGACTTGCTAGCTTTTATCGGCGGTTCGTGAAGGACTTTAGTAGCTTAGCCGCACCACTTACTGAAGTGATCAAGAAGAATGTTGGATTTAGATGGGGAAAAGAACAAGAGAAGGCGTTTCAATTAATCAAAGAGAAGTTGACCAACGCCTCCTTATTGTCTTTACCTATTTTTTCGAAAATGTTTGAGATTGAATGTGATGCTTCAAGTATTGGCATAGGTGCAGTTCTTATGCAAGAAGGACGACCAATTGCTTACTTCAGCATGAAACTAAGCGGGGCAGCCTTAAACTACCCAACTTATGATAAGGAGTTGTATGAATTGGTTCGAGCTTTAGAGACATGGCAACACTATCTATGGCCTAAGGAATTCGTGATTCACACTGATCATGAGTCCTTGAAACACTTGAAGGGCCAACACAAGCTCAACAAAAGGCATGCGCATTGGGTGGAGTTCATTGAGACGTTTCCATACGTCATCCGGTGTAAGAAAGGTAAGGAGAATGTGGTCGCCGATGCACTTTCTCGCAGGTATGCATTACTCTCCATACTTGATGCAAAATTGCTTGGTTTTGAGCACATTAAAAATTTATTCACTGATGACCACGAATTTTGTGAGGAATACTGGGCTTGTGAGAAAATTGCTTGTGGTAAGTTCTTTAGGCTGGATGGATTCCTGTTTCGAGAGAATAAGTTATGCGTGCCTAATTGTTCCTTGAGGGAGTTGTTAGTGCAGGAATCTCATGGTGGGAGATTAGTGGGACATTCTGGGGTTGCAAAAACTTTAGCTATTTTGCAGGAACACTTCTATTGGCCTCACATGAAACGAGATGTTGAGGGAATTTGTGGTGGATGTGTCACATGTAGGCAAGCTAAATCCAGAGTGCGGTCCAATGGTATGTATACTCCTTTACCAATTCCTAGTGAGCCTTGGATTGATATTTCAATGGATTTTGTGTTAGGATTGCCTAGGACTAAACTTGGGAGGGTTTCAATTTTTGTGGTTATGGATAGATTTTCTAAGATGGCACACTTTATTCCATGTCACAAAATGGATGATGCCTCGCATGTTGTAGACTTGTTCTTTAAAGAGATTGTGAGATTACATGGCATGCTTAGAACAATTGTTTCGGATAGAGATGCTAAGTTCTTGAGCTATTTTTGGAAGACCTTGTGGTGTAAGCTAGGTACTAAGCTGTTGTTTTCTACTACTTGTCATCCACAAACTGATGGTCAAATTGAAGTAGTAAGTAGGACTTTGTCTACCCTATTGAGGGCAATCATTAAAAAGAACATCAAAACATGGGAAGAATGTTTACCACATGTTGAGTTTGCTTATAACAGATCTGTTCATTCTGCTACTAAATTTTCACCATTTGAAATTGTGTATGGATTTAATCCTTTAACTCCCTTGGATTTATCTCCTCTACCTTTGACTGAGCATGTTAATTTAGATGGCAAAAAGAAAGTTGATTTTGTCAAGCAGATTCATGAGAAAGTAAGACTCAACATTGAGCGACGAACAAAGCAGTATGCAAAACAAGCCAACAAGGGGCGTCACAAGCTGATTTTTGAACTCGGAGATTGGGTTTGGCTGCATATGAGAAAAGAGAGATTTCCGGCGCAAAGACGTTCCAAATTGCTTCCAAGAGGAGATGGTCCTTTCCAAGTCCTAGAGTGTATCAATGACAATGCTTACAAGCTAGATTTTCCTGGTGAATACAACGTCAGTGCTACTTTTAATGTTACTGATTTGAGTCCTTTTGATGTAGGTGATGATTTGAGGGTAAATCCTGATTTGAGGGCAAATCCTTTTCAAGAGGATGAGAATGATGCAACAGCTTTTTCAAGAGGGCTGACGGACAAAAAGATGGTCTCTAGAGAGAAGGGAGAGCTTCTCTCTCTAGGATTTTCCTAATCCTTCTCTTTTTTTTTTTTTTTATAAGTAAAAGATATATAAAAGAAGAAAATTAAATACAA
Organism: Nyssa sinensis; assembly: GCA_008638375.1. NCBI lineage: Eukaryota > Viridiplantae > Streptophyta > Magnoliopsida > Cornales > Nyssaceae > Nyssa > Nyssa sinensis. Next base: position 39,347,051 of record CM018031.1, read on the forward strand.
GATCAATAGGGCATACCCTCGAACAAGCTAAAGGGAAGGAGATCTACTACAGGCAGAAGAACTCACAACCCCAAGCAGAAATAAAAACCAAGACTAAACAAAAATACAAAACAAGAGGGCATACCCTCAAACAAGAAAAGGGAACAAGAAAACTAGAGCTCATGGCCCATGCTGAAAAATATTACATATTAAAAATACTACAAGGAAGAGACCAAGAACACCGGAGATGTCTATTGGAGAGAGAGTCTTGAATCCCTCTAGAGGAAGTGAGCCTGCCACGGATCATGTCCTGAGTTTGAGCTATGATGGCGCTTGAGTTTTTCTCGATCTTGGTGAACAATCTGCTATTCCTTTCACGCCAAATGTTATAAATTCTACAAGCAAGAGTGAGCCGGCCTAAAATGGAGGAAAAGGACTTGCCTTTGAAAGAATTGGTGGCCCAATGAATAGTCTGATGCCAGTCCCCATTTGGGCTTTGAAATCCACTTTTAGAGAGCAAATGGGACCATATGTTGGAAGTGAAGGAACAAGAAAAGAAGAGGTGGTTGTGGCTTTCATTTTCTCTTAAACAAAATAGGCACCTGGGATCATGACCCAGATTTGAAAAGTAAAGACGGTCCTTGGTCCTTAAGCTGTGCCGGATGGCCATCCAAAGGATGAACCCAGCACGGGGAATAGCTTTAGGGAACCAAACAAGCTTCCACCAAGTTACCTGGGGGATACGGCGACGCAGGGAATCCCAGGCAGAGTTGATGGAGAAAACTCCATTAGGGGAGGGAAGCCAGAAAGCTTTATCATCAAGGAGGGGAGATGGGAGAAGATTAGGAGGCATACCATTCTTAAGATCCAGCAGGTGGGGAGAATTAGCTATGGGCCAGTTCCAATGAGGTCCAAGAATAATGTTACACACTGTAGCTTGTCTACCAAGACCCGAATCATATATAACTCTTTCTCCCATATTATCACAGATGGGGCCAGTAGGGAGCCAATAGTCAAACCAGAGAGAGGCAAAACACCCATTACCAATGACAATTTTGATGTGAGGTTTGAATAACGGGCGGAATTTGATCAATTTCCTCCAAGCCCACGAGCAAGATTGGGGACATTTGATTTCCCAGAAGCTTTTGCCTTTAAGAAGGTTGCTACGAATCCACTGAACCCAAAGGGACTTAGAAGGATTTTGAAAGAGAGCCCAAATGAGTTTACCCAAAGCAGCTTGAGAAGGATCAATGAGGCTAGGAAGAACTTTCTTGAGACGGTTGGCCAAAATTTTGGAAATGGTTTTGTAAAGGGTGTTACAGCAAGAAATAGGCCGAAAATCATGGACAAAAGAGGGGTTAGGGACTTTGGGGACAAGGGAAATAGCTGTGGCATTCATTTCTTTAAGGATGGTTTTAGAGGAAAAAAATTCAGAGATAGCTGCAATAACTTCAAGCTTAATGATATTCCAGGATTTTGAAAAAAGAAGCTATTAAAGCCATCGGGCCCAGGGGCTTTGTTAGGGGGAAGGCTAAAGAGAGCATCATGTATTTCTTGCTCAGAGATAGGGGATTGAAGGACATTAAAGAAATCAGAATGAAGGCGCTTAGGGATAAAGTTAGCAAGAGCTTGCTTACCTGGGTAGAGAATGGGACTAGGAGTACCAAGGAGATCATGGTAAAAGTCAACAATTGAGGATTTGACCTCTTTGATATCATCAATTCTGCGACCGTTCGCATCAAGGAGACTAAGGATCTTATTGCGATTCCTCCTGTTATTCACAGATTTGAAGAAAAAGGAGGTGTTTTGGTCCCCTTCCGAAAGCCATTGAATACGGGATTTTTGCTTAGCGAGACTTTCTTCACTGCTAAGAAGGGAGTGAAAAGTGTGGTGAGCTTCCTTTTCCTCCAGAAGGAGACTTTCATTCCCAGGATCGGTATCAAGGAGAGATTGGATGTCATAGAGCTTGTTTCGGGCTTCTTGAACACGGGAGGAGATGTTCTTGAATCTTTGCTGATTGAAAGCCTTAAGAGCATATTTCACCTTCTTAAGCTTTTGGCAGCAAATAAACATAGCAGTACCTTGAAAGTTAGCGTGCCATGCTTGCTCAACAGTAGGAAGGAACTCATCATAATCGGCCCAGAAATTGAAAAATTTGAAGGGAATTTTACACTTCCTGAAAGCTATGCCAGTTCTGACAATAATAGGGGAATGGTCAGAGAGGCCAGGAGGGAGGAATTCAGCTTCAGCAGAAGGAAGAGCAGAAAGCCAGTCCTGATTGACTAAAGCTCTATCAATCTTCCTGTGGATTGTGTGGGGGGCAGCTTGACCGTTGGACCATGTAAAGAAACGCCCAGAAAATCTCAAATCCTCAAATTCAGCATTCAAAAAACAAGTGTTACAGTCATTCATAACAGGGGGTCATTCGCCATTACCACCTCTTCTATCATAGGGAAAACGGATAGCGTTGAAATCACCCAAAATAAGCCAAGGGAGACCCTTGGAGATAGCTGCTTGGTGATGGATATCTCGCCATAAATCATTTCTTTGGAGAAAGGAGTTAGAGCCGTAAATAACTGAAATGATCATGGTGGATTTGGTGTCAAGGATTGTAATGTTACAATGAATGGCTTGACTGGTAGCACACGAGGAGTTAATCTGAAGCATAGCATTATTCCAACCAATCCAAATCTGGCCAGAAGCTGAATGGGAATAATTGTGCAAAAAGACCATCCAGGGATGAGGGAATTAGCAGTAATATCCTTGGCGGCTTCCTTAATCTTTGTCTCATCTACAATCATAGCATTTCTTAATACAATTGTTCATCCCCGAAGTTAGTATTTTACCCTGTTGCTTAGCGTTTCTTCAATCCAAATTCATCCGGTTTGCCGCGCTACCGCCGCAACTCATCTTGCAACGACAGCAGTTCCTGCTGTTACGGCACTCCCAAATTTTCCAAGGTCTGCTCCAATTTTCCTCCCATGTCTCCACCTGCCGCAGCCTCCTGATGTTACCGCAGCTACTGTTCCACTCACGGTAACTCAATCTCTCTCTCGGTCAGCCGCTACACAACACACTGGACAGCCCCCACACGGTGCAGCACCCCGCACCGTTACTGCTGCTCTGCCGCAACAGCGGTTGCTGTTACGGCCATTTCTCTGAACCACCATAACACCAGACAGCACTCTTGATCCCTCCACTCTATCTGCTGCTTAGGGAATTCAGTAAATCAACCCCAGGCCTCAAGAACTCTGCTTCTATGGCACCCAACAACACCGTTCCGAATCCCCACCGCAGCCGCTGCTACACGAGTTTCCCAACAGCCGCGGCATTTCTCCCCTAACCGCTACTGCCATTTCTACGGCTACACAGCACCACCACAAACATACACTATATAAATATATATATATATATATATATATTTCTTCACCACCTGCGGCACAGCCACAAACAGAACCCACACAAACTTGCTGCACTGCTTCTCCCCCCTTCTTTTTCTCTCTTTTTCCTTGTTCCAACGACACAACCCACACATACATGAATATATATATATATATATATATATATATATATTACACACTGATCCCTACACCTGACAACGAACACATATATAATTTATATAAAATCTCCCTGCTGCGTCAAGTCTCTCCAATTTTCACCACGCGTCAGGCCCTCCTAATTTCATCACCATCTCTACTGTGTTGCCGCTTGCTGCTACGGCTATTTCTCTGAACCACATAAATCCCTCCAAATTTCCTCTAGGTTTTTTTCCCGATTTCATCCCCTGGTCGGTACACCACCGTGCACCACGCAGCACACAGCAGCACACGCTGCTGCTGCTTTCCCTTTTCTGCTGCTACGCAACCACTCCGTCTGATCATCAAAACCCATACGACCATGCCATCATCGACGTCTTCCAACCTCGACCAGATCTTGCGATCCGACTGGTGCCGTAGCTCCTCTTTCTCTTTCTATTTTCTCTCAACTTTTTCTGGGCAAAACCCCATCTCTCCCTCTTTCTCTGTTTTTTTTTTCTTCTTCTTCTTTTGGTTTTAATGCATGCCTGGGCATGAGAACCGCCCCTTTCTTTTATTTCTCCTGCTCTCTTTCTCTTTCTCTCCCATCAGTTTCATGCCTCTTTATTTCCCATCCGTTTCTCTTCTTTCCTTTTTTTTTTTTTTATTCTTTTGTATGCTTATATACATATATAAAATATATCCATATTTTATTATCTATATATATATATATATATATATATTCTTGCATCTATTAAAATGCATTACGCACGTAGATCGAGGCATGTATTGGCCTACGTATATAAGTTTCCATACCGCTCGAGTTTATTTTGGTATTACTATTCTCGGCTCGGTTTACTCATACTTTTTCTTAATCTTGTAATTTTGTGAGATTATAACTTCGGTTAATTACCTCGGTAATCGTGCCCGTCACTGTATGTTAATTAATTTGGTGCATCTCGGGGTCTACTATATTTGGGTCTGAAGCGGTCTCGGTTTGTCTCTAATAGTATGTTCATTGCTTGATTAAAGCTCGGTATTATTATTTGACCTTCTTGGATAAAATGAAATTATATAAATTTATTCGAAACGTATGTTCGGTTATAACAGGTATTACGCTACTCGGCTCGACTTATCTCGGTTTACGTGTACTCGATCGGGTCTACCTCAGTTTCTGTGTCGTATCCCAGGTCGGGATATTACATTCTTACCCCCTTAAAATAATTTTGTCCCCAAACTTAGTGTTCCTAACTTCGGGGTTCTCGTGGTTTCTTTAACATCGGGGTACTACTTGGATATGTGTTTACATTAACTAGATCAAAATTTTCTGCTGAGAATCAAGTTTTACCATCACATTAAATCAAGTTTTACTGTCACATCAGATTATCTTTCTATTTTTTCTAAATTTTTCAAGAGTATTTGAAAACTCTCACGTGAATCTCAATTCCTTTATATGATTCTTCCAGTTCCTTTTAGTTTAAGGCATCATCTGGTGAACAACATTATGAAATTTCCTGAATAGGTTTTAAAACTCTATTCTTTAAGTCTACTAATATATCTGGGATATATTTCATTCTAATAGTATCATATGGAACCCATAGAGTTCATACTGGTTCCTAATTATCATTCCTTTATAATAGGCTTGCCATTCAACTAATTGTTCATTGACCTGAAGTCAACTGTTTAAGAACATCTGTGTCCCTAGTCTGTATTTTATGTGTTCTGTATCTACTACTTAGTCATGCACTCTGTTCTTTATCATACATTACGTTTTTAATCGTGATTTAACTAACTCCCTTCTTTAGAGATTTTCTTGTAACCATACTAGGAGTTTATATATACTTTGCGTCTTTTCTGGGTCATATAATCACATGACTATATCTTATCTGAGACTTTATCAAAAATGATTTAAGTTTTCTAAAATCGATACAGTTCACAAATCTCTATTGTTCACAAATCTCTACTTTCTTCTACACTTGTGAGTATTCTGGTAGTAGGTTCTACGATTCCATACGTCACTTTATTTTACGATTCTCTCTAAATGATTCACTACACTTTTAGTGTTTCTGCTATCATTTAGATTACATTAATCTCTGACAGTTACTCGAGATCGTTTCTTACTTACTTCTAATTTATCTGACAGTGTGGTTTTATTCATGTCAATCTACTACTCAGGTTATTTCTAAGAATGTCAACTTCTAACAGCCTTGTTTATTAAATAAACGTCTTTAAAGCTTTACTCATCTTTTACTCTATCAGGGTCTATCTATCATTTACTCAAGACTTTTCACATTTATGGTATGTCATCAATCTATTTAGGATATCAACTCCCCCTGTACTTACCCCCTTAAGTTCCCTTCATACTATCTCTCATATCTTGATTCATTTCTACATCTATTGCCTTTCAGAATGTATAAGTATTCGAACAAGATGTCGCCTGTCACAAATACTACCCTTTAAGGTGTTACCGCTCTGTCTAGATGTCACTATGAATGCTACTACCCTTCCAGGGTATCACTACTCCATTTAAATATTTCTAGCGAATCCATTGCTTTTCAAACCGACACAACTCCTAATTCTACGTTATCTTCTATCTTTCAATGTGAACCAACCATTTTCCTCGTTCATTATGGAACATTTAATTCTCACAATATAGAGCAATCATCTAATCACGAACATCAAGTTCATAGTCTATAGACAATAATCCAATTCTCAACGGTTCCTTCAATATATAAAAATTATCAACTGTAGCCCAATAAACATCAAGTCACTAGTCTATAACTATAATTTAATTCTTAACAGGGAATACATCAAACTGTTACTCAATAGATATCAAGTACCTGCTTCCATAAGATAGAATAATCATTCAAAATTATTTATTTCACATTTACTTGCTCATCTTAGTTGTTCAAGAATCATCAACTTTTTCAGAATACGTAATCTTTTCTAACAAGTAGTTAACCAAGAGTATCTTAACTTGCTTCCATCTTCTAGCAGTCACAAATCATGTAATTATTTTTCAATCATTAATTTCTTTTTCCGATTAACAAATATCTGTACACGTATGATCTGTATCTCATATACTCTATGTATATCATCCGTTACTAACGATTTTCTCCAATATAAAACATCCATTGATAATGACTCCAAGAGTCGCTAGTCATTCTATCTCGTTTATCAAGTAAACATTCATATCTATAACAGCATGCAATTCATTCTAAAGATTATAAATCTTAGCATTTAAATCTGTCATAGTTCTTTGCAGATATCAATCACTTAACTCATCACTGTCTTTAAAATTCCACGAGGTAATAATATGTCGATCTAATACTTGTATATTTACGTTACTCATTCCATTTGTTCCATGCATAACATCTATCATCAATCATTCTCTTGGTAGAAATTGAACAGTTAACATATAACTCAGGAAGTCTGTCTCTATGTTCGACTAGCAGTTCAGTTTCTAAATCAATCTAGTAATGAATGCTACAAGCAAAATCAATACATAAAACTAGCATACGAGTATGCCTTAACTAACTAGAAAAATACCTGCGATGTACCAGTAGCCAAATCATCTCCCAAAATTACTTGCTGTAAAAGATCAACGATCAGCATTTATATAATAGTCTATCTGTCATGTCAGAATCTATCTACTGACTGACTCTACTTGGACATTTGTAATACTGGTACCTTAGTCTTATCTCCCATGAACCACTGTGTTACCTAATGCTCTGATACCAAGCTATCACGACCCGAGACCCCACCCTATGCGGATCTCGTGTCGCGCACCCGATCCGACGGTGCTTGTCGAACCAAGGGTCTCAACTTGCAACACATCAGTGCTACTAACATGCAACAACTAAATGCGGAATAAAATAAATAAAAGCTGCATGTAATTTATATAATGTTTTACAAAATGCGGAATACAAGATTTCTTAATACAACTGTTCATCCCCAAGACGTGGATAACATGAGAGAGCTACAAGACTGACTGTACTAAGTATTACACTTACAACTTCAAAAGAAATGTCCACTGCTATCTAGCTGACTGCTACTGCTACTGTTACTGCTCTTCTACAGCTTCATTTCCTGAAAGGGGTGGTAAGTTTGGGGTGAGCTAATGAAAGCCCAATAAGTAATTCTCCTTTGCTCTGCTATGTGTACATGAATATAGAAAGCATTATCCATAAAACTAGGATAAGTGCAGAAGTGCTAGCCAGTCAATGAATATAGAACTCAATAACAAATAATAGAACTCAAATGATAAAGCACTGAAATCTGTCTGACTACAATCATACGCACAATCATACGCACTCAAATGAAAGCTGTGAAGTCTCATGATCATTCATAATGATATAATATGATCAAGCTATGATAATCAATAAATGATAGTGATATCAAAACTGGTTGATGCACTCGGTTGGGGCCCGGCTACCCCTTGAGCTCGTATTCAGTTCCAGTTGGCTGTATAAATATCCAGTTCCCATTCAGGCTGTATGAATATTTAGTTCCGGTCGGCTGTATGAATACTGCTCTGTGTACACTGTATAATAATCTGGACCCGAAGGTCATAACTGGACCCGAAGGTCGTAAATAGCATCAGATGGAGATGTGACTGAGCACAAATCCGGCACTAATAATATATCAGGATCATGCTACCTCCACGAAGAGTATAAATGTGGAATATAACTGGTTCTAGGCGAATCTGACGAAACAATAGTTATATGAACTACGGTTGCTAGACTACTTCGAATAAACTGTCTGGCCCTCACGGCCCTAAGTACAAGTGTACGAAAGGAATCCATGCACAAGTGTACAAATCATGATCGAGATATACAACAGTCAATAAATACTTTCCACAAGATAGAGCAATATCAATGTGGACTTGATGAACGTTCTGGTATATATGGAATACAACAAGTGATATATGAAAAACTGTTGACATGGCTTGGAATGTAACATAAACAGAGATCAGAGATTACTTACCTCTTTCTGTATCTATCTAGAAGGTCAAAACCGCCTTCTTCTTGTATCTCGGTGTTCCTAAGATTCAGGAAACTCAATCTTAGTCTATAGTTATATAAACTATGCTATTCATCAAATTTTATGTCTCTTTACTATTGGTACTTCTTTTACTAGAATAAACTCTACTATTGAATCCAGAATCTCGAACAAAGTCGATTTAGGCTTTCGCGGAATTCAATTCGGGCTTTGGTACTAGAAAGGGCAAAACGGTCATTTTGCACTTTTACGAGTTCTTATTTCTCGGGACCTCTTTTCGCAAATCGGACTCCATGGTTGAGTCTGGAATGCTCAAAATAATAAAAATCCACTATTCAATTAATTTATTCGGAGTCCGTTGGACTACTTTTCGACTTAAGGGCATTTTGGTAATTTCTCTTTTAAATAATTATTTAATTAAATATTATTTATTCACTTGGGTCAATTCACAATTAACCCTAATTTCTGGGTATAATTAAAATCTCACAAGGTTCTATTTACTGCCCTTAATTTTTCCAATTCCTGTAAGTTTCCATTATTTTTCCCGTACGTTTCCATTTTAAGCCAATCATTGGACGCCTTCTCCTTTTCAACCAAACACTTCCCGAACTCAAATCTAAAATTTTACCCATACAGTAATATTGTTGGGCAGCTATCTGAATGGGTGAGTTGGGTCAGACTCAACCCGGTTTGGCCCGAATAAAAATACAAAACTCAATCGTTAATTTGAGTTCGGATTATTTTTCTGGATTCCCATTTGATCTAAACAGTTTCTATATTAAATGAAATCCCACAAACAATTTAATTATTCATGTTTCTAAAAATCCAAGACTAAAGTTTAGTATTTTACCCTGTTGCTTAGCGTTTCTTCAATCCAAATTCATCCGGTTTGCCGTGCTACCACCGCAACTCATCTTGCAACGACAGCAGTTCCTGCTGTTACGGCACTCCCAAATTTTCCAAGGTCTGCTCCAATTTTCCTCCCATGTCTCCACCTGCCGCAGCCTCCTGATGTTACCGCAGCTACTGTTCCACTCACGGCAACTCAATCTCTCTCTCGGTCAGCCGCTACACAACACACCGGACAGCCCCCACACGGTGCAGCACCCCGCACCGTTACTACTGCTCTGCCGCAACAGCGGTTGCTGTTACGGCTATTTCTCTGAACCACCATCACACCGGACAGCACTCTTGATCCCTCCACTCTATCTGCTGCTTAGGGAATTCAGTAAATCAACCCCAGGCCTCAAGAACTCTGCTTCTACGGCACCCAACAACACCGTTCCGAATCCCCACCGCAGCTGCTGCTACACAAGTTTCCCAACAGCCGCGGCATTTCTCCCCTAACCGCTACTGCCATCTCTACGGCTACACAGCACCACCACAAACACACACTATATAAATATATATATATATATATATATATATATATATATTTCTTCACCACCTGCGGCACAGCCACAAACAGAACCCACACAAATCTGCTGCACTGCTTCTCCCCCCTTCTTTTTCTCTCTTTTTCCTTGTTCCAACGACACAACCCACACATACATGAATATATATATATATATATATATTACACACTGATCCCTACACCTGACAACGAACACATATATAATTTATATAAAATCTCCCTGCTGCGTCAAGTCTCTCCAATTTTCACCACGCGTCAGGCCCTCCAATTTCATCACCATCTCTACTGTGTTGCCGCTTGCTGCTACGGCTATTTCTCTGAACCACATAAATCCCTCCAAATTTCCTCTAGGTTTTTTTCCCGATTTCATCCCCTGGTCGGTACACCACCGTGCACCACGCAGCACATAGCAGCACACGCTGCTGCTGCTTTCCCTTTTCTGCTGTTACGCAACCACTCCGCCTGATCATCAAAACCCATACGACCATGCCATCATCGACGTCTTCCAACCTCGACCAGATCTTGCGATCCGACTGGTGCCGTAGCTCCTCTTTCTCTTTCTATTTTCTCTCAACTTTTTCTGGGCAAAACCCCATCTCTCCTCTTTCTCTGTTTTTTTTTTTTCTTCTACTTTTGGTTTTAACGCATGCCTGGGCATGAGAACCGCCCCTTTCTTTTATTTCTCCTGCTCTTTTTCTCTTTCTCTCCCATCAGTTTCATGCCTCTTCATTTCCCATCCGTTTCTCTTCTTTCCTTTTTTTTTTTTTATTCTTTTGTATGCTTATATACATATATAAAATAAATCCATATTTTATTATCTATATATATATATATATATATATTCTTGCATCTATTAAAATGCATTACGCATGTAGATCGAGGCATGTATTGGCCTACATATATAAGTCTCCATACCGCTCGGGTTTATTTTGGTATTACTATTCTCGGCTCGGTTTACTCATACTTTTTCTTAATCTTGTAATTTTGTGAGATTATAACTTCGATTAATTACCTCAGTAATCGTGCCCGTCACTGTATGTTAATTAATTTGGTGCATCTCGGGGTCTACTATATTTGGGTCTGAAGCGGTCTCGGTTTGTCTCTGATAGTATGTTCATTGCTTGATTAAAGCTCGGTATTATTATTTGACCTTCTTGGATAAAATGAAATTATATAAATTTATTCGAAACTTATGTTCGGTTATAACAGGTATTACGCTACTCGGCTCGACTTATCTCGGTTTACGTGTACTCGATCGGCTCTACCTCAGTTTTTGTGTCATATCCCGGGTCGGGATATTACACAACTGATCAGGTCTGTCCTTTTTAGCATTCAAGTTTTTTGGTCTTCTCACTTCATCCTTCCTAAAAAGGTGGTGAATCAGATTGAGCAAGCTATGAGATCTTTTCTTTGGAGTGGCAACCATCTCATATTTTCTGGCTCCAAAGTTGCGTGGGAGGATGTTACTTGCCCTAAAAATGAAGGGGGTCTTGGTATTAAGAGGCTTGCTATTTGGAACCAAGCTGCTTTGGGGAAACTCATATGGGCTCTCTTTCAAAACCCCTCAAAACCCCTTTGGGTTCAATGGATTTGCAGCAATCTGTTTAAAGGCAAAAGCTTCTGGGAAGTCAAATCTCCCCAATCTTGCTCGTGGGCTTGGAGGAAATTGATCAAATTCCGCCCGTTATTCAAATCGCACATCAAAATTGTCATTGGGAATGGGTGTTTTGCTTCTCTTTGGTTTGACTATTGGCTCCCTAATGGCTCCATCTATGACAACATGGGAGAAAGGGTTATTTATGATTCGGGTCTTGGTAGAAAAACTACAGTGAATTACATCATTCTTGGAAATCATTAGAACTGGCCTATTGCTAATTCTCCTCACCTTTTGGAACTTAAGAACGGTATGCCTCCTAGTCTTCTTCCCTCCCCTCCTCCATGATGATAAAGCCTTTTGGTTACCCTTCCCAAATGGGGTCTTCTCCATCAACTCTGCCTGGGATACCCTGCGTGGCTGTAACCCCCAGGTAAATTGGTGGAAACTTGTTTGGCATCCAAAAGCTATTCCCCGTGCAGGGTTCATCCTTTGGATGGCCATCCGTCATAGTTTAAGGACCAAGGACCGTCTTTTCTTTTCTAATCGTGGTCATGACCCCAAATGCCTTTTCTGTTTGAGAGAAAATGAGAGTCATAACCACCACTTCTTTTCTTGTTCCTTCACTTCCATCATATGGTCCCACTTGCTCTCTAAAAGTGGATTTCAAAGCCCTAATGGGGACTGGCAATAGACTGTTCTTTGGGCCACCATCTCTTTCAAAGGTAAGTCCTTTTCCTCTATTTTAGGCCAGCTGACTCTAGCTTGTACAATTTATAACATTTGGCGTGAAAGGAATAGCAGATTATTCACCAAGATCGAGAGAAACTCAAAGGCCATCATAGCTCAAACTCAGGATATGATCTGTGGCAGGCTCACTACCTTAAAAGGGATTCCGGACTCTAATTCCAATAGACATCTCCAGTGTACTTGGTCTTTACCTTGCAGTATTTTTAATGTGTGATGTTTCTCAGCATGGTTCGAGAGCTCTTGTAATTTGTTGTTTTTTCTTTCCTTTTAGCTTGTCCGAGGGTATGCCCTCTTGTTTTTGTATTTTTTCTATTTAGTCTTGGTTTCTTTTGCCGCTTGGGGTCGCGAGCTCTTCTGCCTGTAGTAGTTCTCCTTCCCTCTAGCTTGTCGGAGGGTATGCCCTCTTGATCTTGTATTTTTTTTCTTCTTTTATATATCTTTTTTACCTATCAAAAAAAAAAATGATGCAAATCATAGCACAACTTCAAGGGATCTAGTTCAAGTCCCAATTGGGCCGATTATGAGAGCATGAGAAAGGAAGTTTAAAGATATAGTCAACGGATTGATTCAAGAGGCGTGGACTCAGGCAAATTCGTGGAGGCCCATTGAGCATGATCCATGTGAGCAACAAAGATTCATCAACATGATTCAAGTTCTAGAAGAATATGGCCAAGGCTAAGCTTAAATTGGCATGTTTAAGAAAACTCCTTTGTGGTTTTGATTGTAAGGCTTGCATGCCATTTACTTTCCTTTTATTTGTTTTTTTGACTTTTAGGATTCTTTCCTTCTCTATTTTAGGCTTGTGATCAACCAATTAAGGGTGATTGTCTTCTCCTTTTTAGGCAAGTCAGAGTTATTTCTTTACCAGATTTTAGCCTTAATTAGGATACCTATTTTAGGAATTTTCCTTGTAATGGCCAGCCTTTTAAATAGGTGTCTAATCAAAGAAAAGAGGTAGAACATTATTTAGTAAATTGTGAGAGTATTTTCTCTGCGGTTCTTTGAAGAACTATCTGAACTTATCGGGATTTCCTGTGGCGTTCACCAATGACTTATTAAATGAATTTTCCACCACCGTTTGTGGCGTCTTCCTTATATCGAGGTTCTTGTTTAGCAATAAACAACGAGTTGAGGTCTTATCTATCGAGGTTTTTGTTTGTCGTAAATAACAAGTCGAGGTCTATCGTAGAACGATCTTGGGTTCCTTGTTCATTGTTGGGTCTTGTTATTTTGGCGAGGTTCGCATCACACATCCCTCATTTCCCCCCATCACCAAATTCAACCATTCAAATTGTTTTTGCATGGCCTACAAAACAAAGAATGAGTTAGCAGCCTCCTCCTTAGGTGTTGAGTCACTCTTATGAGACATTGTTAATGCCCTGCAAACCAAGGAAAGGATTTTAAAAAACCTCACACACTCCCTTACGTGTTTATACTCAAATATTGTCACCCCACTCGTGTTTCACTCTTTTGGGCTTTTCCAAAACTATTCTCACCCACTCTTGCCTTTTACCTCACCTATTTTCCCTTTCAAGTTCGTGAAGAACTAGTTAAACTAAATCAAGACACAACCTTGTATTATTCCAACCAGCAATAGATTCAAGAAACCAGATGGAATAAAATGAGACGAATCTCAAAGAATTGTACGAGGAAAATAGCAATTAGGAAACAAGATACTAAATAAAATGATAGATTTGACCCCTTTGAAGATAAGGATCAATCAACACCAAAATTTCATATTGCAATGTATATCAAACAGTCATAAGCGAATTTATTTTTTATTTTATTATTTTTTTTTTTACAGATTCGTTCACAAGCAGCAACAATAATTGCAAATTCTAAAAAAGATTGGTTTGATTTCAACAAGAAGAAACCGAAACAGAAGGAATCAAAACAAAGATTATAGATATGGAAATTATAGATCTGGAATTTAAAGAAAAGATTTGTGTAATCAATTAAAGAATTTTGCAGGTCTTAATTCACATATATAAATTCAAACACATGAATTAACAAGAATGACGAAGGAATCGCAAATCAGAATAGAAAAACCTAGAACACGCGTAAGACAAAAACCAAATGCAAGAATTAAAAAAAAAAAGAAAAAAGAAAAAAAAAGAAGGATAAATCAGACCTGCTTTTGGAGTCTGAGCTTTGATACCAAATGATGTGAACCCGTAATATTGAAATCCCTTGAACCCATAATCAAATTGAAACTTACCCAAGAAAGCCAAGAATCTAGTCAAGATGATCTAGACTTGTTGAAAACTTGTTTCAAGAACCTAGATTTGATGAGAACACCACAAAGGGTATGCCTTTGATAAGTTCATAGTTCACTCAAGAACACGAAGAGAAAACTGAAATATTTTCTATGCAGAAAGCTTCATTCACGTTCATAGCCTCCAAATTGCAGCTACAAGTCCTTGTAAAACCCTCCATAAAACCCTAGGGCTGAATAAGGCCTTCATCAATTAAAAGACACGGGCTGAACATCTTCAGGCCCAAAACGTCCTAAACTATCGACTATACTTAAAACATAAAATAGGCCCACACGCCTATACTTAATGAAATAAAAAGTCTATACGAAACCACTAGGTTTTATCACCCCCCCTCTGTAGCTTGTATCACATGGATTAAAGCTAGTTCTTTTTCTGTCAAGCCCATCGTGAATGTTGGGGTCTTGCTCGATAACTCGGTCCAAGTGGATTGCACCAATCCTTGCATTGCTTCCTTAATCGTTTTGGCTCTCGACCTTGTGATTGGCCCATCTGAAACTTGTAAAGGATCGTTAAGACTCGGTCCACCATGGTGCCTATCACTCGCCCTTCAAGCTGCTTTCAATCACAACTCTTCGTGGTTAGCAGTTGGAGATTTCAATGCCATTCATTTCCCTCATAAATGATTTGGAGGCAACTCTGGTTGGTCTACTTGCATCCATGATTGTAATGTAAGGATTAATGCAGCTAACCTTGATGATGTGAACCCGTAAGATCGAAATCCCTTGAACCCACAATCAAATTGAGACTTACCCAAGAAACCCAAGAATCAAGTCAAGCTGATCTAGACCCGTTGAAAACTTATTTCAAGAACCTAGATTTGATGAAAACACCACAAAGGGTATATGCCTTTGATAAGTTCGTAGTTCACTCAAGAACAAGAGGAGAAAACTAAAAAAATTTCTATGCAGAAAGCTTCATTCACATTCGTGCCTTTCAAAATGCGGCTACAGGTCCTTTAAAAACCCTCCATGAAACCCTAAAGCCGAATAAGGCCTACATCAATTAAAAGACATGGGCTGAACATCTTCAAGCCCAAAATGTCCTAAACTACCGACTAAAACTAATAAAAGAAATACACTAAATGAGTTAAATTGGCCCAAATGCCTACAACCATTAAAACATAAAATAGGCCCACACGCCAATACTTAACAAAATAAAAAGTCTATACGAAACCACTAGGCTTTGCCGCCCCCTTCTATAGCTTGTATCACATGGACTAAAGCTGGTTCTTCATCTTTCAAGCCCATCTTCAATGTTAAGGTCTTGCTCGATGAATTTGTAAACTCGGCCCAAGTGGATTGCACCAATCCTTGCATTGCTTCCTTGGACTTTTTAGCTCTTAACCTTGTTATTGGCCTATCTAGAACTTGCAAAGGATCTTTAAAACTCGGTCCACCATCATGCCCATCATTCCCCCTCTCCTCAAAAGGATTCGACCTTAAAACGTCACCTGCATCAAAGGGAGAAAGATCAGAAACATTGAAAGTAGCAGAGACATTATACTCACTTGGAAGATCCACTTTATAAGCACTATCACTAATTTTCTCAAGGATTTGGAAAGGTCCATCTCCTTGAGGATGCAATTTAGTTCTTTTATGGGCTGAGAATCTTTCTTTGCGCATGTGAACCCAAACCCAATCTCCAGGTTCAAAGATGACACGCCGTCGCCTTTTATTGGTTTTTTTTTTTTGGGGTGGGTAAATGAGTTAAATAGAAGAAGAAAGAATATACAAGATCAATAAGGCATACCCTCGGACAAGCTAGAGGGAAGGAAGGGCTTTTACAAACAGAAGAGCTCCCGTCCCAAAGCTGCAAAAAAAAATTATACTTTAAAAATGCTACTAGGTAAAGACCAATAACATTGAAGGTGTCTATTGGAATTAGTATCCGTTATCCCTTTAGAGGGAGTTAGCCTATAATACCCCGACCCGAGATACCAGGTCACATGACACGTATTACGAGAAAAAGAAAATTATACATATATATATAATTTTTTTAATTTAATGATTAATTAATTAAAGTATAAGAAATGTTATATATTAATTAATTAATATATGTATATGTATAAAGTGAAATATGTATGTATGTATATGAAAGCATGTATGTATGTAAGTATGTATATGAATAAAACAAAAAAAAAATGTAAAAGTGTGAACAGTGTGTGAATGGTGTGTGTGTGTGTGTTGTCTTGTATATATGTGTATATGTATATATATATATATTATATGTATAAATATCACAAAAATTTAATATAAGCTTGGGAAGAACAAAATTAATGAGAAGTGAGGGCTATGTAGGGCTACGAAATCAGAAAGAAGAGAGAGAGAACGGAGAGAGAGAGAGGTCGGTTGCCTCTTCTTTAAAAGGAACAAGCATGCATTGCATGCTTGTTTTGTAAGAAAAGAAAAGCTAAGGAACTAAAGGAGAAGAAGAGGAAGAAAACCAGAAAGAAAAAGACATAGAACCCACGACCAAAAAGGTGAGAAATGTTCAAAGTTATCATTTTCTCTCTCTAGAATTTGATTGATAGGAACTATTTTTGAGTTGTTTATATACGTAGGATGTTATATATATGTCTAAGAATCTTATCAAGCATGAAATTAGAACTTGGAAACAGTTAAAAACATGTAACCCACGAACAACCGCCATTAAAGGACCTTGCTCAAGCATGTCTGAATCGAGTTCCATCAAAATGGTTTTGGCTTACCAAAACTTCAAATAGAGACTAAGAGGGTTTTAAAAACCCTAATACGCGATCAAAAATCAAAAGAAAAACCCTCCAAATATCGAGTTGCAAGCTACGGGTTTGAAACCCAAACCTCTGAACTCTGTGTTTAATCCACTTTTACGAATGGGGAATGAAACCCCTTGAACTGGGGATGAAAATAAGACCGCCCTTATGAAAAATGAACAAGAAATGAGCCTGAACCGTGAGGTTACAGGTCTAGTTATTGCGACCTAAACCGAGCCTCTGAGTTAAACTCGAAGCTCAAAATCAATGTAAAAACATTCCTTAAAACTCTAGGGAACGTTTGGAAAAGAAAACAGAGAAAATAAGCCTCTAACATGTCACGAAATCCAACTGTAAGAAACTAGGGTTTTGCAGTGAACAGTGTCAACTTTGTGGGGAAGATGACACTGTTCGGGTCGGGTCGGGTCGGGTCGGATTCAGGTTACTGGTCCGGGTCGAACCAGATCCAACGGTCAGGTTATGTAAACGGTGACGTTTTGTTTTAATGTTTTAAAACATTAGGGCTGACGTCATCATGACGTCAGCATTATGTCAAGAACCGGCTAGACCGGTTGGTTTGTAACTGAACCGGACCGGTTCACTTAAAACTTGACCGAACCCTTTGGTTTTCAAGTTTATTTAAAAATAAATAAACCAAACCTTTTCCTATTTACAGTTTGACCCCAACTGTTTTAAGAAACTCTACTATGGCCCAACTGAGGGAAATGTTATACAATTAAGCCCCTGAAAAATAATTAAATAATTAATTTAATTATTTAATAAATAAGTAAAATTACTATTTTACCCTTGGGTCATAAATAGAGCAAATGAAGTCCAAATTAAGCATATGAATAGTGTATCCTTACTATTTTGGATATTCTGAGACTAATGGTAGGGTTCGTTTTATGAAACGGGGCCCGAAAAATAAAGACACATAAAGGGGTAAAAAGACCAAAATACCCCTGGTACCCCTAAAGCCAAATGAAATCAGAGAAGGTCTAAATTGACTTTCTTTGACATCCCGGACTCAAAAATGGAGTCCAAATTACGAAACGAAGTACAGAAAAATATGACACGTAAAACGATAAATGACCATTTTGCCCTTTTACATATAAAAGCCCGAATTAAATTCTAAGAAAGCCTAAACCAACTTTCTTCGATGCTCTGGACTCAATAATAGAGTCTATTCGACCAAAAGAAGTGTCTAAAATAAAAAGACATAAAATTTGATGAATAGCATCTGTTAGAAGACTATGGACTGAAATATTGCCAAGGTATTAAACTAAGGCAAGTACGAAGAAAATGAAATACGAAAAGACACGACAACACATCAACCTTAGAATAAAATTTCTAACTCATAAGTTGTTCTTAGGTGATAAACATGGAAGCGCAACCAAAGAGATTCACCATCATGAATAAAGCCTAAAGGGCTAAAGACCCAAAGCAACAAGCTTTCATGAAAGACCTATTGTGGCAACAAAAGGTAATTGAAAGGCACATAAGAATCGCCAAGGCCACTGAGGTGATTTCGGTTAGACCCTTTATGCATAAATCACCCACCAGGGAAATGGTAGCTGAGGCCAATAAAAAGAAGGAGGAAGCAAAGAAAAGAAAAGAGGAAGAAAAAGAAAATACCGAAACCTTAAGCGAGTGGGTCAAAAGGTAATGCGTGTTTCTTACTCATTCCATACGATACCACTATAAGACAAGTTGTAGTTAACTTATGTAGTAAAGGAAAAAGTTAAGTTTTAGTTAATTAATTTCATTATGAAATTTACGAGTCTTTTTCTAAATTGTTTAGGATAAGGGCTGATAAGGGCAAGACTCCTCAGTAGGGTCTACGGTATATGAGGTGAGTAACCCTACATTCGAATTGGAGATTTTACTTCACAAATTTCAATGAAGTTTTGAGTTCAAGTTATGAAAAGTATTTGAATATCGAATTCAGTTTTCATACGTCTTTTGTTTTAAATTAGTCTGCTCAGATAACAAATTTATTTACAGTCCTTTAAAATATGCCTTAGCATGTTTGAGTTTTTATTGCAAAATCTCTGAGATATATTCTGAATTCGTATATTCTGAGAATTGAAAGTTCTTTTATAAAGTTATATACCTTATGTTTAAATACTCTTGAATAGTATTTATGAGGAAAAGTCATGAGATAAAAGTAGTTTTCTTGAAATACAAGATAATTGTGCATAAGCACGAGATAGGGTATTGGAGTTCGCAAGGGACTCTATTATTCTGTAGAGCCGACAAGCTTTTGGGTTCTACGGAACTCAATGGATTGTCAAATGTCTGGTAGCAGGATCTAATCCCACAGGCAAAGAGATATCTCAACAAGAGTAAAACGGGAGTCTGGTTCGAAACAGATTCCAAGAGTAAAAGTGAGAAGAAAAGATATTTGAAAATGAAAGTAGATTTTAAATCCTCATTTTCATATTTACATGTTTGAGTTCACATATACTCTATTTAAAGAAGAACACATTTTTTAGCTTGAACACTTTACATGTTCCAGAGTTACGAGTTTTTATGGATGCATATATTTTGTATTCAGAGTTATAAGTTTTATATTAAAAGCATATGTTAGCTTGAATGTTTTAAATGTTTCAAAGCTATGAGTTTATTGAATGCATATATATTCTGTGTTCAAAAGATACGAACAATTGACAGTGATTGATTTATATACTTTTATGAACTAAAACCACTGTTGATTGAAACTCCATGACAAATGTTGGAATTGCTCACAAGCTTAGATTAGCTTACCCGAACTTTGTTCGGACCCCCCTTTCAGGTGATTGATAGCAGTTAAGTGTTAAAGACGGTGCGTTTGCCGGCTTATGGAGATTTGATTAGCTGATCCCTTTTGATGTTATGTAATGCTTAATAGTACTTATGTTCCAGATACAATAGGACAATATGAATAAACCCTACGGGGTAACTAACATTAATGGTTGTATGGTATAAGTCTGTAATGTTTTAGTTATGCTTTGATTGTATAAGCATGTGTATGCATATGTGTAGAGCGGCAGTATCGGGCGGTGTGCTTGAATTTTAAATAAGAAAAGAAAAAGTTTTGACGCTTCCACAAAACACAGGCAGTACCGCCATCCGATACCGTTGCTTATAGGACTGTTCTGCCAAATGGCCCCCGGGCCTGAGGGTGGCAGGGCACGATCCGAGGATCCGCACAGGGTGGATTTCGGGTCATGACATAGCCTGCCACGAATAGCCTGAGTTTGAGCTATGATGGCATTTGGATTTTTCTTGATCTTTGTGAACAATCTGCTATTCCTTTCTCG
Organism: Nyssa sinensis; assembly: GCA_008638375.1. NCBI lineage: Eukaryota > Viridiplantae > Streptophyta > Magnoliopsida > Cornales > Nyssaceae > Nyssa > Nyssa sinensis. The sequence goes on from CM018031.1 coordinate 39,367,613, forward strand.
CCAAATGTTATAGACTGTGCATGCTAGGGTAAGCTTGCCTAGACAAGAGGAGAATTAATTTCCTTTGAATGTGTAGGTGGCCCAAAGGACAACTTGCTACCAGTCCCTAGGAGGGCATTGAATTCCACTTTTGGAGAGCAAATGGGACCATATGTTGGAGGTGAAAGAACAAGAGAAGAACAGGTGGTTGTGACTCTCAGTTTTCTCTCAAACAGAAAAGACATTTGAGATCATGACCAAGATTAGAAAAGAAAAGGCGGTCCTTGGTCCTTAGACTGTTCCGAATGGCCATCCATAGAATAAACCCAGCTGGGAGAATAGCTTTAGGATGCCAAACAAGCTTCCACCAATTTACCTGGGGATTACAGCATCGCAGAGTATCCCAAGTAGAACTGATGGAGAATTCCCCATTAGAGGAGTGTAACCAAATAGCCTTGTCTTCTCGTAGAGGGGAAGGAAGAAGGTTAGGAGGCATGTCGTTCTTTAGGTCCAACAAATGAGGAGAATTGGCAATAGGCCAATTCCAGCAGTTTCCAAGAATGATGGAATTCACTTTAGCAATTTCTTCCAAGACTTGAATCATAAATAACCCTTTCCCCCATGTTGTCATATATGGAGCCGGAAGGGAGTCAATAGTCAAACCAAAGAGAAGCAAAGAGCCCATTCCGATGGAAATTTTGATGTACGGTTTGAACAATGGTCTGAACTTAAGCATTTTCCTTCAAGCCCACGAGCAAGATTGGGGGCACTTGATGTAATACCCCAATTTCGTAACTGACATGTTTTGTATATGAGAAAACTGTTTTGGGAATGAAATGTCAGGTTTAGCTAATTTAATGCCTATTTTTAATAGTAATAAAACTCGAATTAGCTAATTATGGGAAACTCGAGAAAATAAAAACTGACATTGGACCTTGGTCAATGGAAGATATTCTGAGTAGGAAGTGACAGAAAGAAACTGCACTGAAAAAGGAGTTACAGATTGGGAGTTAAGGCCAAAACAGTGAAACTGAAAATTAGCGACAACCAAACAAGGCCTTAACCAGAAATTAAGAGAAAATGGTCACTTGGGAGGCCAAGGGGAATTGAACCCTTGACCTACCAAGGTAAGCAACTTTGTCTCAAAAAGTTACCAACTAGGCTGTTGGTTACTTTGTGCATAAATACAGCAATATATGTATATAACCTATAATCTGCTCAAGCCACCACCCAAATTGGCCAATGGCCTTGCATGCATTCCCTTCATCATAGCCCTCCATCACCTCCATCAAGTCAGCAGTCACAAACCCACTAAGGGTAGAGATACACTCACATGTGTATAGCCCTATATGTACATATATATATACATAACTTGCATCAGATTCTCTCCTTAGAGAATTCTGAAATTCTAAAACTGAGTCATACGTGAGGGATTGAGAGAGAGTGAGGGTGAAGTGTGGAGAGAGAGAGAGAGAAGGGAGATTGTGCATGCAAGTGAGAGAGGAAATTGGCAATTGAAGTAAAGGCTTGAGGATTTCATGCATGACCTGAGGAACTTGAGGACACTGTGAGAGGTCTGGGTCGAGCCATAACCGAGAGGGACAGCACTGTGAAGGTAAAAATTCTAAATTATCTTCAATTCTTGTTTTGTAGATTTTGAATTATTTTGATGAGTTGCTACGGGTATAGACTACATGCATGCCTCATTATTGACTCTAGGAACTGTTTTGAGTGTATAGCATGGCTTAGAGGTCTTGGATAGGTCAAAACCCATGAAACCCGAGACCAACCTCCATTGATGAACCTTGGAAAACCCAGGTCTGAATCGACCATAACAGTTCAGAGTTTTGAGTGTCAAGGCCTGAAATAGACCCCAAGAGGATCTCAAATATGTACCTACGCGACCTCGAGACTCACTGTAGCCCCACGAAATTGGAAATAAACATACGGGTTTAAAATCCAATCCGTCAAAACTCGAGACGAAACTGAAATATAAATATAGGGTTTTGATCCTTATGATTTGTAGGTCACGTAGCTTCAAACCACACACGAAATGGTTGAGAAATGAGGGTGCTAGATCGAGTTGCAGGTCACGGTTACTCTCTTGAAAACAGAACTTGTTGGGTTGATTTGATGCCCAAAACCGATGCCAAAGTGTTGGTGTGACCCTCAGGAGTCGATACCACCCCAAAACAGCAAGAAACCGTACCCTAAAACTCACGAAATAGAAGCTAAAAATCTGCAGAAAATAGGGCAACACCGAGTCAGTTTGTGGAGAAGACGGAGTTGACTCGGCTGAGTCGACCGAGTCGATCGAGTCGAGATGGGTTGGGCCGAGCCAACTCGGACACGTGTCTGTCCCAGAGACTGCCACTGCATTAATAAAGCTACGTCGTTTTGAATAAACAGTTTTTAAATTTATTCTAGGGCTGACGTCATCGTGACGTCAGCAATGTAACAGACCGGTCAGAACCGGACTGAACCGGACCGGTTCAGTTGCAAAGAGACTGAACCCTTTGGTTCAGTTTTGAACTTTTAAATATTTGCAAACTGACCCCCACTGTTTAACAGAATTATACTAAGGCCCAGATTTTGAAAATCTTATGCAATTATACCCCTGAAAAATTAATTAAAATAATAAAATAATTATTTAATTATTTTATTAAAAGGGAATAATTACCATAATGCCCCTGGACCTTAAACAAGTCAAACCAAGTCCGAATTTAATGATTGAATAGTGTAATCTTACTATTTCGGGCATTCCGGACTCAATGGTGGAGTCCGATTTGTGAAACCAAGTCCCGAAAAATACAGATATGTAAAGGGTAAATGACTGTACTGCCCCTAATGACACATAGAGCCAAATTACACTGAAAGATAGTCCATTTTAACTGTATTGGACATTCCGGACTCAATGGTGAGGTCCGTGACTACAAATAAAGTACCGAAAAATACAACATATGAAATTACCATAATACCCCTGACACTGTACAAGGCCTAAATGAAGTCCGATTAAAACGGAATTAATACTAGTGATAGACCTGACACTTGTGAGACTGTATACATGATTAGATGACGAATCCGAGACAGAAATTATGTGACGGCAAAAATGACCAAAATACCCCTGACATACCCGAACCCAGATTTAAAAGCCGAGAGAGTCTAAATTGACTTTCTTCGACCTTCCGAACTCAATGGTTAGGTCCATAAAATGAAAATCAGAACCGATAAATATATGAAGGCATCTGTTCTAACATGTTAAACTGTGTTCTAGGTAAAAATACCACTTAAACTACCATGGACAAACAGGGCAAGAAATTCACCATCATGACTAAGGCAGAGAGGTTAGCCGATAAGAAACAGCAAGAGTTTATGCAAGAATTACTGAGGCAGCAAAGAGTTATAGAGCGCCATATTAGAATAGCTAAGTCCACTGAAATCGTTTCCATCCAGCCCTTCATATATAAGGCACGTACTAAGGAAATGATTGCCGAGGCCAAGATGAAAAAACAGGAAGATACTGAAACCCTAAGCCAAATGCTTAAGAGGTAAGACCTAAGAACTAGCCACTATAAGTTAGTTCCATGAAACCCATCATAGGGTAGACTTACTCAGTCTAAGGTCATGAGTTGATAAATCTTTATAAATTGTTTTAGGCTTAAAGAGAAAAAGAGGAAGGCTCCGTTCCTAGCTTCAAATTCAAATATTGAAGGTGAGTAACTTCTGACTCTGTTAAGTTACTGCTCCTTGATCTGTTAAATTGTTTCGAATACCATATGTTTTAAATGCAATTGTTTTAAATGCATGCTTTTATCACCGATGACATGGTTTTTAGTTTCTCGAATGATTAACTATACTTCTGATTGATATGCTAGCACTCTGAACCGTTTATCTGTTTTGATCTATTGAATTTGACTTGGATTTATTGAACTATTAATTCCAAACTGATTTAATTACCATGTGATTTAAGCAAAGATTGAATTCGAAACTCTTGCCTGGATATCTGTGTTACTCACTGGGCTTTTTAAAGCTCATTCCATTATTTTAATAATTTCAGGGGAACCCTCAGATGGACAGGTTTAGCAGGTCCAGAACTTAGGGGGAAAAAGTTGGAGACCCCCAGATAAAATGATAACCCATTTTTGAGAATCTACATCATTTTTGTACTTTTGTGTAACTGAACAGACTATGACCTTTTGTAGTGAAACTGTTTTGTAATCTTAATTAAGATAGGTCTGACTATGATATATCCTGAATGCTCTACCAAGTATATATGTATGCATTCTCATGTGAATATTCCGCTGCTTAAACTATATATGTTGAATGCATTATACTTGGGATTTAGATCGGAATGGCCTTTGGTTAGGATTACCGTCGGGGTTTTGTTTTCAAAAAAAAAAAAAAAAAACTGATAAAACCCGATGGGTGCCTAACTGGCCTTTGCCACGTACCCCAAATCCGCACAGGGTGGGTCTGGGGGATGTGACACTTGACCTCCTAGAAGCTTTTGCCTTTAAGAATATTGCACCAGGGCATGACTCTTTCTAAGAAAGATGTGGCAAAAATCCCTGTTTGGGTAAAATTATTCAATGTTCCCTATGAGCTTTGGACAACACAAGGTCTTAGCTATGTAGCTAGTGCAATTGGAAAGCCTCTGTATGCAGATTCTCATGCTGAAGATTAGTCAAGGATCAGCTATGCTAGAATATGTGTTGAGGTAGATGCCACTGAAGATCTTCCTGACTCATTTGATATAATGCTAACTGACCTCTCCAGAGTGGAAATACTTGTTGAATACCAATGGCTCCCCTCAATGTGCACTCACTGCCACATCTTTGGGCATAGACTTTCCAAATGCCCTTCAATAAAAAATTATGCAAGGAAAGCCATTAACCAACGTACTGCAGCTCCTAGGAAAACCAGCACAAGTGAATGGAGAGTTGTTTCAAGTAAGGGAAAATCTATCCAAAGTGAAGATAATGCCCAAGAAGTTGCGTCCATTGAAAACTCCACTATGGAACAAGATCAGACGATTGCCCATCCTGTAACTCTGCAGATACCTCACACAAGCCTCCCCAGTGACGATGCAACATCTGTTGGTCCTAGCCTAAAGCAGCAAGTCCTCCCCCACTCTCCTACCAATTCAGTAGAGGACATGGAAATTGTCGATGATCTGAAATCCCCCAATATGATGGCAATGACTCTTATCTTTCTCCAAACGAATCTAAATCCAGAGCTTCTCTCCTAGATGAAAGTTCCTTATGCGAGGTAAGCAGTTACACATCCATGACTACTCCCGAATCTAATCCTTTAGTGGACAAAGTAGCCAAAGTTGACGAAGTAGACATTGGAAGTAATCACAAAAGAAAAAAACTCAAAAAGCAACGACGTAAAAGAAAAATCTTAAAGGAAAAAGGAACATCAGGTTCTGCCACCCTTTTCTCTTCTCAATGAATTTTGCATGCTAGAATATAAGGGCCCCTCTAAGCATGAACATTTTGTCGAATGCTCATAAAAGCATCTATTTGAAGAAGTCATATGTTAAATGTATTTAAATGCAACTACAGGGAGGCCATGTTTTCATGTTTTTAAATAGCATTTATTGTAAGCATTTCATACCTTCTGTTGCCACCGGTAATGCAAGATAAACTATTCATAAGCACCACGTACGACGTTGGGTTTCTTCGGAACTCAACTATGACATGAATAAATGCCAGGTAGCAGGATCTAATCCCCTAGGCATGAGATATCTCCAAGAAAAGTAAAACGAGAATTTGGTTCGAAATGGATTCTACTAATGAAAGTGATAAGATGATATGTGTGAAAATGGAAGCAGGTTTTACCCTCATTTTACTATGCGTATCTACATGTTTTGAAGTTCCTATACTTTATTTGAGGAAGTACATGTTTTGCTTGAATACTTTAAAGGTTTCAAAGCTGTCTATTTCAATGAATGCATATATTCTGTATTTCAAGTATACGAGCGATTGGTAGTGATTGTTTTATAAAATCTCTTATACTAACCACTGCTAATTGAAAACCCATGAAAAATGCTGGAATTACTCACAAGCTTATATTAGCTTACCCGGATTTTTATCTGACCCCCCCCTTTCAGGTGACTAATGGTAGTCCTGATTTTTTATGATGACGATGATTAGAGCTTTGCCCATTTTGAGGAAGGGCACAAGCAGCTACTTATAGGACCGGCAGTTTTGGGAAGTACTATGGAATTGTAGTAGTCACTTTTATGTTAAGAGATAGTAAGACTGTTATGTATTAAGCCCCACGGGGCAGCTGAACATGTATTATTATAAAGTCTTTAAGTTTTTATTATGTTCTGAATGTAATATCATGTGTACCATTCTGAAGAGCGGCAGTACCGTGTAGATGTGTGGGAAATTAAAATAAGAAGAAAAAAAAAGTTTTTCACGCTTCCACAAACACAGGCCGCACCGCCGTCTGATACCGTCGCTTATGTGAGCCTCGCCCTAAGGGCCCTGGGCCAAAGGGTGGCATTCGCGATATGACATCCGTACAGGGTGGGTCTCGGGTCGTGACAGAGTGGTATCAAAGCTCTAGGTTGACTTAAACCAATTTAGAGACACTAGAAAAATTAGAAACAGAACTATGAGTTAAGTGGGCTCTAGGCTACCTAAGATATGTGAAGTACGTGATTTGATGTGAAGGCGGGGTATGGGACCCGCATTTCATAAAGTATATATGTGAAGTAAGTGATTTAGTGTGAAGACGGGGTATGGGACCCGCACTTCATGAAGTAGATATGTGAAGTATGTGATTTGATGTGAAGGCGGGGTATGGGACCCGCATTTCATAAAGTATATATGTGAAGTACGTGATTTAGTATGAAGGCGGGGTATGGGAGTCGCACTTCGTGAAGTAGATATGTGAAGTATGTGACATGATGTAGAGGCGGGGTATGGGACTCGTAGATAAATAGAAGTAGTAATACTAAGACAAGAAGTAATGTGGACTATAAAAACCACCACGAGAGTCAAGAATAATAAAATATTAAACCTTGAATATATGAAGTAAGTAAACGTAAACCTTATACGATAAATATCTAAGATGAAAAACTAACAGATGTATGTTTTTCAGCAACAATGGTAAACACGAGAAGGAATGTGAGAAACCCTAAGGATAGACTAGACTGAGTTGAGCACATTCTAGAAACAATGGCTCAAAACATGATAGGTGTCTAAGCTCAGGGCAGAGCACGACGGCAGGTGCAAAACCCCGGGCTACCACAGGATCAGGGACAACCTGCTGAGGCGTGGGTCCAAGAAATGGAACATATATTCACGGTTCTGCCATGTATTGAGGAGCAGAAAGTCTCATTTGTTACCTTCACTTTCAAGGATGCAGTTTATGGATGGTGGCTTCTAGAGAAAGAAAGAGAGCCGCTAATGACCTGGAAAAGATTTTTTGAAGTATTTTACGACAAACATTTCTCAAGGTCCCTGAAGAACCAGAAGATAGCAAAGTTTGCAACTCTAAACTAGGGAACTATGACCGTGGCGAAGTATGAGGCTAAGTTCATGAAACTAGCCTGCTATTCACCCCATATTATCATCACGGAAGATCTGAAGGCCAGGAAGTTTGAGAGTGGCCTCAGAGATAGTATCAAGTACAGACTTGAGCCCTTTGAGCTTCTCACATATAATGCAGTGGTGAATTGTGCCAAGATCTTCGAGAGAGCTGGGATTTCTTTGTCCCAAAAGAAAGATAAGAAACAGGTTAGCCCTACTCCCCAACAGATGAAGAAGACTAGGACAGGAGCCAGGAGTATGACTTCTGTCTAGCTAGAAGACAGCAAAGATTCTTGTATGCCCTACTTGTCAGAAGTGGCATTTTGCACCCTGTCGACAGTATTCTAGAGCCTGCTACAAATGTGATCTACGTGGGCATCTCATCAAGGATTGCCCAAAGGGGAGTTCAGCTCCTAGGGAGCCTACAATAACAGCTTCATTGGCTATGCCACGCACACAAACTCCGACTACTGAGAAACCAGGAGAGAAACAAGGAACCTATGAGGTATGGATGAGTTTTCAATATATTTTTCGAAGCTGCACAGACCTCTAAGGGTCAACTAGGTACACCGTCTAATACTTAAATTTCTATCTAATATATATGTGCTTGTCATTTCAATTCGACTACTAGACACCTGAACGTGATAGATAGAAATAACGAAGAAGGGAAGGAGACTAGTACACTTAAAATAAAGAACACTCGAGTTTTGAGGACAAAACTCTAATAAGGAGGGGAGAATGTAACACCCTGACCCGAAATATCAGGTAATAGGGCATGCCTTACGAGATTTGAAACGGTAGCTTAAAATTAAGTATTAGACGGTGTACCTAGGATTTTGCTGCGAAGGGCAACCGTTTAAAAAGCCAGGTGTTCTTTGAAGCCAAGGTCTAGGTGTGATTCGTTGGCTGCACCTCTGGCAGAGGGATGTTGATGATATTGGGAGCTAGTTAGAAGAGTTGTTGTTGGGTGCTACAAAAGCGGCAGGCGAGTTCCATATTACTGATTGAAGGCGACGAGGAGCACGAAGCAGCAGAAGGAGCTGGCAGTTGTGGACAGCCTTTAAGTTGAGAGGGATAGTAGGTGGTATTTTGATTTTTGGAATTTTAGAATTTTAAAGTGCAGGGGTCAGTGAGAATTTGAATGCTACTAGAGTTGTGACAGGGAAGAGCAGATCTTGATGCAGTACAAATATGCCTACAATCGATTTTAATCTTGAGATATGCAGCTGGGTATGGCTCAGATGTTTAGTCGTTAGTTTGTGTACTATTTTTGCCTTTTATTGGAAAATGAGAAGTGGCATTCCGGGATCAGGTTGGGGGAAATTGCTGTGATAAATTGGAAGAGTTAGACCTTCAACATATTGCCGAACTAGGAGCAGTTGTTGAATGATAATGTTGCGGTTGCCTATTGTGACTCAGAATTGAATAGAGAGTTGTGGGAGAAAGGAAATTGCAACACTGTGTTGGTGAAGGGTCTTTGGAGTTAAATTGATATTGAGTTGCTGAACTGAAATTAGATTTAAAGCTATGGAAGGTTTGAGAGATATGATGATATGTAATTGTGGCCCTAGTATCTGAAATTCAATAGCAAGTATTGGTGGAGGGATTGCGTAAGCAGCAATCGCCATGACAATCAACTGTACAGGTGGTAGTTATGGCTGGGTTTTAGTGGTAGCTTGGGTGGAAAGCTACCCAGTTGAAGGCCGGAGCAAGACATGATTGGGGGCTTGTGACACTCGACTACAGCCAGACAAGGTTAGACTTAATTATTGTTTAGTTGTTTCAGATTAGAATAGAACCTAGTGAAATTATAATGGTACCCAGAATTTATGGTTAATTATGAATTGACCCAAGTAATAAAATAATATTTAATCTAATAATTTAAAAGGGGGAAATTACCAAAATGCCTCTAAGTCAAAAAGGAGTCAAATGAACTCTGATTAAAATAAAAGAATAGTGAATTTTTATTATTTCGAGCATTCCGGACTCAATCGTGGAGTTTGATTTGTGAAAAATGTCTCTAGGAGTAAGAACCCGTAAAAGTAAAAAATGACCGTTTTGCCCTTTTTAGTACAGAAGTCCGAATTGAATTCGGCAAAAGCCTAAACCGACTTTGTTCAACATTCCGGATTCAATAGTAGAGTCTATTCAAGTAAAAGAGATATAAATAGTAAAGAGACATAAAACTTGATGAATAGCATGAGTTATATAGATATATATATATATATATATATATATAGACTGAAATGAGTTTTATGAATCATAGGAATACCAAGAGAAAAGGAGAAGGCTGTTTGACCTTCTCGACAGATAAAGATTGAAGTAAGTAATCTCTGATCTCAGTGTTACATTACAAGCTATGTCAACAGTTTTTCATATATCACTTGTTGTATTCCATACATACTAGAATTGTTAAGCCACATTGATATTGCCCTATCATGTGGGAAGCATGTATTGATTTCTATTTATATCTCGATCATGATTTTGTACACTTGTGCACAGATTCATTGTACACTTTGTACCCAGTGCCAAAAAGGGCCAACCAGTGATATTCTTAGCAGCCCAGATTACTATAGTCCCAAAGGGGGCAATAGTTATATTCTCGCTGCTAAGAACAGTTATGTTCCACATTTATACTCTTCGTGGAGGTAGCATGATCCTGATATATTATTAGTGCCAAATTTTTGCTCAGTCACAAACTCCATCTGATGCTTAATACGACCTTCGGGTCAAGGTTCCACGAGAACACCAGCTACGTTGTCATACGAGATATGATGCACATCTACACGTGGTCATGAGAGGCATGGCGCACAACAAATTACAGAAATATTTCACATTGTGCACAGAGCAGTATTATTCAGCGAGTCCTATAGAATTGAATACAAGGTTAGGGGAAATTCCGGGCCCCAGCCAAGGGCATCAACCAATTTTGATATCACTATTATTTATTGACTATCATAGCTTAATCATTTTATTTCATTATGAATGATCATGAGATTTCATAGTTTTTTATTGAATGCTTACAATTCATATTTGAGTCGGCTCATGACTGTAGCAGTATGATTGTATTATCAGACAAATTTTCCTTGATCTATCATTTGAGCTTCCTACCATTTTGATGGGCACCATGGTGGACCGAGTCTTAAATATCCTTTACAAGTTCCAAATGGGCCAAACACAAGGTCGAGAGATACGAAGTTAACTGCACAAAACGCTAATTGGGTGATTTTCATACAGTTTCAATGTTGCATCGTAATATGGGAATAACTCTCTCATCCGAGCTCCGATTGAGATGATTCAAGATGATATAGAAAGCCAATGAATAGTTCTATAACTTTCATGTTTTGAGTTTTCCGAGATTCAGGCTGCATCAAGGTCGCAATTGGGTTTGAATTTGCTGTACTTGCACTGATGACGTTTTTGGCTGCGCGAGATTCTAACTTAATTAGTGGATTTCTTTTATTACTTTTAGTTGGTAGTTTAGGATGTTTTGGGCCTGAAAATGTTTAGCCCATATCTTTCTTCCTTTGATGCAAGTGACGATTCGTGGTCGAATCTTTTTGAGGAGAGGGGGAATGATGGGCACCATGGCGAACCGAGTCTTAAAGATTCGAGGACGAATCCTTTTGAAGAGTGGTGGAATGATGGGCACCACGGTGGACCGAGTCTTAAAGATCCTTTACAAGTTCCAGATGGGCCAAACACAAGGTCGAGAGCTAAGAAGTTAAGTGCACAAAAATGCTAATTGGGTGATTTTCGTACAGTTTCAATGTCGCTTCGTAATCTAGGCATAACTCTGTCATCGGAGCTCCAATTGAGATGATTCAAGATTCTATGGAAAGCCAATGAATAGTTCTACAACTTTCATGTTTTTGCGTTTTCCGAGATTTAGGCTGCATCAAGGTCAAAATCGGGTTTGAAGTTTCTATACCTGCACTGATGACGTTTTTGGTTGTGCGAGATTCTAACTTAATTAGTGGATTTCTTTTATTACTTTTAGTTAGTAGTTTAGGATGTTTTGGGCCTGAAAATGTTTGGCCCATATCTTTTATTTAATGTAAGCCTTATTCGACCCTAGGATTTCATAGAGTGTTTTAAAAAGAACTTGTAGCCGCATTTGGTAGATGATGAATTTTTGAGTAAATTGAGAGAGTATTTTCTCTGTGGTTCTTTGAAGAACTATCTGAACTTATCGGGATTTCACATGGCTTTCACCAACGACTTATCAAACGGATTTCTACCACCGTTTGTGGCGTCTTCCTTATACCGAGGTTCTTGTTTCGCACTAAACAACGGGTTGAGGTCATCTATACCGAGGTTCTTGTTTGTCGTAAACAACGGGTCGAGGTCTGTCCATTCAGATCTGATTGTTGAATGATCTTGGATTCTCATCTCGTTGACGGGTCTCGTAATTCTTGGTGGGGTTCGCATCACATTTCATATACATTGATGAGTTCTATATTCCTTGACTGGCTAGTACAATTGCATTTATCCTAGTTCTTTTATGGATAATGCTTTCTATATTCTTATACGCATGGCAGAGCAAAGAAGAATTTCTTATTGAGCTTTAGTTAGCTCACCCCAAACTTACCAACCATTTCAGGAAAGGAAGCAGTAGCAGTAGCAGTAACAGTCAGCTAGATAGTATTGGACATTTCTTTTGAAGTTGCAAGTGTAATACTTAGTACAGACAGTCTTATAGCTTTCTCATCTTATCCACGTCTTGGGGATGAACAGTTGTTTAAGAAATTTTGTATTCCGCATTTTGAGAACATTATATATATATATATATATATATCACATGCAGCTTTTATTTATTTATTTGTTTAAGTCTTCCACTATTTAGTTGTTGCATGTTAGTAGCACTGACTGTGTAGCAAGTTGAGATCAGGTTCCGGTTCGGCACTTAGGGTCGGACCGGGGCATTCGCGATTCGAGATCCGCACAAGGTAGGTCTCGGGTGGTGACAGTTAGGGTTCTGGCGACGATGACCCAATTCCGATCAAATTCTAATGTTTTTGAAATGCCATTTTCTTCCATTTCTCTTGCAGATTCCATTTCAAAAGTTTGTTTTCATTTTAATCTATTGGATCCTCACGAAATGGCAAAGAACCGTGGCTTCGACTGACTGGAATTTTCTTTTCTCATGCTAATTTCTCAACTGTTTTTACTCGTTTCTTTTTCCATTAAATTTCTGCCCCTTGTAATATCATTTCTAGATAGTTTAGGCAATATTTCATGCATGAACTATCGAAAAATCCGAAGCTATCGTAAAACCTGCAACTGCCTTATTCTACTTTATTTCTTGATCTTTTTAATTGGTTTTTCTTGCTATTTAATCTACATTTCATGCTTAACAAGAGCTAACAATTAGATCTAATTATTATGCTTTAAATTTTAAGAACAGAACAAATGGACTTACCTATTTTTCTGATTTCTCTCTTGTAGTTTCTTTCTTCCTCCTTTCTGTTTCAGCCTCTAAACCTCCCAACTTCACAGCCTCTCACTTAGCCTTTCCAATCAGTCTTTTCTCTCTGTTTTTCTATCTCACGCAACACCTATATATATATTGTATATATATTACACACCAACTCCACCACCCCAATCACTTGCCACTCAGACCTACACCCCTTAAGCCTTCTATTTTGACCTTTAGTTCTGATTTCTCTTATTTTCTTTTCTCCTTTCAGCTTTTGCATTAATTGGTTATGTGATATTTGTGTATGTATGTATGTGTATATATATATATATATATATATATTATATTACACACCAACACACACACACAAAACACCAACCGACACACACACACAAGCTTACACACACTGCATGCTTGCATGCTGTTTTTCTTTCTTCTCTTTTATTTACCTTTTCCTTTCTATGAATACCCATATATGTATGTGATGCTGTACCTTTTGGCGCACAAAGAATCTGGGCTCTGCGACCTGAAGAACACTCAAAAAGAGGGGATCAGAGGGCCACCGAATTGGGTCCGGCAGTAGCCGCTCTGATGCTTAAGTAAGTAAACTGAATTGAAAAGATGTAATGAAAGCCAAAGAATGAGCATGAAAGTAAAGCGTACCTTTAGGGTTTAATTTATAAGCTGTGGCTTTCCTAAGTTGATTAGGATTTGAAGCCATGAAAGTAGGGATTCAATCATCGGAGATAGTAGTTTCCTTATTGGACATTGTATCAAAAATAGAGATAAACATATGTAGCAGTTTCCTTGTTGAAGACTGTCTCCTTATTCCCTGCTCGGCAGCCATTAAGGCGGTGATAAGCTCTGGAGTGTTGCTCTGGAGTCCTGTGATCAACCCCGTGAGCTTTATTTGGATATGTATCTGCTCTGGAGGCACATGCTCGGTCTCCTCTTTCTTTCGGTTTGCCTTAAATGGCCGATCGCAAGCCACTGGCCGAGCGTGAGCTAAACTAGACGAGCATGAGCTGGACTATAGATATACGTGTCGAGTGATGAGTGGTCTTGCTCTTTTGTGGTATATCAGTTACTCCCCCGCCAAGTCCTAGTTCGATGTCAATGAGCAACTAGGGCTAGATCATTTCGGAGAGTCATGTGTCCTGTCTGTTCGTTTTTCAAGGCGACTGTTGGTGCGTCATTTACTGCGCCAATGGTTGGGTTTTTCAAAGCCATCATTGCACTTAACCGTCATGGCAGTTCGGCTTGGTGGGCCCATTCTGATACTGTGCTTATAAATAAAGGGAGAGATTTGAAATGACCTTTTTCCCGTCATTTTCACTGTGCCAGAAGATTTTTTCGCCATTGTTGGGTTGTGCGACCTTGAGGTTCGAAGAATACTGTTTGTCTGAGGCTCTGGTTTAGAATAGGTTCGATCGATCTTCCTCTGTTTTTCCTTCTTTCTCTTTTAATTTGAGAGTATTGTCTACTCCTGCTGAACCTTTTAGTACTAGTGAGGGCGTAAGAAACCCCTCGGAGACGACTATGCCGTCTCATGTAGAGAATGTAGGTGGCCTTACCATCGAGAATGTTGGGGAGAGGTCTGTTGGACCTCCCCACAGTCTTGAGACTAGGATAGTTGATGCCTTTATAGAGCCCCGAGACAGGGCTGGGGAAACCTTTGGCAGGTCTTCCCATAGAGAAGAGGGCGAAAGTGCTGTTACCCAGAGCTTGTTGGACGAGTGGAGGGTGAAGTTCGATTTTCCCCCAAATGCTACCTGTAGGGTACCAGGCCCAATGGATCGTCCTCATAATGTTAAAGCTGGGGAGATCTGTGTTTATCATGCCTGGTTTGAGATGGGTTTAAGGCTTCCATTGCCTGATTTAGTTAGACAGTTCTTCTGTTGGTTCAAACTCTGTCCTGCCGACCTTAACCTTAATAGTTGGCGGCACTTTCTAGGGTTTATAGTGTTAGGGCACCAGAATAGTGTAGATGTATCTGTAGACCTGATCCGTAATAACATGGATTTGAAGTATATGAAGGCAGAGGGCCTTTTTTATATGTCGTTCGGGAAGGGGTTCCGACCTCTGTCCTCTGTCCTCTGTCCTCTGTCCTCTGTACCCTCTTCCAATAAAACATGGAAGAAGTGGTACTTTTTTATGGGAGAAGGATGGGAGCGTGAAGACTTCCAAGATCATGTCTCGATATTCCCTCGTATCACGGGTTATAAGGGTGAGGCTTATTTTCCCTAGGTCGTTTTAGCTTTGTTATGTCCTTCGAGCTGGTGACCTGAAATGCTATTTCTTGTTTATGTGCAGTCAGGAGTGCTTGGAGGAAGTCTGAGTTCACTACCGAGCTCCAAGATCAGTATTGTAAGCTTCTTTCGACTCCCGACCGAGCTCATATCTTTATTGTCACTCCAGAGAATTTGGTGGCCGCTCGTATTGATGCACTCAGAAAAAGACTAACATTGAGGTAGTTAGAGGCAGAAGCACAATCGGCCGGGGAGGCTTCCTCCCAACTTGAGCCTGAGCCTCCTCTTCAAGTGAAAAGGAGGAGGTTGATTTCTGGCTCTCCCGAACCAACTCCAGCAGAGGCTGAGAAGGAAGCCGAACTTGCTGTTTCGATCTCGGCAGTTCCCCCTACCCCTTCTGTTCCGAGCAAACGAGCTGGGAAGGGGAAGGCGTCTGCTACTCCCTCCGAACCGTCTGATGAGCCGGAATATCAGATTGCCAAGAAGGCCTTTGGCCAAATCTGGTCTAAGGGCCCTCATCGGTATAGGGGGGATAACCTTGTGAAACTGATAAATGAGATGATAAATCTCCAAATGAAGGTAACTTTTGAAGGCTCTTCTTGTCCTTCTTTTATTTGTTCCTGCGTTCGGCTTAACCTGTTTGCTTTGTGTTGTGCAGAGTATGCATAGTTTGGATGCTGTGATGGTGACTACTTTGAGTTTTGAGGAGGCTGACAAGGTGAAGGCCGAGCTGGATGAAGTGAGGCTGGAGCTTGGAACGGCTCAGTCCAAGGCTCATGCTGCCGAGGAGAGTCGGAAGGAGGCTGGCAATAACTTGGCTATTGTGGAGTCCGAAAGGGACCTTTATGCTCGGTAGGCTAAAGGGCTTCGGAGGGAGATGTTTGACCTTCAAAGCTCCTTCGATCAGAGGCTTCAGGAGGCAGTCGATCATGCTAAGACTGTCCTGACACATAGTAGGCTCTGCGTGCACCATATTGTCCGCTTTGGGCTTAAGAGCCTTCACGGTTTTGTTCTTCCTAGGCGGAAAAGGCCTAATGCAATGGAGAGGACGACTAGGACTTATAAGCGACGCCAGTGCCCGACACCTATTCGATGTGGGACTCAAAGTGGCGTAACAGCTACTCCCCCCAGTCAGGACTGGTGGAGCACAGGAACGAGGCACGTGGCCCAAGCGTTTCCACAGACGGCGCCAAACTAATGCTGCACTTTTTTGTCCTAGCACATAGTAGGCTCCGCGTGCACCATATTGTCCGCTTTGGGCTTAAGAGCCCTCACGGCTTTGTTCTTCCTAGGCAGAAAAGGCCTGATGCAAGGGAGAGGACGACTGGGGTTTATAAGCGATGCCAGTGCCCGACTCCTATTCGTTGTGGGACTCAAAGTGGCACAACAGTATGTATATAATAACTTAAACTATATATATATATATACACACACACACATATATAATACACATTTTATACGTATGTATATATTCACATATATAGTATATACTAGATTCTGAGTACGTATACATACACTAATATCTCGGGGCCTAGGCATATACGTACACGTATGTATGCATGGGTTTACGTGCATGCACATATTACGAGGCATTGTTCTGGGTTGCTCGGGTATTACGCAACACTGACTGTATGATTGACACTATTCATATTCCAAAATTGTACAATACATATGATATCATGATATAGAGCTTAAACAGCTCGGGTTATAACTGATAGTACACTACCCCATCCCGGTCCACCTCTGTATACATGCTAACCCGAGTCAGGGTATTATATTCTTTCCCCCTTAAAATAAGTTTGTCCCCAAACTTAGTACATACTAGGGTGGAAAATATATCTACTATGCTGAAAATAACTAAGGATACTTGGCGCACATGTCGTCCTCTCGCTCCCAATTCGCTTTCTCTATCTAGTTATGCTTCCACAGAACTTTAA
This sequence comes from Nyssa sinensis, assembly GCA_008638375.1. Classification (NCBI taxonomy): domain Eukaryota; kingdom Viridiplantae; phylum Streptophyta; class Magnoliopsida; order Cornales; family Nyssaceae; genus Nyssa; species Nyssa sinensis. The sequence continues at coordinate 39,384,744 of CM018031.1, forward strand.
CTAAAGGGATAGTTTTGTTCCGTAGAACCTGATCTCGACGGTCCAGAATCTACACTGGATGCTCTATGTAACTCAGTTTATCTTGGACGTCAATGGCTTGTACTCTACTACCTGATCTGCACTCTGTACACACTCCCTCAACATCGAAACATGAAATACACTGTGTACATGTGATAACTCTGAAGTAAGACAAGCTGGGTAGGCTATTGGCCCGACCCTTTTCATGATCCTGAAGGGTCCAATGTATCTCGGCCCTAGCTTTCCCCTCTTGCCAAACCTCACTACACCCTTCATGGGTGACACCTTCAAGAACACGTAGTCACCTACTGCGAACTCCAACTCTCGTCTGTGAGCATTAGCATAGCTCTTTTGTCGGCTCTGAGTCGCTAGTAGTCGCTATCTGATTAGCTGTATCTTCCTTGTAGTCTGCTCCACTATCTCTGGCCCATAAAGCTTCCTCTCTCCCACCTCTGTCCAGCATAAGGGTGATCGGCACTTCCTGCCGTACAATGCTTCATATGGCGCCATACAAATACTAGCATGGAAGCTATTATTGTAAGTGAACTTTACCAGTGGCAACTGATCTTCCCAACTCCCTTTGAAGTCCAAGACACAAAACCGCAGTAAGTCCTCTAAAGTCTGTATCGTCCTTTCGAACTGACCATCAGTCTCGGGATGATATGCTGTACTAAGACTCAGCTCTGTGCCCATGGCTCGCTGTAGGCCTCTCCAAAACCATGATACAAATTGCGGATCCTGATCAGATATGATCGATACCGGGACTCCATGAAGTCTGATTATCTTTCTGATGGACAACTCTACTAGTCTCTCTAAGGTCTATGTTGTCTTTGTTGCCAGGAAATTAGCTGTCTTGGTCAGTCTGTCAACAATGACCCAGATAGAATCACTTCCCTTCGATGTCTTTGGCAACCCTAACATGAAGTCCATCGTAATATGTTCCCACTTCCACTCGGGAATAGGTAGAGACTATAGAAGTCCACCAGGCTTCTGATGCTCTACCTTAATCTGCTGGCACTTGGCACACCATGCTATGTACTCAACTATGTCACGCTTCATCCCAGACCACCAATATGTGTTTCTGACGTTGTGATACATCTTGGTGCTCCTTGGATGCAAGGCAAACCTCGAACTGTGTGCCTTTTGAAGGATCTCCCTTCTTAGCTCTAGCACATCAGGTACACAAATCCTGCCCTGGTAGCATAACATCTCATCTCTCATTGAAAACTCAGAGTTTATGCCTAACTCAACCTCTTGACGAAGCTTGGAAAGCTTCTCATCCTAAGTCTGCTGCTCTCTGATCTTGTCAACAATCGATAAACTAACTGTGACGTTGGCACAAAATGCCTCAGAGCTGGGCAGAACTACCTCGATCTCCATATCCTCCAAGTCTCTCAATATCTCTATTTGAGTGGTCAACAGGCAAACCAAGCTACTTGATGACTTCCTACTAAGAGTATCAGCTACCACATCCGCCTTCCTGGGTGATACTGAATGCTGAGCTCGTAGTCTTTGATCAACTCTAACCAACGGCACTGTCTCATGTTAAGCTCCTTCTGTGTAAACAGATACTTGAGGCTCTTATGGTCAGTGAAAATCTCGCATGTGGTTCCTGATGCGAACCCCGCCAAGATAACGAGATCCGATAATGAAAAGGAACCCAAGATCGTTCCACAATTAGATTTGAATGATAAACCTCGACCCGTTGTTTAAGACAAACAAGAACCTCGGTATAATAAAGACGCCACAAATGGTGGTGGAAAATCCGTTTGATAAGTCGTTGGTGAATGCCACGAGAAATCTTGATAAGTTTAGATAGTTCTTCAAAGAACAGCAGAGAAAATACTCTCATAATTTATTGAATACTGATCTGCCTCCTTTCATTGATTAGATGCCTGTTTAAAAGGCTGGCCATGACAAGAAAAAATAAAAATTCCTAAAAATAGTTTTCCTAATTAAGGCTTGCCTAAAAGGAAAAGACAATCAGCCCTTCAATTGACTGATCACATGACTAAAATAGAAAAAGGAAGTAAATAAAAGGAAAGGAAATGGCATGCAAGCCTTACAATCAGACCCAAAAAAAAAAAAAGGAATATTCTTAAACATGCCAATTTACGCTTAGTCTTGGCCAGATTCTTCTAGAACTTGAATCATGTTGATTAATCTTTGCTGCTCACATGGATCATGTTCAATAGGCCTCCACGAATTTGCTTGAGTCCATGCCTCTTGAATCAGTCCGTTGAGTACATCTTTAAACTTCCTGGCTCTTGCTCTCGTAACCAGTCCAATTGGGACTTGAACTAGATCCCTTCAAGTTGTGCTATGATTTGCATCATTCCCCTCCTCTTGAAAAGGATTTCCCCTCAAATCATCACCTACATCAAAAGGACTCACATCAGTAACATTAAAAGTAACACTTACATTGAACTCACCAGGTAAATCTAGCTTGTAAGTGTTGTTATTGATGCGCTCTAGGACTTGGAAATGACCATCTCCTCTTGGAAGCAATTTGGAACGTCGTTGCATCGAAAATCTTTCTTTTCTCCTATGCAGCCAAACCCAATCTCCGGGTTCAAAAATCAGCTTGTGACGCCCCTTGTTGGCTTGTTTTGCATATTGCTCCATTCTTCGCTCCATGTTGAGTCTTACGTTCTCATGAATCTGCTTGACAATGTTAGCTTTCTTTTTGCCATCTAAATTAACATTCTCGGTCAAAGGTAAAGGAGATAAGTCCAATGGAGTTAAACGATTAAACCCATACACAATTTCAAATGGTGAAAATTTAGTAGCAGAATGAACAGATCGGTTATAAGTAAACTCAACATGTGGTAAACATTCTTCCCATGTTTTGATGTTCTTTTTAATGATTGCCCTCAATAAAGTAGACAAAGTCCTATTTACAACTTCAGTTTGTCCATCAGTTTGTGGATGACAAGTAGTAGAAAACAATAGCTTAGTACCTAGCTTACACCACAAAGTCTTCCAAAAGTAGCTCAAGAACTTAGCATCTCTATCCGAAACAATTGTTCTAGGTATACCATGTAATCTCACAATCTCTCTAAAGAACAAATCAGCAACATGCGATGCATCATCCGTTTTGTGCCGTGGAATAAAGTGTGCCATCTTAGAAAATCTATCCACAACCACAAAAATTCAATCTCTCCCACATTTAGTCCTAGGCAATCCTAACACAAAGTCCATTGAAATATCAATCCATGGCTCACTAGGAATTGGTAAAGGAGTATACAAACCGTTGGACCGCACTCTGGATTTAGCTTGCCTATATGTGACACATCTACCACAAATTCTCTCAACATCTTGCTTCATGTGAGGCCAATAGAAGTGTTCCTGCAAAAGAGAAACAACAGAACTAGGCAAAGCAAGGTTAAGTTCGTTAGTGTTTAGAAATGCCTCTTTGTACAAAAGTACAATTATCGGCTGATTTGAAAACATTGCTCGCTTAATTTCACTCACCTTTGCATAGAAATTCTATTGTTTTCTCTCTGATTTTCTCTCAATGGCTGAATTTTGATTTTTTTCTCTCTCTCATTTTTCTCGGCCTCTCTCTGATTTTCGCTCTTTTTCTTCTGTTCACTCTCTTTTTTCAATCTCACTTGCTCCGCATATACTTGTTGCGGTGTCAATGGTACAAGAGTGATTGATCGTTGATTAAGTACTGATGCTGCACTTTTCGACTCGCAATAAGTGTGGGCTCCGCAACCTATAGAACACTCAGAAAAGGGATCAGAGGACCACCGGATTGGCTCCAGCAGTAGCCGCTCCGATGCTTAAGTAAGTAAACAGAATTGAAAAGACTGTATTGAAAGCCAAAGAATGAGCATAAAAATAAAGCGTACCTTGAGGGTTTAATTTATAGATCGTGGCCTTCCTAAGTTGATTAGGATTCGATGCCATGAATATAGGGATTTGATCATCAGAGATTGCAGTTACCATGTGGAGTGTTGTGTCGTAGATAGAGATAATCATAGATAGTAGTTTCCTTGTTGAAGACTGTTTCCTTATTCCCTAGTTGGCAGTTGTTAAGGAAACCATAAGGTCGGAACCATATGTAATACTGAGTGAATATTGCCCAGAGCATAAGGTCTGGAGGATATGTGCATGAGAATGCCCTGGAGGCTCCGTCTGCACTGTATGACCGAGTTTATCGGCTCTGTAGGATATATATATATATATATATATATAGAATGCCCTGAAGGCTGTGGATGCTCTGTATGATCGAGATTATCAGCTCTGTAAGCACACGTGTCTCAAGGTGATTGGTATATCAGCTACTCCCCCCCCCCGAGCCCTAGTTAGAAGCTAGGGCTTAACTAGGGTTATGGGCTTTGTGAAGAGTCACACGTTTTGTTTCTCCATTCTTCGAGACGTCGGTTTAATGGGTCATTTATTGCGCAGTCGATACTTTAGAAGCCATCATTATTTTCAACCGTTGTGTCGACTCGTCTTGAGAGGCTCATATTTTGAATGTGTATATAAAGAGAGGGAAGGTCTTTTATGCCTTTCTTCTGCACTTGCTTCTACAGTACCAGAGACTGTCACCGCATTTGACGTATTTTGAAGGTTGAAGGATATCCGGTGTCCATAGTCTTTTCTTGATTTCGGGTTTGATTTTAGTCCCGTTCTACATTCCCTCTCAATTGCTTCATTACTTTCTTTTGTTCACCATGTCTGGCCCTGAGTCACCCTCTGGTTCGGGCAGTCCTTCTAGGACCGTTCCTCAACTGCAACTAGTGAATCTTCCTTCTGTAAATGACGATGAGAATAGACTGGTAGAGCCCCCCTCTAGTTCGGGGGTTAGGATTGTTGATGCATTTGATGAGCCCCCAAATAGGGCTGGTGAGACTTTTGGTCGATCCGGTCATAGAGAGGAAGGTGAGAGTGCAATCACCGAGAAAATGTTGATGGAGTTGTGGGAGAAATTCAATCTTCCCTCAGATATTACTTTCAGGGTCCCAAACCCTTTAGATCGCCCAAGTGATGTTAGAAAGGGGGAAATTTGCGCCTACCTGGCCTGGTTTGAAATGGAACTGACACTCTCCCTTCCTGACCTTGTAAAACAATTTTTCTACTGGTTCAATCTTTGCCCTGCAGACCTGAACCTTAACAGTTGGAGACATCTGTTGAGTTTCATTGTGTTGGGGCATATGAATAATGTCAATGTGTCCCTTGACCTGATCCGTAGAAATATGGATCTAAAACTCAAGAAGGCGGAAGGCCTTTATTATATGTATTTTGACAGTGGGTTCAAACCCCTTACTTCCGTGCCCTCTTCCAACAAGACCTGGAAGAAGTGGTATTTCTTCATAAAAGGAGGATGGGAATTCAAGGACTTTCAAGGCCAATTCTCAACATTCCCTCGAACCACTGGGCGAAAGGGTGACGCCCAATTTTCCTGTTGCTGTGTTGATTTCATTTTGTACACCAATTGCTGAACTGATCAATTTCTGTGTCTTTCGTGTAGTTAGGAGCGTGTAGAAAAGACCGGGCTTCTCCCCCACGATTCAGAAGCAATACAAGAAGCTTTTAAAGCCCAGCAATCGAGGTCATTCCTCCATTGTCAACCCTGATAAATTGATGGCTGCCAGAGGAAGTGTTGAAAAGCTTGCAAAGAATATGATGGCACGGTGGGAGACCGAGCCATCTTCATCTGTGGCAGTGGGGGAGGCTTCTTCCCTAGTTGACCCTCCCATCCAAACGAAAAGGCGGAGGATACTTTCGATCTCTCCTAACCCCACTGAGGGGGAGAGAGAGGCACCTGCCCCCATTTCTATGGTCCCCCCAGCCCTGTCCAAGCAAGTGGGCAAGGGGGTGTTGTCCTCGGTGGCCCCTGATGCTGTCAATCAGGGGGCCAAAAAGATTCTGGAGGACTTTTGGGCCAAAGGCTCAAACAAAATTAGGCCCCAAAAGCCGGAGAAGCTTCTTGCTGAGCTGGCTTCTCTTCAAGTCAAGGTAAGTTCTTCGGGCCTTTATCTCTTTTCCTTTTTTCCAAGTGTTTTGGCTGGTACTGAACTGTGTGCTTTGTACACTGCAGGCTCTGCACACCCTTTCTGCTCTGACGGAGGTCTCTCCCCCTTCGGAGGAGGTTGATCAACTTAAGGCCGTGCTGGACGATCTCAAGCTTCGACTTGGTACTGCTCAATCGGAGGCTCACAACTCTGCAGAGAAGCTGAAGGAGTCACAAAATTCTCTGATCGTTATGGTGTCAGAGAAGGACCTTGCTGTTCAGCCGGCAAAAAGGCTGCAGAGGGAGTTGGTTGACATGCGGCACGAATATAACCAGAAGCTTGAGGATGCAGTGGAGCAGGCCAAGGTGGATAACGAGATGGAAATGAGGATGGAACTGGAAGGAATGGCCAACACCTTGATCATGTTTGGCGTTAACAACTTCCGAGATAGGTTCCTTGCCAAATTTCCCTATTTCGACATATCCTCGATTGTGCCTCTAGGGGTTACCCCTCCCGAGGCTGCAGTTCCGAGCGAGGTGGTCGACGTTCTTCCTGCCGATCCCACTGAAGTTGTCGTCCCAAGTGAGACGGTTGATGCTTGCCCCTGCCGACCCTTCCCCAACCATTGAGCCTGCTTCTGTTGATCAGGCTTAGAAAATATGGTTAGTTTAGGTTTTTTGGTTTTTTTTTTTTTTTTTTGAACTTTAGTGTAACAGACTCTTTGAATGAAACAGTTTTTCCTTCCTCAAATGTCTTCGTTCTATTCTTCTTGTGTTTGGTTGATCCGTGTATTATTTCTTTTGAACCTGTTGTTGATGTAAGAAACTGATACAAGGAAGGATGCTCTGGATCCCTCCAGATCAGCTTTCAAGAGTTGGCGGTTATCTAGACTAGCTTTGACTGCTTCTCCCTCTTTGGATGAGATAAGAACGTAACTTCAATCAGATGTGTAGGGATCTGACATTGATCTTGTGTCGCATATATTGAAGGTAAATTTTGAAGAATTCTGAGGCAGTTTGTTTTGAACCCCAGTAGGAACGGTGTCTTGTGTCTATTGCTCTGATGATTGAGACTTCCGCCTCATAAGTCATTCAGACCAGGACTGAGATACATCTGAACTGATGGTCTTCTGTCGTATACGTGGTCCGTTAGGGATCAACAGAATGGTCAAGACTAAGAGGTCTGTATGTTGGACCAGAGGCCTTTGTATAAAGGTGGACCGGACTTTGTTTGCTTTGATCAGTTCGGTATGCTTGGAGAAGCCTTGTAACTTGTCGTCTAAGTATCCGAAAGGACGATTCTATACGTCATCCATTTATACAGCTGTCTTTTGGGTTTTCGAGGCCAACCCTTTATTTAACCGTTGCGACGGTTCATCTGGGTGACTTTTGGGCTTCGAGGATCTATATATATGATTGAGGAACGTACGGTTGCGCCCTATCTTTTTTCTTTTGCTCTCATATTGTTCCCCTGTCGGAGAGAGTTTGAATGCCTTTTAGAGGCTTATCATTTGCTCGGAGATAATTGACGATTTTTAGTCCGAGTTGGGAATGATTAAACTATGGCCGAGAGTTAACCTTCCCTTTGATTCAGTCTCCAAGGAAGGATTAGAGGAGGCTAAGATCTTCTTGTCCATCTTAGCATCTGGCCGAGATTTCTCCAATGGGAGGTGGACCCTCCTTGATTCAACCGAGGCTTGGAGCACTGGTGATGAAGATGAAGGTGGGATGCCTCCTTCCCTTTGTGTCTTGGCAGAGACCCTTGCTCAAATCGGCTGGGGTGTCGCAACTGCTTTGACGGAGATGAATGGAGGTCCCCTGAGACCCAGAGCCCTCATCATCCGTTGGTATTGAGATAAGTGACAGTGATGATGAAATGGCCTGGGTGCTTCTTGCTGCAGATTGGGGTTCAGGGTTCCTTCCGTTTCAAATGGAGCCGACGGTGGCGGTAATGGAAGTTTGGATCCTAGGCCCCTTTCTCATTCGAGGAAGAAAGCCATGATGTTGTGAAAGCGTAGTGATGCCGTTGTAGCTTTTGTGTACTTGTTCTATTTCCAGTCTTCTTGTACTAATGTAAATTTTTTGAATCATCAATAAAATTGAGTTCCTTCTTCTCAGATCTGATGTTCTTTGTATTTGAATGTGCTCTTCTGGAGTTAAAACACCTTTTCGTGCACTTCTGATGTCTAACTGTTCTAAGAATAGATCAAAGAAACTTTGTAGAAGTCTTGAATCAAAGTACTTCCAACCTGCTTGGTACTGTAGTACTTGTTGCTTGCTGGTAGATAAGCCAAATAATCTAAGTATCAGTTCTAAGGAATTCCGATCTAGGAAACTTTAGTTTGAAGATGTTCGAAACTTCTGTCTTTAGATGGACTAGATCATAGAATCTGTGTATTAAAGATGGACCAGCTCGGAAGGCCTGTGCATTATAGATGGACCAAGTCCTAAGACCTGTGCATTGGAGATGGACCAGGCTTAGAAGGCCTGTGCATTGGAGATGGACCAAGTGTTAGGACTTGTGCATTATAGATGGACCGAGCACTGAGGCTCGTGCATTATTGATGGACCAAGTACGAAGACTTGTACATTATTGATGGACCAAGTACGAAGACTTGTACATTATAGATGGACCGAGCACTGAGGCTCGTGCATTATTGATGGACCAAGTATGAAGACTTGTACATTATGGACCAGGCTTTGGAGGCCTCTGCATTATAGATGGACCAAGTACGAAGACTTGTACATTATGGACCAGGCTCTGGAGGCCTGTGCATTATAGATAGACCAAGTACGAAGACTTGTACATTATGGACCAGGCTCTGGAGGCCTGTGCATTATAGATGGACCAAGTATGAAGACTTGTACATTATGGACCAGGCTCTGGAGGCCTGTGCATTATAGATGGACCAAGTATGAAGACTTGTACATTATGGACCAGGCTCTAGAGGCCTGTGCATTATTGATGGACCAAGGACAAAGACTTGTACATTATGGACCAGGCTCTGGAGGCCTGTGCATTATGGATGGACCAAGTACGAAGACTTGTACATTATGGACCAGGCTCTGGAAGCCTGTGCATTATTGATGAACATTCCATGGAGGTAAAAGAAAGAAACATCTCTATTGATAATACTTCCGTAAATGTTCCATGTTCCACGGCCTAAGAATAGGCTTCCCAGTCATGTCTTCTAGCCAGTAGGTGGTAGGCCTAACAACCTTCGTTACTTTGTAGGGGCTTTCCCAGTTTGGTGACAGCTTTCCCATAGTGGGATCCTTGGTGTTTTGAAAGACTCTTCTTAAGACAAAGTCTCCGACTTGAAAGCTGACCGTCTTGAGCCCCACCTTGGATTTGTCAACCATTCTCTGCTGGTAGGCTTCCATCCTGATACTAGCTTGGTCCCTTCTTTCTTCAAGCAAATCCAAATTTTTCATCAGCTGCTGATCATTGGATTCTTGCTTCAAAGGCTTCAGTCCTCAGGGTTGGCATACCGATCTCAACCGGAATTACTACTTCTGTACCATAAGCTAGTGAGAAAGGAGTTTTAGAGGTGGGAGTTCTTCTAGTTGTCCTGTAGGCCCAAAGAACTCCAGGGAGTTTCTCTGCCCACTTTCCGTTGGCCTGTTCCAACCTTTTCTTTAATCCGTCAAGGATCGTTCTGTTGGTGACCTCTGCTTGCCCATTTGCTTGTGGATGGCCTGGAGAGGCAAAGTGTTGCCTAATGTTGAGATTTTCACAGAATTTCTTGAAGCCTTTACCAGTGAATTACGTCCCATTGTTAGAGATAATCACACGCGGTATACTGAACCTGCAAACGATGTTCTTCCAGGTGAAGTTCTCAACTTCCTTTTCTGTGATATGTGTTAGAGGTTCAGCTTCAGCCCATTTAGAGAAGTAGTCAATGGCTACCAAGAGATACTTCCTGTTTGGTGGGGCCTTTGGTAATGGACCCACGATGTCCATCCCTCACTGAGCAAAGGGCCAAGGACTAGGAATCAGGATGAGCTCGTGATGAGGCTGATGTTGATATGGGGCAAATCTTTGGCATTTGTCACACTTCTGAACATACTCCTTAGCCTGCTTTAGCATGCTAGGCCAGTAATAGCCTTGAGACAAAGCTCGATGAGCTATAGTTCTGCCTCCATTATGATTCCCGCAAATACCTTCGTGTATTTCAGCCAAGACATATTGTGATTCTTCTGGAGCTAAGCATTTTAACAGAGGTTGAGAATAAGACCTACTGTAAAGTTTGTTGTTCAGGATCAGGTACCGAGCCGCTCTGATTCGGATTCTTCTGGCTTTGTTTTTATCTTCTGGGAGGAGCCCAGATTGTAGGTACTGGAGGATTGGAGTCATCCAGTTCTGGGGCTGTTCAGCAATTTGAGCAACTTGGGCTTCCTCTACGCTAGGTCCTAGGCTAATAGGAGATTTTTACTATGGAGTTTGTTCAGACTTTAGGCGGGATGCCATGTTAGTCAAAGCATCTGCTCTGCAGTTCTGGCTTCTTTCAATTTTCTAGATAGTGAATGTCTGGAAGGGATGCTTCAAGTGGTTCACCAGTTCAGAGTACCAAAGCATCCTATCATCTTTAATGGAGAATTCTCCTAGGATTTGGCTTACCACCAGTTGGGAGTCTGAGAAGATTTTGAGGTTCTGAACCTCAAATTCCAAGGCCAACTTGATGCCTAAGAATAGGGCTTCATATTCTGCTTCATTGTTAGAAGCTTTGAATCCCAGACTAACTGCTTTTTCTGACATGAGCCCATCAGGGGACTGTAGTACTAGGCCTACTCCTGAGCCTTGATCGGTTGACGATCCATCGATGTAGAGCAGCCAGGTTCCCTGAAGTTTCGATGAGTTGTGCCTTGTCTTGAAGTGCCGGGGTGAACTCGGCAACGAAATCAGCCAAGGCCTGCCCTTTGATAGAGTTTCGAGGCACATATGATATGTCGAATTCCTTAGCTCTACAGACCACTTCACTAATCTTCTCGATACCTTAGGTTTCCTCAATATTGACTTCAGAGGATAGGTAGTTGGGATTTCAATTGGATGGGCTTGGAAATAAGGTCGGAGCTTTCGAGCTGATATGACCAAGGCAAAGGCAAGCTTTTCCACTTTTGGATATCTTTTTTCCGTGTCAAGTAGTGCCCTACTGACGTAGAATATGGGCCTCTGTACTCCTCTGTCTTGTCTGACTAATGCGGAGCTGACTGCGTTTTCAGAGATTGCAAGGGTACAAGAGTAGCTTTTCTTCCTGTACTGGTTTTGACAGAAGTTCTGGAGAGGCTAGATACTCCTTTAGTTCTTGAAAGCTTTCTCGTATTCTTCTGTCCACTGTAAAGCTTTGTTGCCCTTCAGAGCTTTGAAGAAAGGTAGGCAGCGATCAGTGGATTTGGAGATAAATCTACTTAGTGCCGCGATTCTGCCATTCAGTGCTTGAATGTCCTTTCTGGTTTTTGGTGACTTTAGTCCAATCAGAGCTTGGATCTGAGTGGGGTTTGCTTCGATACCCCTCTGAGAGACAATGTATTCTAAGAATTTTCCTTTCGTAACCTCGAAGGTACATTTCGAGGGGTTGAGCTTCATCTTGTGCTGTCTGCGGATATCAAAGGTCTGGGCTAAATGCTGGAGGTGACTACCTTTCTGCAGACTTTTGACCAGCATATCGTCAATGTATACCTCTATGGTATTGCCGAGCAGCGGGTTGAACATCTTGTTCACCAACCGCTGGTAAGTGGCTCCTGCGTTCTTTAAACCGAAAGGCATTACTCTGTAGCAGTAGAGACCTCGTTCGGTTATGAAAGCTGTCTTCTCTTGGTCTGGAGGGTACATCTGAATTTGGTTGTACCTAGAGTAGGCATTCATGAAGCTCATGAGCTCATGCCCCGCAGTGGCGTCAACCAATTGATCTATCCTTGGCAGTGGAAAGCTATCTTTGGGGCACGCCTTATTGAGGTCTGTATAATCAACGCAGACTCTCCACTTGCCATTTTTCTTCTTGACCAGGACGGTGTTGGCTAGCCACTCGGGATAGAACACTTCTCGTATCATCCTGGCTTTAAGCAGCCTTTGGATTTCTTCATTTATAATCCGATGCCGTTCAGAAGCAATCGGCCTTCTCTTCTGTCTGACTGGTGGGTGATCTGGATCTACCATCAGCTTGTGAGTTATGAGGTTAGGATCAATACCCTCCATGTCTTTGGTCTCCCAAGCAAATATAGAGAGGTTGTCTTTCAGAAACCTGACTATCTTATCCTGCTCAGTGTGCGTCAGATCTGGGCCCATGTATAAATAACGCCCCTCTGATTCTGAACTGACCAACACTTTAATGGGCTCACCAATGGGTTTGGCTCGGCTGTCTCGTCCCCTTGGGCTCAGGGGTTCTTCGATGCTGGATGGGCAACCTTCCACCTCGGGAGTGTGGGTGAGAGCTGGATCTGTATAGTCCCAAGTGTACTGTAATTGCTATTTGGTGGCCTTCTCCTTGAGTGCAATGGCATGACACTCTCGAGAAGTTGGTTGGCATCCTCTAACAGAGTGAACGTTCTAATTGTGGACGTATTTTAGACATTGATGGAGGGTCGAGGTGACCGCCCCTATTTGGTGCAACCATGGTCTCCCAATTATGACGTTGTAGGGAGATTTCATATTCAACACCATGTATTTTGAGATGGTGGTCTTCTGCCCTTCTCCCTCTCCCATAGTAGTAGGAAGGTTGATTCTCCCCAATGGGGTGTTGAGATTGCCATCAAAAGCTGCCATCACGGCAGTAGTAGGCTTGATGTTGTCGTGGTCCATTCCCATCGGTTTGAGTGGCTAATGGAACAGTATATTGACGGAGCTGCCAATATCGACCAGGAGTCTCCTGATCTCAAAGTTGGCGATTTTGACAGTGATAATAAGGGCATCACTATGAGGGCAATGTACCCCTGCTAGATCCTGTTCAGTGAATTGGATCTCTGGTGCTAGCTTGAGCCTTTATTCCATGTTGGATGTAATACCCTGACCCAAATCGTAACCAAGCAAGCCGAACCCAGATCGTACCCGAGCGAGCCGATAAGATTTTACGTTACGATGAAGAAATAAACGGGTTGGATTTTAATAGTTTTGAATATATGGACAAGTGTCAAGGCAAACGAATAGCCAAAAAAAAAAAAGAAAAGAAAAGAAATAAATAAAATAAAATAATAATAAGAAGAAGCAAAAAATAAAATGAAAGATAAAATAAAAATAAATACATAAATAAATAAATAAAACATGTTGTGGCACATGGATAAATATATATATATGTCTCCATATATATATATATATATGTATATACATATTAAATACTGGGGGTTACAACTGAAAAAAAGAAAAAGAAAGAAAGGAAACGGATGGGGGTGATAGGCGCAGTAAGAGAAAAGACAATAAAGAGAGAAGCAGAACAGGGAGATTAAAGAGAGAGAGTAACGGGGGGAGAGAGAGAGAGAGAGAGAGAGAGAGTTTTCTCTGGCTCTCTCCAGATTCACCATCAATTTGGCAGCCACCACCACCATCAAAACTCCACCCCCACCGCACCGTGCACCATCAACGAACACCAACAGTCTCTGCACCGTGTCTCTGCAACAGACCACCATCAAACTCCAACAGTCCCACACCGTAGACCCCACCAACACCGTTCGGATCTGAGACGTCAAAGCCTCAACAGCGCACAACAGGGTATCTAATTTTCTTTCTTTCAAATTCGAAGCACGAATTATAGATTTGATTTTTAGATTTAATTAAGCATGGGAATTGGTTGTATTCAAATTGAATCAAGGAAAACAAAGAAAAAAAAAAAAAAAAAGAACAGAACTGAACGTGGGGAAACAATGAAAAACAGAGGAGAAAAATAGATCGGGTGGGGTGATTTTGTTGCGATCAATTGGTTTAGATCATGTGTAATTGATTCTCTTGGGTGTAGGTAAATTTTAGAATCAAATCGGGATTCAAACCGTAGGAGAAAAAGGGGAAAAACGGAAGGGAAAGGGGCTGCCGAAAAACCGCACAGCCCCAGGTGCGCTACTGTTTCGGTTAATTTGGGAGTGCTCCGGCACTTCGGTTTGAAATCCGACGGTAGATTTGAGTTGCCCATGACTGGTAGGTGTGAACCCCACTGAGAAACGTAAGAAAATCCGTCGTCGGCAAGTCGCCGTTGACGGAGAGGACAACCAACACGCTGGAGTGTTGCTGTGCGGCTGCTGGGTTGTGATTTTATTTTGGCCAAACCGGGTCGGGTCTGACCCGACCCACCCATTCAGATGACTGCCCAACACTTTTACTTCATGGGTAAATTTTTAAATTCGAGTTTAGATAGTGTTTGGTTAAAAAGGAGAAGCTATCCAATGGTTGGGTTAAACTTGAACAGGAAATGAAAAAAAAAATGGAAAATGTTAAATGGAAAATTAGTATGGCAGTGAATTGAACCTGTGACCAAAGGAGTAAGGGTGAGAACCTTAGCCACTGTGCCACCAAGGCACATGTGGTCTGTTTGGGCTCAAATACGATATGTATTATCTGGATTAATTAATTTAAATAAATGATTTAAATTAATAAATTTTAAATTTAATTTCGACGCCTAAATTAGTAGAACGAATAATGAAAACTTACTATTTTGGACCCTCTGAATTTAATAGTGAGGTCCGTTTTACGAGACGGAGTCTCAAAAAAAATAAAATAACCGTAGAATGCCAAAATGACCAAAATGCCCCTACGTCAAAGGTAAGTCAAACGAATTCTGATTTAGTTAAGTAAATAGTGAATTTTTATTAATTCAAACCTACTGGACTTAACGGTGAAGTCCAAATTTTGAAAACAGAACCCAAAAAGTAGAGACACGTAAATGACCATTTTGCCCTTGGGTAAATTAAGTTTAAAATGGAAATCGTAAAGCATAAATTAGTACGGGAGGTATTTAGAGTAACGAGACATAAATTCGATAAATTATATGAAAGCTGAAACGTGTTTATTAATTTATAGGCAAGACAAAAGGAAAGGAGGAAGTCACGGGATATTAAGACATTGATAAAGTAAGTGGATTTCTATCTTTTATACGTGGATTTCCAAGCCACGATCTTTCTATACTGCCAATTTCGTACTCATGTATTTATACCCACTGTTGTTGTTCCCACCATGGATATTGTTCTACATGGTGGATGTCTATTGGTTGATGGTTCATGGCTTGATTCATTGTATTGATGTTATTCACTATATGCTTATGTTATGATGTTCCATGCTTTGCACACCTCATGTGGAATACGTTATAATCCTGAGTTATGTTAAATGCCGGGTCTTGTGCTTAGACACATTACCCTTCTGATGCTATCTGATTGACTGGACCTACGGGTCAATTTATGGGACCTACGGGTCAAATGGACATGTGGCAATGATGGCGTTTTTACGCAGTGAGTTTTAATGGCATTTTATATGCCTTCATGTTAAAGGGAGGTATGCCGGGCCCCAAAAGACCCAGGGTCTGCCAAACCGTGAACAGAGTAAATGCATCGTTCATGTTGACTGTTATGTGATGTTTATTTGATTCACGTGATGTTTAATTTCACTACGAATAGTTCAATGTTGACAGTACCTTTATTCATTTGACTCGATTGAGATCATTCCATTGTGGCAGTACATTTACGTCGATTGTAAACGTTGAATGTTCCCGTATTCATGTTATATCACTGTTCTTATTAGGTTATCATGCCTTACTGTTCATTGGCCATTTTGGCACCTTATTGTTGATTGGAATTGTTTCCATGATTGGCTATCATGTTCATCCATGATCCTATATGTTCCATGATTACTCTAACCCCGTATTTGAGATAGGCGTTTACTTACTGAGTTTGTAGCTCACCCCTTACTAAATTTTTCGGGTGAGAATGTTACAGAACCATAGTAGGAGATCAGGAGCTTAAGGAGACAGTTGAGGAGCATAAGAGTAATGAATGAAGTCTCTCCCATGTACTCACCACCTAAGATTGGTTTAGGATCAGTTTATTGTTAGTTTGAACTTTAGTCTTTGAACAATAATTGTAATAAAGCTTCCGCACTTTAATGTCATGTTTATATTATTTATTGTTATCATTGGTAAAAGAATGGAAAAAGTAGGGACGGCCATTAGGTCGGCCCCGCGACACGAGATCAGCATAGGGTGGGTTTCGGGTCGTGACATTGGAGATCTGCAATACGTCCGGGGCAGCGCTGGCCTCCCGGGCATATCTCTTTCTCGCCCTGTTTGACATTCCTATAATAGGAAAGTTGGCATGGAGGACGTAAATAACATGGTTGTTCTGCCTCTGGGGCTCGTTTCGTCCTTCCCTATGCTCTTGTCTCTGCTCGGGCCTCTGGTTTGACCATTGTTAAGGCTTGTCTTCTTGGGGATTCTGCCTTCCGTCTTGCTTGACGAACTCCCGAAGACGTCCCTTCTTTATGAGTTGCTCTATCTTATACCGGAGGGTCCTGCATGAGTTAATTGTATGTCCATGATCTTTATGGAAATTACAATACTTACTTTGGTCCCGAAGGCTGGGATATCCTTTGATTGGTTCAGGCCACCTCAAGTTTTCCCGATCTCGAATCTGCCGGAATACCTGGTTCGGTGTAGTGTTCAAAGGGGTAAAGTTAGTGAACTCCCTTGGTCCGGAATTGTACACAGCTCTGGGTGCTGTTCTCTTTTCTGGACTCCTGGCCCTCTTCTTACTGGAGTCTCTTCTGTGGTCCTCCTTCTTGTGATCCTCCATCTTTGGATTATCCCTCTGGGTCTGATCTTTGCCCTTCTGGGATGTGCAGTTGGCTTCTTCCAGGTTGATATACTTCCTGGCCCGATCTATTAATGTCGCCATGTCGGTTGGAGGGGTCTTTGTCAAGGAGTCTCTGAAGCCATCATTAGCAAGTCCAGCAGTTAAGGCAGCTACAAGGAATTTTGGGCTGTAGTCGGTGATCTCTGTGAGTTCGGCATTGAAGCGCGCAATGTAGGCTCTAAGGGACTCCTCTTTAGTCTGCTTGACATTTAACAGGAATTCTGGTCCCCTTCTCAGCCTTCTACTGGTCATAAAACTGTCCAGGAATTGTCTACCGAGCTCATAGAAGCTGGTAATTGAGTTCGGAGGGAGGTTATGGAACCATTTCAGAGCAGTTCCCTTCAAGCTGGTAATGAAAGTTCGGCACATGAAAGCATCAGAGGCCCCGTGGAGGGCCATTGTATGGTGGTAGTGCGAGAGATGATCTCTTGGATCTCCAGACCCATCGTACAGGGTGAACTTGGGCACCATGAACTTTCTAGGCCTTTCTTCTGACATGATGGAGTTAGTGAATGGGGTGGCAAGTCTTCCGAGCAGCCTGGCTAACTTGTCTTGCTCTGGAGGGTTCTGGGCACCTCTCAAAGCAATTGTTTAGTCCATAGATTCAGCAATTTCTTCTACCCTCCATAGGTCTCTGAATCTGACATCTTGTGAACTTTGCCTCATAGCCTCGGCTTCTGGGTAGTCGGGCCTGAGTACGTCCCTCGGACGGAAGGGGGTTCCGAACCGGAGGGATTGGTGCTGCATGGGGATGAGGCCCCTGTGGTGCCGGATGCGCTCCCGAAGCCCATGGAGTTGGGGCTCGAGTAGTGCTCCGGTAATGGACGTCAGGGACGAAGGCTGACGTTCCCCAGCCTGGAGCTGCTGACGGCTGTGGATCTCTACCAACGCGGGCAACACCCCGGGGGTGCCCAGGCTGGTTATTTGGAACCTGCTCATGGGGCTCTTCATTCTCAGTGGTAATAGGGGGTTGTGCTCCCGCAGCAATGTTGACCGACGGGTTAGGAGGGCTTGTCCCTTGATTATGTGTGAGCGTTGCCAGTGTTCTAGTGATGGCAAGCAACTGTTCCAGCACCAGTTCATTGTGTCGTTTGATCGATTCGATCTCTTGTCGCATGGGATCAACCGTTGGCCCCCTTGCTCGTGGAACAGGCAGCCGACGTTGAGAGCTTTGCGGATTCTGAGTTTTCCAGTCGGAGATTTGGGGCTATAGTTTTCCAGTGAGGAAAAAGATGCGTTTGTGAATGGAGCACTTGGAGATTAGTCGTTCCCACAGATAGCACCAAACTGATGCTGTAATTTTCGACTCGCAAAAAGTGTGGGCTCCGCAACCTGCAGAACACTCAGAAAAGGGATCAGAGGACCACCGGATTGGCTCCGGCGGTAGCCGCTCCGATGTTTAATTAAGTAAACGGAATTGAAAAGACTGTATTGAAAGCCAAAGAATGAGCATAAAAATAAAGCGCACCTTTAGGGTTTAATTTATAGATCGTGGCCTTCCTAAGTTGATTAGGATTCGATGCCATGAATATAGGGATTTGATCATCGGAGATTGCAGTTACCTTGTGGAGTGTTGTGTCGTAGATAGAGATAATCATAGATAGTAGTTTCCTTGTTGAAGACTGTTTCCTTATTCCATGCTTGGCAGTTGTTAAGGAAACCATAAGGTCGGAACCATATGTAATACTGAGTAAATATTGCCCAGAGCATAAGGTCTGGAGGATATGTGCATGAGAATGCCCCTGGAGGCTCCGCCTGCACTGTATGACCGAGTTTATCGGCTCTGTAGGATATATATATATATATATATATATATATATATATATATATGAGAATGCCCTGAAGGTTGTGGATGCTCTGTATGATCGAGATTATCAGCTCTATAAACACACATGTCTCAAAGTGAGTGGTGTGTCTGTTTGTGGTATATCAAGTACAAAGGAGTATTTGTTCGTAAAGCCATCATGCTTCACATGCCTATCAAACTGCCATGGACGCCCTAGCAATAAGTGTCTTGCTTGCATTGGTACTACATCACACAACACTTCATCTTCGTATTTACCGATTCGAAACGCAATTAACACCTGCTTGTTCGCCCTTATCTTACCACTATCATTCAACCATTGTAACTTGTAAGGCCTAGGGTGCTTCAACATGGGTAGTCCCAATTTTTCCACCATAATTGTGCTTGCAACATTAGTACAACTACCACCATCAATAATCACACTACATACCTTGTCCTTGACGTAACACCTAGTGTAAAAGATGTTCTCCCGCTGCACTTCATTAACTTCTTTTGCTTGCAAGCTCAATGCCCTCCTTGCCACCTAATGTCAATGCATCAGGGGCTAAATATTCCCCCATGGAAACGTCTTCAAATGGTGGCTTGTCGTCGGTGTCGGAAGCTTCATTGTCGGTCGTAATTTCTCCATTGTCTTGCAACACCCTGACCTGCTTGTTTGGACATTGACTGGCCATGTGTCCCCTGCCTTGACATTTAAAACATTTAATGTCACTGATTCCTAGAGGTAGAAATGTCAGTTTTACCTTGAGGAACGTGACTGGTGTTCACGAACTTGGGCTCGGATTTGGACGCTTGTGACTTGTCCATCTGCTTGGTAAAGCTCGGTTTCCAAGAGGTAGAACTGAAGTCATGGGCTGCACGTGACCCACCCCTCCTCTTGTGTTGCTCCACGTTGATGGCCATGTGCACCATATCTTCCAACTCCACATAATGCTGCATCTTTACCTTATCTTGGATTTCCCGGTTTAATCCAAGTAAAAACCTAGCCATTGTAGCCTCTCGATCTTCCTCAACATTATTTCGGATCATAGCAATCTCCATCTCCTTGTAGTAGTCCTCTACACTCCGGCTTCCCTATCTAAGACCTTGTAGCTTTTTTTACAACTCTCGGTAGTAGTAATCTCCATCTCCTTGTAGTAGTCTCTTGTTTATAACAAGTTGGTCCCACCAAGTAATAGCACAGTTAGAAAATTCAATCACAGCTAATTTTACCTTCTTTGCTTTGGAATAGTTGTCGCAAGTCAAATACGAACTCCATCTTTTTCTCCCACTCAAGGTATGCTTCAGGATCGGATCTACCTTGAAATGACAGAATCTTCATCTTAATACCACCCAAGTTGTTATCTTCCCTATTCCGGACTTCTCTAAACCACCCTCCATGCCTCCTATTACCAACAACAGAATCCCGATCATCTTCTTCATCAAAACTAGCCCCATAAGGCTCTTCATCTTCAACCCTCACTTCCCTGGGTTGAACTCTTTCCCTTCTATGCAGATTAGAGACGTTTTGTGGCTGCCTCTCACGTGCACTCTCCATTTGATCTATCCGTTCGTGAACCTGCTCCAGTTCCACCCTCATCACACGCCGCATCTCACTCAGCATGGCCTCCATAAACACTTTCGAATCAGCTAGTGTCATAGCATCTTCAGCAATGCTCTTAGCACTGTTTATACTCAAGAATGTGAATCACTCTACACTCGTGTTTCACTAAAAAATATGTGGCTTTTACCCCTCTAATGTTCTCACCACTCTTGCCTTTTTCCAATCGATAATTGTCTTGCAGTTTTTGAAACTAACCAAACAATACTCAAAATTTACAGCAACAATTCACTAAGAACTCATCAAGGAATTTCAGGTTTTAAAAGCAAGAATACAAGGAACACGGCTAACTAGATTTTCGGGCTTATTTGGAACCAAAATGGATGAAAACAAACAATTTTGTACTCTTTCTTTTTTTTTGTACTCTTTTTTTTTTTTTGAGCAACCAAGAATTTGCTTTCTTGACTTTTCTTTTTGATTTTTTTTTTTGTCCAGAAAGGGGGCTTACGGCTAAAGTGAAAAAGAAAAAAGAGAAGAAGAGAAAAGCAAAGTCAAGAAAGACGGCTGGCACAAGAATAGGAAAGGAAAAGAAAGAAAAAAAAAAAGGTCAAAAAAAAGAAAAGGCAACTTTGACCTAGCGGCTGGGAAGGGAAGAGAGAGAAAAGAAGAGAAAAAATTTGGGCTGCGGCGCAAGGAAAAAAGCAAAACAGAAGCAGCGGCTGGACAGAACTAGAATGTGTAGCATAGAATCTTTTTTTTTTTTTTTCAGTGATGAATTCTAAGACAGAAAATAAGATCAGTGCAACGTTGGACCAAGAGGAAGAAAGAGAGACGAAGTAGCAAAGCTGCAATGTAGAAAAAAAAAAGTAGAAAAATAGTAGCGGCTTGAAGGACGCTATGGCTTTGATTTTTTTTTTTTTTTTTTTACGAAAGAAAGAAAAGAATAAGATCTAATGCAAGAATTTAAAGGATAAATCAAACCTGATTTGGAGTCTGAGCTTTGATACCAAATGATGCGAACCCGCCAAGATAACAAGATCCAACATTGAAAAGGAACCCAAGATCGTTCCACGATCAGATTTGAATGATAGACCTCGACCCATTGTTTACGACAAACAAGAACCTCGGTATATATGACCTCAACCCATTATTTATTGTGAAACAAGAACCTCGGTACAATGAAGACGCCACAAACGGTGGTGGAAAATCTGTTTGATAAGTACTTGTTGAACGCCACAGGAAATCCCGATAAGTTCAGATGGTTCTTCAAAGAACCGCAGAGAAAATACTCTCACAATTTACTGAATAATGATCTACCTCCTTTCATTGATTAGATGCCTATTTAAAAGGCTGGCCATTACAAGAAAAAATTAAAATTCCTAAAAATAGTTTTCCAAATTAAGGCTTGCCTAAAAGGAAAAGACAATCAGCCCTTCAATTGACTGATCACATGACTAAAATAGAAAAAGGAAGTAAATAAAAGTCAAAAACGAATAAAAGGAAAGTAAATGGAATGCAAGCCTTACAATTAGACCCAAAAAGAAAAAGGAATATTCTTAAACATGCCAATTTACGCTTAGTCTTGGCCTGATTCTTTTAGAACTTGAATCATGTTGATTAATCTTTGTTGCTCATGTGGATCATGTTCAATGGGCCTCCACGAATTTGCTTGAGTCCGTGCCTCTTGAATCAGTCCATTGAGTATAGCTTTAAACTTCCTGGTTCGTGCTCTCGTAACCGGCCCAATTGGACTTGAACTAGATCCCTTGAAGTTGTGCTATGATTTGCATCGGTTCCGTATAAGTAACGCCTCCATATCTTCAAGGCAAAGACAACGGCTCCTAGCTCAAAATTGTTTGTCGGATAGTTCCTCTCATGTGGTCTCAACTGACGTGGGGCATATGCTACTACCCTTCCACTCTGCATCAAAACACATCCCAAGCCCTTTAGTGAGGTATCATTATAGATCACAAACCCCTCGATTCCATCTAGCGCAGTTAGAATCGGAGTTATAACTAGTCGGTCCTTGAGCTCTTGGAAGCTCTTCTCTCACTTCTCTGTTCAGATAAATGGAACGTCCTTCCTGGTCAGCTGTGTAATTGGCGTAGCTTTTTTCGAGAAGTCTTTAACAAACCTTTTGTAGTAGCTAGCCAATCCCATGGAACTTCGCACTTCCGTGACACTAGTAGGCCGAGGCCAATCCACGATCGCCTCGATCCTCTGAGAATCAATAGAGATCCCCTCTTTGCTATCACATGCCCTACAAATGCTACGCTAGGGAGCCAGAACTCACACCTCTTTAGCTTAGCATACAGTTTCTGCTCCCTCAACTTCAGTAAAACCTTCCTCAAATGTACCTCATGCTCCTCCTGGCTCTCGGAATAAACCAAGATGTCGTCTACGAACACGATCACGAAGTCATCCAGATGTGGCCTAAAAACCCTATTCATCAGATCCATGAATGCACAGGGGCATTTGTGACCCCAAACGGCATCACTAAGAACTCATAATGCCTGTAGCGGGTTCTGAAAGTCGTCTTCTCAATATCTGCCCAGTTGTACCTTCAGCTGGTGGTACTCGGACCTCAAATCGATCTTAGAGAAGATCCTGTGCTCCTTTCAACTGGTCGAAGAGATCATCTACCCTTGGCATAGGGTATCGGTTCTTGATGGTGACCTTATTCAGCTCACGGTAGTCAACACATAACTGCATGGTCCCATCCTTCTTTTTCACAAACAACACCGCGGCACCCCACGGTGAAGAACTAGGTCTGATGAATTCCTTTTCTAGCAGATCCTATAACTGAAGCTTCGGCTCCTTCAGCTCTATCGGTGTCATACGGTAAGGATTCCTGGATATCGGGGAGGTACCTAGCTGTACATCAATAATAAACTCTATCTCTTTATCCACAGGCATTCCCAGGAAGTCATCTAGAAAGACCTCGAGAAACTCTCTAACAGTGGGAATCTGATCTAAGGGTGGTTTTTGTGAGCGAGTGTCCATAACGCTACACAAGAACCAATGGTAGCCCTTACGCAATAAATGAGTGCCCTGGATAAAAGATACAAAATAGGGTGGGGTAGCTACACCCGTCGATCAAACTGGATGCTTGGACATCCGGGTCTTTATACACTGACTGTCTTGGCCATGCAATTTATAGATACATGATTCGCGACCAACCAGTCCATACCGAGAATAACATCAAAGCCATAAATGTCTAACGGTATTAGATGGCTAATAAATGTGAGTCTTCCATCTGAACCTTACATGCTCGATATACAGTGTTGCTACATAGTGACTCTCTTGAAGGCATAGAAATGGTTAACATATAACCTAAGGGTACTGTTTCTATGTTCAGTCTAGCAGCAAATACTGGTGATATGAATGAATGTGCTGGAGCCAGTGTCGAAGAGTACTCTAGCATACTGTGAACAAATCTGAAGAGTACCTGCGACTACTGAGATGGTAGCCTGCGTATCTCCGGGTGTCAGTGCAAAAAAAACCCTCCCTGAGCGTTGTAGCTCAGCTCTCTGTCCACTACCTCGAGGCTGTGCTGCAGCTACAGTCGTAGCTGCTGAGCTAGATGGAGTACCAGTTGTACTCCCAACTGATTGGGTCCTCTAGGGGCAATTGGTCATGAAATGCCCTTCCTGACCACATAAATAGCAAGCCCCAGAGTTAGCCTGACACGGCCCTCTATGACGTCTGTGGCAGGTGGGGCACTAAACTACACTCCTACCAATGCAATTGACCCCTGATGGTCTGGGTCCAGAATTCCTAGGTGCTGATCTTGCTACTGGCCGAGTGAAGGTAGGTTCTATCCCTCTGCTTTGACTCCCAATCGACCCCCTACTCTAACTCCCTGATGGCCTCAAGGCTGGCTGATTCCCTCTTGGCCTCTGTACTGGGTTTGCCCTTTCTCCTAGCAAACTCCTCGCCACTCTGCTCTATGATCTTTGTAGTACTCACCACTTTATCATAAGTGGCTAACTGCAGGGGTTTAACCCTATCTCTGATGTTCCACCGCAGACCGCCCTCAAACTTGCGAGCTCTCTTGTGCTCGTCCTCTAAGATGGCAGGAGCAAATCTAATCAACTGTATAAATCTGGCCTCATACTCCTCCACCATCGAGTTCCCTTGCTGTAAGACAAAGAAATCTGCGACTCTCTGATCTCTGACTTCCCTAGGGAAGTACTTCTGGTTGAAGACCACAGTGAATCGATCCCATGTCATCTGAGGCTCTCTGGCCTTCTTTAGTAGCCACCACTCATGAGCCATCCCTCTAAAAGTGAAAGTAGCAAAGGCTACCTTCTGTACCTCAGTACAGGTCATGATCTCAAATATCCTCTCCATCTCGAGCCTCCACTCTTCAGCTAAAGTGAGGCCCCTGGTACCATCGAACGTAGAGGGTCGTAGTGCCTGAAACTGCTTATAAAGATAAGCCTGCCCCCTCTCGTTCTCCTGACGCACTATGTGTACCACAAGTGGTGCCTGTCGCTCTGGTTAGGATGGAGTGCTAGAACCTGCTTGGTTCTAAGGCGCATTCTGAATAAGCCTGTCCACTAGTTGCTCTAACTGCATTATGTTAGCGTTAGCATCCTGTAATGGTGTAGTAGTACGAGTGTTCACAATTTTCTGAAAATGGTTAGAGGTCAGTTTCATATATTTGAAGAGTCTAATATCACATGTCAGTTTCTATCAACTAACTCTACTTGGACATTTGTAATACTAGTACCTTAGTCTATCTCCCATGAATCACAAGCCCCGAACCAACTCTATGTGCCGAATCGAGGTGTCACAACTTGCTACACAATCAGTGCTATTAATATGTAACAACTAAATAGCGAAAGACTTAAACAAATAAATAAATAAAAGCTGCATGTGATATATATAATGTTCTCAAAATGTGGAATGCAAAATTACTTAATACAACTGTTTATCCCCAAGACGTGGATAACATGGGAGAGCTACAAGACTGTCTGTACTAAGTATTACACTGCAACTTCAAAAGAAATGTCCACCTCTAGCTATCAGGCTCTACTGTCTGTTCTCGATCTCTGTGCCTAAAATAGTCAAAAAGTAGTATCTGTTATGAGTTATGAAAACTCAGTAAGTAGTCCTTTACTCTGCCATGTGTACAGGTGTATATAAAAGAAGTGCTAGCCAGTCAATGAATAAATAACTCAATATCAGATGATAGAGGTCAAATGATAAGGAAATGAATCTGTTATGCTAACAATGTAATACTGCTACAGTCATGAGCTATATCATGTATGAAATGTAAGCACTCAACTGAAAGCTATAAAATCTCATGATCATTCAATAACAATATAACATGATCAAGCTATGAATATCAATAATAAAGGATAATGATATCAACTAAAATTGAGATGCACTAGTGGGGCTCGGAAATCCCCCTGAGCTCGTATTTAGATCCGCTCAGGCTTTTCAATATTGTTTTCCTTCCATATTTAGATCTGGAAATCCCCCTGAGCTTGTCCGATGCCTCGCATAGCAATGTAGTAAATGTTCCATTAGGAACCTGGATCCGAAGGTCATAAATAGCATCAGATGAAAATGTGACTGAGCACAAATCTGGCACTAATAATATATCAGGATCATGCTATGTTCCACGAAAAGTATAGTGGAATCATAACTGGTTCTAGGCAATCTGACGTAACAATAATTTTCGAGGCTGCGATTACTAGACTGCTTCGAATAAAATGGTCTGGCCCTTACGGCCTAGGTAGAAGTGTACATAAAGGAATCTATGTGCAAGTGTACAATCATGATCGAGATATATATAGAAAGTAATAACTATCTCCCACATGACAGGGGCAATATTAATGTGGCTAAATAAATATGGTATGTATGAATAGATTACAATAGGCAATATATATACAAGAACTATGACATGGCTTGGAATGTAACACATGCAGAAATTGAATTTTACTTACCTTTTACTGTTTATAAAATAGAAGGATCTAGACTGCTTTCTTTTTGCCCTTCTGTGTTCCTAAAATTCATGAAACACGTCTCAGTCTATCGCTACATGAATTATGCTATTCATCAAATTTTATCCCTCTATGCTATAAGTTTCTCTTTTACTAGAATAGACTCTACTATTGAATCCTGGAATGTCGAAAAAAGTCGGTTTAGGCTTTCGCGGAATCCGATTTGGGCATCTGTCTAAAAAGGGCAAAATGGTCATTTTTCACTTTTACGTGTATTTTATTTTTTGGGATCCCATCTCGTAACACGGACCTCACCATTAGTCTTAGGAGGTCCGAAATAGTCAATATACACTAATAACTTGCTTAATTTGGAGTTGGGGTTATTTTACCATTATTTAATTAATTAAATTAATTACATTTTACTTTTATATAATATATATATATATATATATATATATTACATGCCAAATGATCCCACGGGCTTTCCTGTCCAACTAGGTTTGAGGTCTTGGATCCTTATACTTGGTCACTGCTTCGATTCCTAGGGGCTGCGCCCCTTTTAAATTTTCTCTATATGTATTATATCTATAATATATATATATATATATATCTATATTTTGGTGGTTAGGTTACTACGGGCTTGCCTGTCAACATGGTTTGGGCTTGGGCTTCTATCCAACAAGTCTCCCGTTCAACTTGCAGGGGTGCTAGACAAAGGCCAAAATCAGGGATAGGATATCCTATCCCCAATTCAATTTTGATTTAACTCACTATAGTCGTAGCCAAACAATCCCATTTTAAACTTTAATTTAAAACAACTGAACTCAAAACGGCGCAGTATCAACCTCACCCACTACCAAACGACGCCACATCACCATACTGTTCATCATCCCCTCCCTCGACTTTCCGATGAAGTGCAGTTAGGGTTCCGTCGCCATCTCTAGCGACAGTGACCCAATTTCGATCAAATTCTAATGTTTTTCAAATTCCATTTTCTTCCATTTCTCTTGCAAATTCCATTTCAAAAGTTTGTTTTCATTTTAATCTATTGGATCCTCACGAAATGGCCAAGAACCGTGGTTCCGGCCGACTGGAATTTTCTCTTCTCATGCTAATTTCTCAACTGTTTTTGCTCGTTTCTTTTTCCATTAAATTTCTGCACCTTGTAATATCATTTCTAAATAGTTTAGGCAAGATTTCATGCATGGAATATAGGAAAATCCGAAGCTATCATAAAACCTGCAACTGCCTCTTTCTACTTCATTTCTTGATCTTTTTAATTGGTTTTTCTTGCTATTTAATCTACACTTCATGCTTAACAAGAACTAACAATTAGATCTAATTATCACGCTTTAAATTTTAAGAACAGAACAAATGGACTTACCTATTTTTCTGATTTCTCTCTTGTAGTTTCTTTCTTCCTCCTTTCTGTTTCAGCTTTTG
Source organism: Nyssa sinensis (assembly GCA_008638375.1). Taxonomy (NCBI): domain Eukaryota; kingdom Viridiplantae; phylum Streptophyta; class Magnoliopsida; order Cornales; family Nyssaceae; genus Nyssa; species Nyssa sinensis. The sequence goes on from CM018031.1 coordinate 39,412,289, forward strand.
AACCTCCCAACTTCACAGCCTCTCACTTAGCCTTTCCAATCAGTCTTTTCTCTCTGTTTTCCTATCTCACGCAACACCTATATATATATATATATATATATATTACACACCAACTCCACTGCCCTAGTCACTTCCCTCTCAGACCTTCATCCCTCAAGCCCTCTATTTTGACCTTTGGTTCTAATTCCACTGATTTACTTTTTTCCTTTCAGCTTTTGCATTAATTGGTTAGGTGATACTTGTGTATGTATGTATATATATATATATATATATACATATATATTAATATATTATATTACACACCAACACACACACACAAGCATACACAGACACTACATGCTTGCATGCTGTTTTTCTTTCTTTACTTTTATTTCCTTTTTCCTTTCTATCAATTGCTATATATATATATATATGTATATAATAACTTATAATATATATATGCACACATATAATACACATTTTATACGTATATATATATATATTCACATATATACGTATATATTAGATTCTGAGTACGTATACATACACTGATATCTCGAGGCCTAGTCATATACGTACATGTATGTAAGCATGGGTTTGCGTGCATGCATGCATTAGAGGCATAGTTTTGGGTTGGTCGGGTATTGCCTGACACTGATTGTATAATTGACACTATTCATATTCCAAAGTTGTACAGTAGATATGATATCATGATATAGAGCTTAAGCAGCTTGAGTTACAACTGATAGTACATTACTCGACCCAGTCTACCTCGGTATATGTGCAAACCCGGGTCAGGGCATTACATAAGGGGTCCGTGAGAGAGAGCATGAGCCTATGTGCAGTATGAGTGCTACTAGTGCCAAAGAAGGATAAAACTTGGTGGATGTGCATTGATTGTAGAGCGGTCAACAATATTATGGTAAAGTATCATCTTCCCATTCCTAGATTAGATGATATGATTTATGAATTGCATGGGTCATCTATTTTCAATAAAATAGATCTTAAAAGTGGACACCATCAAATTCAAATCAAAGAGGGAGATGGATGGAAATTGCTTTTATGACTAAATATGGACTTTATGAATTGTTGGTTATGCCATTTGGACTTACAAATGCACCTAGTACTTTCGTGAGATTAATGAACCATCTATTTTGTGCATTCAAAGGCAAATTTGTAGTTGTGTACTTTGATGATATCCTAGTTTACAGCAAGAACTGAGATGATTTATGGCTACATTTTACAGCCAAGTGTAATTTGAGTTGGTCCCCTCGCCCCTGGCAAGACACAATTCTCTGGGCCCCTCAAACTTTTAAAGGGAAGTCGGCTCAGGGCTATATTAGTAAGTTGGTGTTTTCTACACTGGTTCATTCTATTTGGCTTGAGTAGAATCGACGGTGTTTCAAGGATGAATCAAGAACTAAAGATCAGCTTATTGAGGGTATTTATCTGACGGTGCGGAGCATATTGATTAGGGACTGTAGCCTTAGAAGGATTCTGCTAGATGACGATTTGTTATTGCAATGGGATTTGAATTTGGATCATTAGTTGTTGGTTTAGTCTTTTGTTTGGTGGGTTAGGATGGCGGGCAATCTTGTTGAAGGCCTTCCCTCCTTTTTCCATAGGTTCTAGTTTTGTTTTTTTGTTTGTATTGTAACTCGTTGTTTTCGAGCTTTGTTTTGTTCCACTTGTATATCTCTTTTTGTTTATAAAATTTTACTTACCAAAAAAAACAAAGCCATCACGGAGTGGCCAACGCCTAAAGGTATCACTGAGGTAAGAAGCTTAAATGGTTTAGCTAGTTTTTATAGCCATTTTGTTAAGGATTTTAGCACCATTGCTGCACCACTCACTGAAACTTTCAGGTGAGGAAAAGTAAGGATACGCAACCTAAGGAAGTAGAGGTGAACTCTAATCCCAATTTGATTGGGGACCCTAATATTCAGCCAAAGGAAACCAAAGTTTGTGACCGTCCCATCCCAAAGGCAAGTATCTCTCCTAGAAAGCCAAGTGTGAATTTGCAGAATCAGTTTCAAGTGTAGTATGAAAATGGAGAAGCCTCCACTAGTTCTACTCACCAAGAAGAAATAGGGAAAGAGGGGGTCTATGAAAACCGCATGGAGAGTCCTTGTGATGTGGCTGCTAGAAGTGGAAAGTATCCACATTTGCAAGGTAGGGGATTCGCAGAATGAATAGGATACGATAGAGGAAGAAGCAGTCCCAGCTACTTTAGTTGATAGAGGTATGTATGAGCAGAGTGAAGGAACTGAGATCTTTGGGCTAGATACCATTCCTATGTTGGATTCGTCAAACATCGGGAGGTAGTTGGTGGATTCTGTAAAATTGCTCAAAAAGAGGAACCAGGGTAGTCGCAGCAATAAGGGAAGAAACATCAAAAGGGATCAGGGCAAGGCTCTAGGAAGAATTCAAAATTCTCTCAGTTTAAATGATTAATTTAGCTTACTGGAACATTAGGGGTGTGAATCTCCCCTTGAAACAACAAGAAATAAAGCATCTCGTTAGAGCGCATGCTATTTCGTGTCTTGGGTTGGTGGAAATAAAGGTCAAGCATGCCAATTTTGAGAAAGTATCTCACTTTTTATGTCCTAACTGTAGTTTTGTCCATAATTATGATGATGTTGATAATGGTAGAATTTGGATTGGGTGGGATGATGAGGTTCTTCAGATTACTCTTCTTAACTCTCTGGAGAAAGTAGTCCATTGCCTTGCCCAAATTAAAGGGAAAGGGATTTGGATTTATCTTTCAGTTATTTATAGTCACAACATTGTCATGGAGCGGCGATGGGTTTGGGGTAGTTTGTGTCAGCAAGTGACCCTCAACAATGATTTGCCTTGGATTGTCATGGGAGATTTTAATGTTGTTCAGTTTAGCAATGAGAGGATTGGTGGTAGTACGGATTGGCCTCCTTGTATGGAGGAATGTAACAACTGCCTTACTGATGTGGAATTGGAGGACCTCGGGTACACTGGATGCCATTTGACTTGGACCAATCGTCAATACGGCAATGATACTATCTTAAGGAAGCTTGACTATGTGTTGGCTAATGATAGATGAATGGCGGATTTTAGTAATTCAGAGGTGGAGTTCTTGCCTTCTGGTGTGTTAGATCATACTCCTATGATTGTTCGGACTAGACTTGATTTTAAATGCAAAGGTGGTTAGAACGTGAAGCCTTTGAGCTGGCTGTCGGCAAAGCTTTGAGTTAGGATATTGAAGGATCTGCTATGTTCATTTTGAGTAGGAAGCTTAAAGTAGTGAAAAAAGAATTGAAGATTTTAAACCAAGCTAGAGGGCGGATTTCTACCAATTATATTAAGGAAGCCCGGTAGCATCTCTTTGCAATCCAACATTCTTTGAACTCTAGCCCTCTTGATATTGATTTGAATAACCAAGTAAAGCTAGCCTTGCAGCACTTTACTCAATTGAGCAAGTGGGAGGAAAGCCTAGCGAAACAGAAGTCGAGGATTCAATGGCTTAATGAAGGGGATCAAAAAAGGAGTTTCTTTTTCAAGTGTATCACTTAGAGGAAAAACCGCCACAAAATCATAAGTTTACTTGATGGAGCTGGTAGCAGGATTAAAGATAGCAAGGAAGTCTCCACTGCCATTGTGGACTACTACCATGATTTGTTGGGGAAGGTCCCCTCAAACCCTTATCCTAGAAAAGACCAACTTAAAGATTTCATCAGCAAAGGTATTTCTCATGCTCAAGCTCAACAGTTAAGTAAGCCCGTAGGTAGAGATGAGATTAAAGAGACTTTGTTTAGCTTGCACCCCAATAAAGCGCCAGGCCTGGATGGTTTTAATAGGCATTTATTTCGGGCTACTTGGGATATTGTGGTTGAAGATGTTATTGCTGCTGTACAAGAGTTCTTTCAAGAAAGCTCTTTGCTTTGTGAGCCCAATGCTACCGCCATTGCCCTTGTGCCTAATGTTCCCAACCCTTCCAAGTTAAATGATTACCGCCCCATTTCATGTGGTAATACCATCTACAAGTGCATTACCAAGATCCTTGCTAATCGTCTCAAACCTATTCTTGGTGATTTGATTGATGAGGCGCAATCTGCCTTTGTGTCGGGAAGGAGCATCAGTGATAATATCTTTCTTGCCCAAGAGCTCATGCATAATTATCATAAGGAGAGGGCACCCCTAGATGTGCAATGAAAGTTGACATTCGGAAGGTTTATGATTCAGTTCGATGGGACTTTCTCTTGGTTGTGCTTGATTTGATGAAGTTTCCTAACCACTTATGTTCAATGGATCCAGGCTTGTATTACTACTCTGAGTTTTTCTATTTCCATCAATGGTGCTCTTGAAGGTTATTTCAATCATGCCCGTGGCTTACGCCAGGGTGACCCCCTCTCTCCCTACTTATTTGTTCTTGCTATGGAGGTTAAGAGCTACATCTTCTTCTCTGGCGGTTTCTTCGAATGAGGCTAAGAGCAACATCTTCTTCTCTGGTGTTTCTTTTTTTTTTTTTGGAAAGCAAATTTATTAAAGAGAGAAAAGATGATACAAAAAAACAAGAGGGCATATCCTCGAGCAAGCTAGAGGGAAGGAAGGACTTCTACAGGCAGAAGAAAATCCATCCCAAAGCTATAAGAACAATACAAAACAATAAACCATTACACTTTAAAGATGGTACTCGGAAGAGACCAAATACACTGAAGGTGTCTATTGGACGGAGAGTTCAAGATCCCTGTAGAAGTAGTGAACTTACCGCGGATCATATTCTTGATTTGAGCAATAATGGCCTGAGGATTTTTCTTTTCCTTATTGAACACTCTACTGTGCATGATATTATGGAAAAAAAGTGGGTTTTTAGGAAGGGAAGTTACCTATGCTTTACCAGGGGGTGCCTCTAATTTCTTCCAAGTTGAAAGCATTTGATTGCAAGGTACTGGTTCATCGGATTATGTTCAAAGTCAAAACTTGGATTTCCAAGTATCTTTCCTTTGCGAGTCGTTTATAGCTCATCAAGTCAGTCTGTTACGATCCTAAATAGTTAAAAGACTTGATTTCATGCGTTCCATCAGTCCTAGGGCTTTTGGCGTATTGGTCAGGTTCATAACAATTGGTATCAGAGCAGGCACCACGTCACGGGTTCGAGTCATGGAGGGGGCGACCTAGAGGCTGGATTAAAATGCCTTGGTGTTATGTATGGGCATAGTACCAAGTCATTAAATACTGATAGTTGGATGGAGCCACCAAAAGAGAAAGGGCTATCAACGGGTCAGTGCCGATAGAGTGGACCGCTGTGGACGTCGGTCCGGAAGCGTGGTCGTTTGTTACGATCCTAAATAGTTAAAAGGCTTGATTTCACGCGTTCCATCAGTCCTAGGGCTTTTGGCGTATTGGTCAGGTTCATAACACAGTCATTTTCAGCATGCAGGTTTATTAGACTTCGCATTTTGTGCTCTCGAAGAAGATTATCCGGGAAATCGAGAAGATTATGAGGGCTTTCTCTAGTCCGGTCCAGATTTGAAGTCTTCTATAGCCAAGGTTGCTTGGGTTGATGTCATTTACCCTAAAGAAGAAGGTGGGTTGGGGATTAAGAAGCTAGAGGATTGGAATAAAGCTGCAGCCTCTAAGCATCTCTAACGACTAAGTGATCCTTATAGCTCTTCTTTGTGGGTTGCTTGGATTTCCGCTAACATTTTGAAACAAAAGCATCTTTGGGAGGCTACTTGTCTAGAGGTTTTCTCTTAGGTGTAGAGGAAGTTGATAAAGCTCAGAGCAGGGGTTAAATCTTTAATTCGGCACAAAGTAGGAATGGTCAACATATTTCCCTTTGGTTTGACAATTGGCTTCCATCGGGCTCTATTTGGAAGGCTATGGGAGATCATGTTATCTATGATTCTGGGCTTTCTAGATCCGCTCGGGTAGGCCTTATCACTGCATGGAATGAATGGAGGTGGCTTAGTGCTAACTCTCGCCACTTAATGGAGCTTAAGCACTGTATTCCCTTGGGGTTTTCTCCAAATCAGCATATTATGCGCCAACTCCAATGGTTGGGCCACCCTTCTAGAGTGTGTTCTACAATTTCAGCTTGGCATGCGATTCGGGTATCTAGGCCTCAAGTTTTGTGGTAGAAGCTGGTGTGGTTCTCTCATGCTATCCCAAGATGTAGCTTCATCCTTTAGTTAGCCATTCAAGAGAGGTCGTGTTTTGCAGTTTATAAGTGACATTGAAGTGAAATGTGTTTTCTGTGGGCAGTCTTTGGAAGACCATGTTCACATTTTCTCTAGTTGTCCTTTCACTCTTGATTTATGGCTTCACTTTATAGCCAAGTGTAACCCGAGTTGGTCTCCTTGCCCCTGGCAAAACATAATTCAATGGGCCACTCAAACTTTTAAAGGGAAGTTGGCTCAGGGCTATATCAGTAAGCTGGTGCTTTCTACTCTGGTTCATTATATTTGGCTTGAGCGGAATTGGCGATGTTTATATGACGAATCAAAAACTTTAGATCAGCTTATTGAGGGTATTAATCTGATGGTATGGCGCAAGTTGATCGGGGATCATAACTTTAGACGTTTTTTGCTGGATGAAGATTTGTTATTGCGATGGGATTTGAATTTGAATAATTAGTTGTTGGTTTGGTCTTTTGTTTGGTAGGTTAGGATGGCGGGCACTCTTGTTGATACCCTCCTTTTCCCACATGTGTTAGTCTTGTTATTTTGTTTGTTGTGTTAGCTCTTTGTTTTCGATCTTTGTTTTGCTCCTCTTGTATATCTCTCTTTTGGTTATAAAATCTTACTTACCAAAAAAAAAAAGCGAATGCATTTGCTAATATTAAAGAAAGATTATGTTCTACACCTGTGTTAGCATTACCTGACTTTAACAAAACTTTGGAGATTGAATGTGATGCCTCAAGAATAGGAATTGGAGCCGTTTTGATGTAAGATAAGCAGCCCATAGCCTTCTTCAGCACGAAGCTAAGTGGGGTGGCCCTAAATAACCCCACTTATGACAAAGAACTTTATGCTCTTGTTTGCGCTCTAGAGACGTGGCAGCACTACCTTTGGCCTAAGGAGTTTGTAACCCACACTGATCATGAATCATTGAAGCATTTCAAGAGTCAAGGTAAATTAAATAAGAGTCATGCTAGATGGATGGAATACATTGAGACCTTCCCTCATGTCATCCGTCACAAGCAAGGTAAGGAGAACATTGTTGCTGATGCTTTATCACGGAGGTATGTACTTCTTACTTCTATGAGTGCTAAAATGATTGGGTTTGAATATGTGAAAGACGTGTATGCTAATGATGCTAATTTTTCTAATGTGTGTATGGCATGTGATAAAGTGTTGTTTGGTAAGTTTTACAAGCCTGATGGTTATTTATTTAAAGAAAGCAAATTGTGTGTGCCAAATTGTTTAATGCGTGAATTATTGGTGTGTGAGGCACATAGTGGGGGATTAATAGGGCACTTTGGTGTCACAAAAACCTTAGAAATTTTACATGAACATTTCTTTTGGCCTAGGATGAGAAGAGACGTCACTCGAATATGTGGTAGGTGCATTACATGTAGAAAGGCCAAATCTAAGGTTTTGCCACTTGGGTTGTATACACCCTTACCGTTCCTAGTAAGCCATGGGTAGACATATCTATGGACTTTGTTTTGGGGCTGCCTAGGACAAAAAAGGGTAGATATTCTATTTTTGTGGTAGTGGACAAAGTTTGCAAAATTTCACATTTCATTCCATGCCATCAACAGATGATACCACAAACATAGCTGATTTGACTTTCAAGGAAACAGCGTGACTCCATACCTAGGAGTATTGTTTTTGATAGGGATGTTAAATTCCATAGCTACTTTTGGAAGGTTTTGTGGGAAAAATTAGGTACCAAACTTTTATTTTCCACTACTTGTCATCCATAAACTGAGGGACAGACTGAAGTAGTCAGCAGGACTCTGACTTAACTTTTACGCATTATCATTCAAAAGAATTTAAAATGTAACATTCCAACCCAATTAGTAAAAATTAAGTCACTAATTAAATATAAGGGACTTAAGAAAATTTGATCAAGATAACAAAGGCTAAAATAAAATAAATACACGATGAATGAGAATAGTACGTGAAGGAAATTAAAACAACAAGGCTTCAACTAATGAAGTCGATACGTGAAAAACATGAACAAAATTTTAAGACTTCGATTTATTAAATCGACACGAATAAGAATACAAATGTGACACCCTGACCCGATTAAATAATAATTAAGTCAAAAAAAGGGGTTGGTTCCCGTTAATCTTGATGTGAACCTCACCAAGAATTAACGAGACCCGACAACGAAAAGGAGAATCCAAGATCGTTCTACAATCAGATCTGAATGGAAGACCTCGACCCGTTGTTTACGACAAACAAGAACCTCGGTATATATGACCTCAACCTGTTGTTTAGTGCAAAACAAGAACCTCGGTATAAGGAAGAAGCCACAAACGGTGGTGGAAATCCATTTGATAAGTCGTTGGTGAACGCCACAGGAAATCCTGATAAGTTCAGATAGTTCTTCAAAGAATCGTAGAGAAATTACTCTCACAATTTACTGAATAATCGTTTACCATGCCAAATGCGGCTACAAGTTAATTTTAAAACCCTAGGGCCGAATAAGGCCTACAAAACAAAAGATATGGGCTAAACATTTTCAGGCCCAAAACATACTAAACTACCAACTAAATTAATAAAAGAAACCCACTAATTAAGTTAGAATTTCGTGTAGCCAAAAACATCATCAGTGCAGGAACAGCAACTTCAGACCCAATTTTGACCTTGATGCAGCTAGAATCTCGGAAACCTCAAAACATGAAAGTTGTATAACTATTCCTTGGCTTTCCATATCATCTTGAATCATCTCAATCGGAGCTCGGATGAGAGATTTATGCCCAGATTATGAAGCAACGTTGAAACTGTACGAAAATCGCCCAATTAGCGTTTTTGCCAATTTAAGCTTAGCCTTGGCTAGATTCGTCTTGAACTTGAATCATATTGATGAATCTTTGTTGCCCACGTGGTTCGTGCTCAATGGGCCTTCATGAATTTGCCTGGGTCCATGCCTCTTGAATCAATCTGTTGAGTACATCCTTAAACTTCTTTGCTCGTGCTCTCGTAACCGGCCCAATTGGGACTTGAACTGGATGCCTTGAAGTTGTGCTATGATTTGCATCATTCCCCTCCTCTTGAAAAGGATTTGACCTCAAATCATCACCTACATCGAAAGTACTCAAATCAGTAACATTAAAAGTAGCACTTACATTGTACTCACTAGGTAAATCTAGCTTGTAAGCATTGGCATTGATGCGCTCTAGGACTTGGAAAGGACCACCTCCTCTTGGAAGCAATTTGGAACGTCTTTGCGCCGAAAATCTCTCTTTTCTCATATGCAGCCAAACCCAATCTCCGGGTTCAAAAATCAGCTTGTGACGCCCCTTGTTGGCTTGTTTTGCATACTGCTCTGTTCTTCGCTCAATGTTGAGTCTTGCTTTCTCATGAATTTGCTTGACAATGTCAGCTTTCTTTTTGCCATCTAAATTAACATGCTCAGTCAAAGGTAAATGAGATAAGTCCAATGGAGCTAAAGGATTAAATCCATACACAATTTCAAATGGTGAAAATTTAGTAGCAGAATGAACAGATCTGTTATAAGCAAACTCAACATGTGGTAAAAATTCTCCCCATGTTTTGATATTCTTTTTAATGATTGCCCTCAATAAAGTAGACAAAGTCCTATTTACTACTTCAGTTTGACCATCAGTTTCTGGATAACAAGTAGTAGAAAACAAGAGCTTAGTACCTAGCTTACACCATAAAGTCTTCCAAAAATAGCTAAAGAACTTAGCATCTCTATCCGAAACAATTGTTCTAGGCATGCCATGTAATCTCACAATCTCTCTAAAGAACAAATCAGCAACATGCGAGGCATCATCCGTTTTGTGACATGGAATAAAGTGTGCCATCTTAGAAAATCTATCCACAACCACAAAAGTTGAATCTCTCCCATGTTTAGTCCTAGGCAATCCTAACACAAAGTCCATTGAAATATCAATCCAAAGATCACTAGGAATTGGTAAAGGAGTATACAAACCGTTGGACTGTACTTTGGATTTAGCTTGCCTACATCTGACACATCTACCACAAATTCTTTCATCATCTCGTTTCATGTGAGGCCAAAAGAAGTGTTCCTGCAAAATAACTAAAGTCTTTGAAACTCCAAAATGTCCCATTAATCCCCCATTATGAGATTCCTGCACTAACAACTCCCTCAAGGAACAATTAGGCACGCCTAACCGATTCGCTCGAAACAGGAATCCATCAAGCCTAAAGAACTTACCACAAGCGATTTTCTCACAAGCCTGGTATTCTTCACAAAAGTCATGGTCATCAGCGTATAAATTTTTAATGTGCTCAAAACCAAGCAATTTTGCATCAAGTGTGGAGAGTAATGCATACCTGCGAGAAAGTGCAACGGTGACAACATTCTCCTTACCTTACTTATACCGGATGACGTATGGAAACGTCTCAATGAACTCTACCCAATGTGCACGCCTTTTGTTGAGCTTGTGTTAGCCCTTCAAGTGTTTCAAGGACTTATGATCGGTGTGAATAACGAATTCCTTAGGCCATAGATAGTGTTGCCACGTCTCTAATGCTCGAACCAATGCATATAATTCCTTATCATTAGTTGGGTAGTTTAAGGCTGCCCCACTTAGTTTCTCGCTGAAGTAAGCAATTGGTCGTCCTTCCTGCATAAGAACTGCACCTATGCCAATACCTGAAGCATCACATTCAATTTCAAACGTTTTCAAAAAGTTAGGTAAAGACAATAAGGGCGCATTGGTCAACTTCTCTTTGATTAGTAGAAACGCCTTCGCTTGTTCTTCTCCCCAGCGAAATCCAACGTTCTTCTTGATTACTTCGGTAAGTGGTGCGGCTATGCTACTAAAGTCCTTCACGAACCGCCTGTAAAGCAAGTCCATGAAAACTACGAACATTACCTACACTTGTGGGACTCGGCCACTCTTGGATTCTTTATCAACTTGTATACCCTGGGCAGTAACAACAAATCCTAGAAATACAAACTTATCGGTGTAAAAAGTACACTTCTTTAGATTAGCAAACAACTTTTCTTTCCTAAGCACATCTAAAACAGACTTCAAATGTACTACATGATCATCCACTTTTTTGCTATAAATGAGTATATCATCAAAGTAGACAACAACAAATCTGCCTATAAATGCATGCAAAACATGATTCATAAGTCTCATAAAGGTGCTCGGAGCATTAGTCAATCCAAAAGGCATAACTAACCATTCATACAAACCATATTTTGGTTTAAAGGCAGTTTTCCAGTCATCTCCTTCTTTTATTCTAAGCTGATGATAACCACTCTTTAAATCAATCTTAGAAAATACACAAGAATCATGCAGCTCATCTAACATATCATCTCAGCGAGGAATAACATGACGTTACTTTACCGTTATGCTGTTGATGGCCCGGCAGTCAACGCACATCCTCCACGTCCCATCCTTCTTAGGTACAAGTAAAACCGGAACGACGCATGGGCTCATGCTCTCCCTCACGTGCCCTTTCTCCAACAACTCACTTACTTGCTGTTGAAGCTCCTTTGTCTCCTCGGGATTGCTCCTATAGGCTGGTCGGTTTGGAATTGTGGCACCGGGAACAAAATCAATTTGATATTCAATCCCTCGTATTGGAGGTAACCCATGTGGTGTTTCCTCAGGAAAGACATCCTCATACTCCTGGAAAAAAGAAACAACAGAACTAGGCAAAACAGGGTCAAGTGCGTTAGTGTTTAGAAATGCCTCTTTGTACAAAAGTACAATCATCGGCTGATTTGAAGACATTTCTCGCTTAATGTCACTTGCTTTTGCATAGAAACTCTTTTTTTTTTCTCTCGAATTTTCTCTCACTAGCCAAATTTTGATTTTCTATTTCTCTCTCATTTTTCTCGGCCTCTCTCTGATTTTCACATATTTATGTGTCATTTTTTTTTCTGTACTTTATTTAATAATTTGGACCTCACCATTGAGTTCGAAACGTCGAAGAAAGTCAACTTAGACCCTCTTGGACTTCGATTTGGCTTTAGGGGCACTAGGGGCAAAATGGTCATTTCACCCTTTTACGTGTCTTTATTTTTCGGGGTCCCGTCTCGCAAAAACGTGTCATTAGATTTGGTATTTCGGGTCGGGGTATTACAGCGTTGATGGGCTTAAGGATTTTAAAAATTTTAAAATGAATATGGGGTGTTTGGCTGCACTGTTAGATGTTTGATTTGATAGCCGCATGCAGAACAGGGATAACCTATCCTTGTTTCGTCCCTTGTCCACTGTTTGGAAATTGAATTTTAAGAAAAAAATAAAGGGGAGCCGCAGCTTCCCCAGAGTCGAACCCGTGACCAACGTTACTGCTGAACCCAAAACCAAGTTCAAAGAACACTGAGCCACCACTGCTCATGTTGTAAAATGTCAACTGATATAATAGATAATATAAAATTAAGTAAATAATTAATTAAATTAATTTAATTATTATAAATGAAACTTGATGTTCAAAATAAATAAATGAATAGTGTATTTTGACTATTTCGGGCATTCTAGACCCAATAGCGTGGTCAGTTTTGCGAGTCAGAATTTCAAAAAATTAAGACACGTAAAAGTAGAAATGACCAAATTACTCCTAATATGCCTGAAGCCAAATAAAAAAACGAGAGGGTCTAAATTGACTTTCTTCGACGTTCCGGACCCAACGGTGAGGTCCATAAAATCAAAATAGGCACTAAAAAATAAGTCACGTGAAAAATAAAATTTATTAAATTACCACGAGTAGGCCAATTAAAAAAGGGTAAGACCAATCCTAGGAAATTAGGATACGCCAGGTCTAAAATTAAATGAAGAGCCTCAGTTTAGGGATGATTTGAAGTGAATGAGGCATTCATTGAAGTCTTGATGAATTTGATTTTTAGGAATTTCAAAGGAAAAGGGAAAGCCCATTAATAGTGCTGACTCGGGAAAACAAGGTGATAATCATGTACTTTGAAGTGGAGGTTTTATCTCCATGGATTATGAAGAAGTTTAAATTCAAAAATTTCAGAAATATTACGAGTTCAATTCCTAAAGTATTTTAAATTCAAATTTCGTATTTATATGACCCCTGTTTTAAGTATTACTGCTTCCTTTTTGAAAACTCTATTATGACATGCAAGTTAGCTTGTCTATATTACTGACCTTCTGTGAGTTTATGTTCCGGCATGTCTATGTTAAATGCCAAATCTTATTAAATGCCTTTCAAAAAAACAAACAAATTCCTTCGTTTTGCTATGTTTTAAATACACCTATACATTGTGATTTAATACTCTGAAGCTCATGTTTTAAATGTTCTAATCATTGTATTTCAAGTATCAAAGACTCTGTTTAAATATTCCTAGTCTAAATACTCATGAAGAGCATCTTTTGAAGAAGCCATATTTTAACGCTCATGAAAAACATCTATTTGAAAAGTCATATTTCAAACACTCAAGAAAAGCATATATTAAAGAAATCATATTTTTAATGCTCATGAAAAGCATATTTCGATGCTCTTTGAAAAGCATCTATTGAAGAAGCCATGTTTTGAATGCTCATGAAAAGCACCTTTTTGAAGAAGTCATATTTCAAATGCACATGAAAAGCATTTATTTGAAAAAACGTATATCGATGCTCTTTCAAAAGCATCTATTGAAGAAGTTAAAGTCTTAAATGCTTTTAAAAAGTGGCTACGAGGAGGTCATGTTTTAATGCAATTAAAATAAACCTATGTGAAGAGAAATGTTTTCAAACCTCCCATATGTGAACTGGTAATGTAAGATAAATCATGCATAAGCACTACGAGTGATACTGGGTTCCTTCGGAACTCAATTAACATGAAGAATGCTAGGTAGCAAGATCTGATCCCCCAGGCATGAGATATCTCCACGTGAAGTAAAACTGGAGTCTGGTTCGAAACAGATTTTGATGTGAACCCGTAAGCTCGAAATCCTTTGAACCCACAATCAAATTGAAACTTACCCAAGAAATCCAAGAATCAAGTGAAGATGATCTAGACCAGCTGAAAACTGGTTTCCAGAACCTAGATTTCATGAAAACGCCAAAAAGGTAGTGCCTTTGATAAGTTCGTTGTTCACTCAAGAACAAGTAGAGAAAATTGAAAAATTTTCTATGTAGAAGGCTTCATTTACATTGGCTCCTTCAAAATGCGGCTACAAGTCCTTTTAAAACCTTCCATGGAACCCTAGGGCTGAGTAAGATCGACATCAATTAAAAGACACGGGCAGAACATCCTCAGGCCCAAAACGTCCTAAACTACCGACTAAAGCTAATAAAAGAAATCCACTAAATGAGTTAAATAGGCCTAAACACCTACAACCCTATTTACAACCCTAAAAATATAAAATAGGCCCACATTCCTATACTTAACGAAATAAAAAGTCTAAACAAAGCCACTAGGCTATGCCACCCCCCTCTGTAGTTTGTATCACATGGATTAAAGCTAGTTCTTCGTCTTTCAAGGCCATCTTGAATGTTGGGCTCTTACTCGATGAATTTGCAAACTCAGCCCAAGTAAATTGCACTTATCCTTGCATTGCTTCCTTGATCTTCTTAGCTCTCGTCCTTGTGATTGGCTCATCTGGAACTTGTAAAGGATCTTTAAGACTCGCTCCACCATGGTGCCCATCAGATTTCCACCTAATCAAAGTGATAAGATGGTGAATGTGCGCAGAAATGGTAGTAGGATCTGATGCCCCATTTCTAAACATAATGACATGTAATGAATTCATGAACAAAGTTTTCATGTTTTCACAAGAAATGGCATAAGGTTTTCAAAACCCCCATTTACATGAAGAAGTATTTGTTTTAAAGGAAATGGCCCATTTTTTTTTTTTTAAATAACAAAGGTTCATACACGAGAAAAAGGATTTTATACATGCTGTTTACCAGTAAGTGTTTTAAACATTTATGGCCACCAAATGGTCAGTCCATACGTGTTACAAGTTTCAATAGAAGTTTCTATTGCATATTTAATGCCTCACTCGAATGCTTTTAAAATGTTTCGTGTTACGTGTTTTGAAGTTGCCTATATCCTGTATTTGAAGAAGTATCTGCCAGCCTGAATGCCTTGAATGCTTCATGCTATCCGTTTTTTTAAGAATCAAATATTCTGTTTCTGAAGTATACGAGCAATTGGTAGTGATTTTTTATAAACTCTCTTATAACTAACCCACTACCTAGTTGAAACTCACTAGGCCTGTTGCAGCTCATCCTATTATCCCAACTTTTTTCAGGTGATGATGATGGATGGGAGCCTGGCCCAATTTGAGGATTGGTGATTGACAGCTCCATTCCGATCAGGGGATTTTTGGAAGTATTAGGACGTATAGTTGGTCAAATTTTGTTGTAGAAATTTTGAAACAATTATGTAATTAAGCCCAAGAGGCAATTGGAGATGTAATGATGTAGAACTTTAAATTCTTTTAGCATGCTCTAAATATATGATCTTTGTTTACCGCTCCGAAGAAGAAGAAGCGACGGTACCGAGCGGGCGTGCGAAAAATAAAGAAGAAGATTTTCACGCTTCCATAATTCCCAATCCTGGCCGCACCGCACCGCCGGCCGGCATCGCCGCTCCCGAGTCCGCCCACAGCCCATGGGCTGAAGGGGCGAGTGATCACGAATCCCCTAATCAGCACGGGGTGGGTCTCAGGGTCGTGACATAAAAACTTGGGAGGACTGTTTGCCATTTATAGAGTTTGCATATAATAGGACTATGCATATAGAGTTTGCATATAATAGGACTATGCATACTACTACTTCTTGTTCTTTAGATTTGATGCCTTTACCTATTGATGAAATGAGTAGTTTGGTGGACCCAAGAAGGCCGAATTGGTGAAGTCAATTAATGAAAGGGTACGGCTTCAAATTGCACAGCAAAATAAAAGGTTTGCTTCCCAAGCCAATAAAGGGCGCAGGCATGTCATCTCTGAACCAGAAGATTGGGTTTCGGTTCACATGCTCAAAAAAAGATTCCCAACCCATAGAAGAACTAAATTGCATCCTCGAGGAGCTGGACCTTTCCAAATCCTTGAGAAAATTAATGATAATGCTTATAAAGTGGATATTCCAAGTGAGTATAATGTCTTTGCTACTTTCGATTTTTTTATCTTTCTCCCTTTGATGCAGGTGACCATTCGAGGTCAAATCCTTTTGAGGAGAGGGCGAAGCTGTTGTGAACCCATAAGACCGAAATCCCTTGGACCCACAATCCAATTGAAACTTACCCAAGAAAGCCAAGAATCAAGTTAAGATGATCTAGACCCGTTGAAAACTTGTTTCAAGAACCTAGATTTGATGAGAACGCCGTAAAGGGTATGCCTTTGATAAGTTCGTAGTTCACTCAAGAACAAGTAGAGAAAACTAAAAAATTCTCTATGTAGAAAGCTTCATTCACGTTCCTAGCCTCCAAATTGCGGCTACAAGTCCTTTAAAAACCCTTAATGAAACCCTAGGATCGAATAGGGTCTACATCAATTAAAAGTCATGGGTTGAATATCTTCAGGCCCAAAACATCCTAGACTACCGACTAAAGCTAATAAAAGAAATCTACCAAATGAGTTAAATAGGCCCAAACGCCTACAAGCATAAAAAAATAAAATAGGCCAACACGCCTATACTTAACAAAATAAAAAGTCTACACGAAACCACTAGGCTATGCCGCCCCCTTTGGAGCTTGTACCACATGGATTAAAGGTGGTTCTTCTTCTTTCAAGCCCATCTTGAATGTTGGGGTCTTGCTCAATGAATGTGCAAACTCGGTCCAAGTGGATTGCACTAATCTTTGCATTGCTTCCTTGATCTTCTTAGCTTTCGACCTTGTGATTGGCTAATCTAGAGCTTGTAAAGGATCTTTAAGACTTGGGCCATCATGGTCTGGAACTTGTAAAGGATCTTTATGTACTCGGTCCACCATGGTGCCCATCATTCCCCTTCTCCTCAAAAGGATTCAACCTCGAATTGTCACCTGCATCAAAGGGAGAAAGATCAGAAACATTGAAAGTAGCAGAGGCACTATACTCACTTGGAAGATCCACTTTATAAGCATTATTATTAATTTTCTCAAGGATTTAGAAAGGTCCAATCTCCTCGAGGATCCAATTTAGTTCTTCTATGGGCTAGTGGGAATCTTTCTTTAAGCATGTGAACCCAAACCCAATCTCCAAGTTCGAAGATGACAGGCCTTCGCCCTTTATTGGCTTGGGAAGCAAACTTTTCATTCTTTTGCGCCATTTGAAGCCGTACCCTTTCATGAATTGACTTCACCAATTCGGCCTTCCTGTGGCCATCCAAACTACTCCTATCATCAATAGGTAAAGGCATCAAATCTGAAGAAGTAAGTGGATTAAACACATAAACAATTTCAAAGGGAGAATAAGAAGTAGTAGTATGCATAGTCCTGTTATATGAAAACTCTATAAATGGAAAACAGTCCTCCCAAGTTTCTAAATTCTTTCGAATGACAGTACGTAAGAGTTGAGTTAGAGTCCTGTTGATTACTTCAGTTTGTCCGTCAGTTTGTGGATGACAGGTAGTGGAAAATAAAAGTTTGGTACCTAATTTTCCCCATAAAACCTTCCAAAAGTAACTAAGGAATTTAACATCCCTATTAGAAACAATACTCCTTGGTACACCATGGAGTCGCATTATTTCCTTGAAGAACAAATCAACTATGTTCGAGGCATCATCTGTTTTATGACACGGAATGAAATGTGTCATTTTACTAAATCTATCCACTACCACAAAAATAGAATCTCTACTCTTTTTTGTCCTAGGTAGCCCCAAAACAAAGTCCATAGATATGTCTACCCATGGCTCCCTAGGAACGGGTAAGGGTGTATACAACCCATGTGGTAAAACCTTAGATTTGGCCTTTCTACATGTAATGGACCTACCACATATTTGAGTGACGTCTCTTCTCATCTTAGGCCAAAAGAAATGTTCGTGTAAAATTTCTAAGGTTTTCCTGACACCAAAGTACCCCATTAATCCCCCACCATGTGCCTCACACACCAATAATTTAAGCATTGAGCAATTTGGCACACACAATTTGCTTTCTTTAAACAAATAACCATCATGCTTGTTAAACTTACCAAATGCCGCCTTTTCACATGCCATATACACATTAGAAAAATCAACATCATCGGCATACACGTCTTTCACATATTCAAACTCAAGAATTTTAGTACTCAAAGAAGTAAGAAGTACATACCTTCGTGATAAAGCATCAACAACAATGCTCTCCTTACCTTGCTTTTAACGGATGACATAAGGAAAGGTCTCGATGAGTTCCATCCATTTAGCATGCCTCTTTTTTAATTTGCCTTAACCTCGCTTCAATGATTTATGATCGGTGTGGATCACAAATTCCCTAGGCCAACGGTAGTGTTGCGACGTCTCTAGAGCGCAAACAAGAGAATAAAGTTCTTTGTCATAAGTGGGTTAATTCAGGGCCGCCCTACTTAGCTTCTCGCTAAAGAAGGCTATGGGCTACCTATCTTGCATCAAAACAGCTCCAATTCCTATTCCTAAGGCATCACATTCAATCTTAAAAGTTTTGTTAAAATCAAGTAATGCTAACACAGGTGCAGAACATAATCGTTCTTTAATATCAGCAAATGCATTCGCTTGATCAATCCCCCAATGAAATCCAACATTGTTTTTAATTATGTCAATGAGTGATGTAGCAATGGTGCTAAAATCCTTAACAAAACGCCTGTAAAAACTAGCTAAACCATGAAAGCTTCTTACCTCTGTGATGCCTTTAGGCGTTGGCCACTCCTTGATGGCCTTGACTTTCTCTTCATCCATCTCAATACCTTTTGTACTAACAACATAACCAAGAAAAAAAGATTTTCCATACAAAAGGTAGATTTCTTAAAATTAGCATACAACTTTTCACATCTCAACTGCATCGAACACACATCTCAAATGCTCAATATGTTCATCTAAGTTCTTGCTGTACAGTAGGATATCATCAAAGTACACGACTACAAATTTGCCTAGGAACGCACGTAATACATGGTTGATTAATCTCATGAAAGTACTAGGCGCATTTGTAAGTCCAAATGGCATAACCAACCATTCATAAAGTCTATATTTAGTCTTAAAAGCAGTTTTCCATTCATCTCCCTCTTTCATTCTAATTTGATGGTATCCACTTTTAAGATCTATTTTACTGAAAATACATGAGCCATGCAATTCATCAAGCATATCATCTAATCTAGGAATGGGATGACGATACTTTACTGTGATATTATTGACTGCTTTACAATCAATGCACATCCTCCAAGTTTGATCCTTCTTTGGCACTAGTAGCTATGCTACTGCACATGGGCTCATGCTCTCTCTCATGGACCCTTTCCTCAGCAAATCTTCAACTTTCCTTTGAAGCTCATTTGTCTCCTTCGGATTACTCCTATAGGCTGGTCGGTTTGGAATAACGGCTCTAGGTACGAAATCAATTTGATGTTCAATGCCTCTAATAGGTGGTAACCCACTCAATATCTCCTTTGGAAATACATCCTCGAACTCCTGCAACAAAGAAATAGCCACACTAGGAAGAGATTAGTTAGTTTCATCAAGATTAAAATAAGATTCTTTGTAAACAAGAAAAATCATAGGCTGATCTGCTAAGAAGGCCCTCTTAACCTCACTCTCTTTTACATAAAAACTCATCTTTGTCTCTCCTTTTCTTTCTGCAGGTTCTCTTTCTTTTTTCTCTCATCGCTCCACTCCCTTTTGTTTATTCTCAGCCACCTCTTTATTTTCTTTTTCACTCACTCTTTTTCTTGAGGTTTCGGCCTCACCCTTTCTTTTTGGTCAATCTCACTTTTCAACTTTAGTTGGTCCTCATAGACTTCTTTGGGGGTTAAAGCAGCAAGCTTGATTATTTTTTCATCCTTTACAAAGCTATACCTGTTCCTAAACCTGTCATGAATCACTTTCCTATCATACTACCACGACTTCCCTAACAAAATATGGCCAGCTTGCATAGGAACTACATCACAAAGCACTTCATCACTATACCTCCCAATGGTAAAAGCCACCAAAACTTGCTCATTGACCTTGACCTCTCCACATTCATTCAACCACTACAACTTATAAGATCTAGGATGCTTCAGTAAAGGTAAGCTCAACTTTTCAACTAGGGTGGTACTAGCTACATTGGTGCAACTTCCCCTATCTATAATCATACTACACACCTTGTTGTTTACATCACATCTAGTATGAAATATGTTCTCTCTCTGCTGCTCCATATCATCTACCTTAATTTTCATCTTGAGAGCACGCTTGGCAACAAAAGACTCACCTTCTACGGGGTATTCCACTCCATCATCATCACTAGCATCAACCAACTCGGTCATCTCATGACCATCATTCTTACTCTCAGTCATCACCTCCCCATTGTCACGTAAATCCATCACCCGCTTGTTTGGACATTGAGACGCGATGTGCCCAAAACCAAAACATTTAATATCTCTATCCCTTGAAGGTTGGAAATCTATCTTGGGTTTGTTCTTGCTAGTTCCCTCATCTTGTCCCTTAGGTGGTTCGGCCTCTCCCCTTTGCTACAGCTTGATCATTTCTATTCCATTTTGGTCTCCAAGGAATGCCATAAACTGAAGTATACCTTACTGCCCCCTTTCTCTTTAACTGCCTCCCCACCTTCATAGCCATATGCACCATGTCTTCTACCTCAACATAATACTACAACTCAACTACATTGGCTATGTATTTATTCAGACCACTTAAAAACCTGGCCATTGTGGCCTCCCGATCCTCCTCTACATTTGCCCGAATCATAGCCACCTCCATCTCCTTATGGTAATCCTCTACACTCTTGGTCCCTTGTGTAAGGTTTTGTAATTTTTGGTTGAGGTCTCTATAGTAGTGGCCAGGTACAAATCTCTGCCTCATGAGAGCTCTCAACTTACCCCATGTTTCTATAGGTCTCTCATAATTCTTCCTCTTATTGGTCACCAATTGATCCCACCAAATAATTGCATAATCAGTGAACTCAATTACCACCAGCTTCGCCTTCTTCTCCTCTGACTAATTGTGACAATCAAAAATCAACTCTATTTTTTTCTCCCACTCTAAATAATCTTCAGGGTCATTGCTACCTTGGAAAGATGGTATTTTCACTTTGATGCTCCCAAGGTTCCTATCCACCCCATCTTGCCTCCTTGGATTTTCCTATATCCTCTTTCACGCCTACCTCCTCTAGGTCTGCCCATTTCACCCATTCCAACTTCCTATGGTATATCTTTCTCAACCTCTTCATCTTCTTTGTTCTCATACTCATTTTCAATGATAGGATCACGTCTCCTCCTATCTTGCCCACCGTGTAGATTTCTAATCACGACCTCTTGTTGATCCATCCTATCCCTCAGCTCCCCCATCACCAGATTCAACCGTTGAAATTGTTGTTGCATGGCTTGCAAAACAAAGAATGAGTTAGCCGCCTCCTCCTTAGGTGTTGAGTCACTCTTATAAGACATTGTTAATGCCCTACAAAACAAGGAAAGGACGTTAGTGGTAAAAAAAAAACCTCACACACTCCCTTACGTGTTTACGCTCAAATATTGTCACACCACTTGTGTTTCACTCTTTTGGGCTTTTCCAATCTATTCTTACCCACTCTTGCCTTTTACCTCACCTCTTTTCCCTTTCAAGTTCATGAAGAACTAGTTGAACTAAATCAAGACACAACCTTGTATTATTCCAACCAGCAATAGATTCAAGAAACAAGAAGAAATAAAATGACACAAATCTCAAAGAATTGTACGAGGAAAAGAGAAATTAAGAAACAAGATACTAAAGATGATATATTCGACCCCTTCGAAGATAACGATCAGTCAACAACAAATCTTTTTTTCTTTTTGTTTTAATACAGATTCGGTCACAAGCAGAAACAATAATTGCAAATTCTGAAAAAGATTGATCTGATTTCAACATCAAGAAACCGAAATAGAAGGAATCAAAACAAAGATTATAGATCTGGAAATTATAAATTCGGAATTTAAAGAAAAGATTCGTGTAATCAATTAAAGAATTCACAGGTCTAAATTCTAGAATCAAATGCACGGGTAGTCAATTGTTAGAATCACATATGCTAAATTTAAACACACGAAATTACAAGAAAGATGAAGAAATTGCAGATCAAAATGATGAACAATTCGAAGATTAGAATAGAAAAACCTAGAACACCTAAGACAAAAACCAAATGCAAGAATTAAAAATGATAAATCAGACCTGATTTGGAGTCTGAGCTCCAATACCAAATGATATGAACCCGTAAGATCGAAATCCCTTGAACCCACAATCAAATTGAAACTGACCCAAGAAAGCCGAGAATCAAGTCAAGATGATCTAGACTCATTGAAAGCTTGTTTCAAGAATCTAGATTTGATGAGAACGCCACAAAGGGTATGCCTTTGATAAGTTCATAGTTCACTCAAGAACAAGTAGAGAAAACTGAAAAATTCTCTATGCAGAAAGTTTCATTCACGTTCCTAGCATCCAAATTGCGGCTACAAGTCCTTTTAAAACCCTCCATGAAACCCTAGGGCCGAACAAGGTCTACACAAATTAAAAGACACAAGCTGAACATCTTCAGGCCCAAAACATCCTAAACTACCGATTAAAGCTAAAAAAAGAAAACCCTTAAATGAGTTAAATAGGCCTAAACACCTGCAACTAGCAAAACATAAAATAGGCCAACAAGCCTATACTTAACGAAATAAAAAAAAATCAATACGAAACCTCTAGGCTATATCGGCCCCCTCTGTAGCTTGTATCACATGGATTAAAGCTGGTTCTTCTTCTTTAAGCCTATCTTGAATGTTGGGGTCTTGCTCAATGAATGTGCAAACTCAGCCCAAGTGGATTGCACCAATCCTTGCATTGCTTCCTTGATCTTCTTAGCTCTCGACCTTGTGCTTGGCCAATCTAGAACTTGTAAAGAATCATTAAGACTCGGTCTACCATATTCTGGAACTTGTAAAAGATCTTCAAGACTCGGTCTACCATAGTCTGGAACTTGTAAAGGATCTTTAAGACTTGGTCCAACATGGTGCTTATCAGAAGCAATGCAAGGATTGATGCAATCCACTTGGGCCGAGTTTGCAAATTCATTAAGCAAGACCCCAACATTCAAGATAGGCTTGAAAGAAGAAGAACCAGCTTTAATCCATGTGATAAAAGCTACAGAGGGGGGGTGGCATAGCATAGTGGTTTTGTGTAGAATTTTTAGTTCATGAAGTATAGGTGTGTGGGCCTATTTTATGTTTCCATGGTTGTAGGCGTTTGGGGCTATTTAATTCATTAAGTGAATTTATTTTTTTTCACATTAGGCGTGTAGTTTAGGATGTTTTGGGCCTAAAGATGTGCAGCCCATGTATTTTAATTGATGTAGGCCTTATTCGGACCAAGAGTTTCATGGAGGGGTTTAAGACTTGTAGCCGCATTTTCGAGGGGGTTGAACGTGAATGAAGCTTTCTTCATAGAGAATTTTAATTTTCTCTACTTGTCCTTGATTGAACTAAGAACTTATCAATGGCAAACCCTTTGTGGCATTCTCATCAAATCTATATTCTTGAAATATGATTTCAACGGGTCTAGATCATCTTGACTTGATTCTTGGCTTTCTTGGGTAAGTTTCAATTTGATTGTGGGTTCAAGGGATTTCGTTCCCACCGGTTCACACCATGCAAGCAGCCTAAAATCAGTCATTTGTGCTTTACGGATGATCTTATGTTGTTACGCCATGGGTATCTCAACTCAGCCACAATCTTGAAAGCTATCATTGAAGAATATGCAGAATTCTTGCGGTTAAATCTGAATGAAGCAAAGAGCAACATGTTCTTCTCGGGAGTTTCTATGCCAAGCAAGGATGATATAATGGAAGGAGTAGGTTTTAAGGAGGGGAAATTACCTATGCAATACCTTGGTGTCCCTTTGTTTTCCTCCAAGTTAAAGGCAATGGATTGTAAGGTTTTGTTTGATCGGATTGTGTACAAAGTGAAAGCCTGGACTTCTAAGTATCTTTCCTTTGCAGGTCGTTTACAACTCATCAAGTCAGTTATTTTCAGCATGCAGGTTTATTGGACTACGCATTTTGTGCTCCCGAAGAAGGTTATCTTGGAAATTGAGAAGATTATGAGGGCTTTTCTCTAGTTTGGATTAGACTTGAAGTCTACTAAAGTCAAGGTTGCTTGGGATGATGTTACTTACCCTAAAGAGGAAGGTGGTTTGGGGATTAAGAAGCTAGAGGATTGGAATAAAGCTATGGCCTCTAAGCATCTCTGGTATTTTCGCGATCCTTATAGCTCTTCTTTGTGGGTTTCTTGGATTCAGTGTTAACAGTTTGAAGCAAAAACACTTCTGGGAGGCTACTTGTCCAAGTGTTTGCACTTTGGTATGGAGGAAACTAATGAAGCTTAGAGTGGGGTTTAAATCTTTAATTCGACACAAGGTGGGAAATGGTCAGCATACTTTTCTTTGGTTTGACTATTGGCTCCCATCAGGGTCTAGTATGGGAGGCTATGGGAGATAGAATTATCTATGATTCCGAGCTTGCTAGATTAGCCCAGGTGAGCCAAATCATTGAAGGGAATGATTGGAGGTGGCCTAGTGCTCACTCTCCCCAATTAATAGAGCTCAAGCGCTCTGTCCCCTAGGCTTTTACTCCAAATCTGCATATAATGGACCAAATCCAATGGTTGGGCCATCCTTTTGGAGTTTTCTTTACTAAATCAACATTTTATGTGATTTGGATCACTAGGACTAAAGTTTCGTGGTGGAAGTGGTGTAGTTCTCTCGTACTATTCCTAGATGCAGCTTCATCCTTTAGTTAGCCATTCGTGTCTTGAAATTTAGACCTTGAAAAGAAATGTGTTTTTTGTAGGCAGCCTTTGGAAGACCAAGCTCACCTTTTCTTTAGGTGTCCTTTTACTCTTGACTTATGGCTTCACTATATAGCCAAATGTAATCTAATTTGGTCCCCTCGCCCCTGGCAAGGCACAATTCAATGGGCCACTCAAGCTTTTAAGGGGAAGTCGGCTCAAGGTTATATAAGTAAGTTGGTGCTTTCTACCCTGGTTCATACTATTTGTTTTGTTTTTTGTTTGCTTGTAATGTGGGTTAGGATGGCGGGCAATCTTGTTTGAAGGCCTTCCTTGCTTTAGTCTTGTTCTTTTGGTTGTTTTATAGCTCTTTGTGTTTGAGCTTTGTTTTGGTCCTCATGTATATCTTCCTTGCTTTGAGCTCTTTGTCCTTAAGAATGGTATGCCTCCTAATCTTCTTCCCTCCCCCCTCCATGATGATAAAGCTTTTTGGTTACCCTCCCCAAATGGGGTCTTCTCCATCAACTCTGCTTGGGATACCCTGCAGTGGCCGTAACCCCCAGGTAAATTGGTGGAAACTTGTTTGGCATCCAAAAGCTATTCCCCGTGCAGGGTTCATCCTTTGGATGGCCATCCGTCACAGTCTAAGGACCAAGGACCGTCTTTTCTTTTCTAATCTTGGTCATGACCCCAAATGCCTATTCTGTTTAAGAGAAAATGAGAGTCACAACCACCTCTTCATTTCTTGTTCCTTCACTTCCAACATATGGTCCCACTTGCTCTCTAAAAGTGGATTTCAAAGCCTAAATGGGGACTGGCATCAGACTGTTCTTTGGGACACCAATTCTTTCAAAGGTAAGTCCTTTTCCTCCATTTTAGGCCGGCTCACTCTTGCTTGTACAATTTACAACATTTGGCGTGAAAGGAATAGCAGATTGTTCACCAAGATCGAGAGAAACTCAAAGGCCATCATAGCTCAAACTCAGGACATGATCCGTGGCAGGCTCACAACTTCAAGAGGGATTCAGGACTCTCACTCCAATAGACATCTCCAGTGTACTTGGTCTTTACCTTGTAGTATTTTTAATGTGTAATGTTCCTCAGCATGGGCCAAGAGCTCTTGAATTTCTTGTTTTTTTCCCTTTTTAGCTTGTCTGAGGGTATGCCCTCTTGTTTTGTTTTATTGTCTGTTTAGTCTTGGTTTCTTTTTGCTTGGGGTCGTGAGCTCTTCTGCCTGTAATTGTTCTCCTTCCCTTTAGCTTGTTTGAGGGTATGCCCTCTTGATCTTGTATTTATTTTCTTCTTTTATATATCTTTTTGCCTATAAAAAAAAAATTTAATTACCAAAAAAAAAAAAAATAGTATCCTTTGGCTTGTGTAGGACGGTTTTTAGTAGAGCTTTTCATAGATTTGATTTCTCATTTTTTTATGGATTAAAGTATAGTAAGTATACTTAGTTCATTTCTTCTTTGAGTCTTTTACCCCAGTCACTAAGTTTTCATATAACAGTATACTTTTGGAAGTACTTCTAACTAGTGATATCATATTTGGTTCACTTTGAGCCTTCCACATCATTTAGATCAATTCAAATCTCACAGTCTTATGACTTTCCCAGTCTTAGTCTTTTATTTCTAGTTCCCCTTACCTTTGCTCCAAGGTTATTCAAATGTCTAGTTTCTTCATACTCATTGTCATATTCGGTTCATCATCATATAGAACTTATCTAATTGTATAAGGGGTACCTTGTACATTCTCTAACTTCAGAGCCACATAGTGAGGTGATTAGTCTCATCTATAACCAAAGATTTAATAACATACTAGCACTTATTCATTTACAAGTACTGCTATTCACAATTTTGTCCCCTCTGGACTTCATGTCATATTTCAGAATTGTTTAAATCAATTAGCGAAGTGAACCCATAAGATTGAAATCCCTTGAACCCATAAACAAATTGAAACTTACCCAAGAAAGCCAAGAATCAAGTCAAGATAATCTTGACCCGTTGAAAACTTGTTTCAAGAACCTAGATTTGATGAGAACGCCACAAAGGGTATGCCCTTGAGAAGTTCGTAGTTTACTCTAGAACAAGAAGAGAAAATTGAAATATTCTCTATGCAGAAAGCTTCATTCACATTCGTAGCCTCCAAATTACGGGTACAAGTCCTTTTAAAACCTTCTATGAAACCCTAGGGCCAAATAAGGCCTACAACAATTAAAAGACACGGGCTGAACATCTTCAAGCCCAAAACATCCTAAACTACCGACTAAAGCTAATAAAAGAAATCCACTAAATGAGTTAAATAGGCCCACACGCCTATACTTAACGAAATAAAAAGCCTTCATAAAACCACTAGGCTATGCCGCCCCCCTTTGTATCTTGTATGACATGGATTAAAGCTGGTTCTTCTTCTTTCAAGCCCATCTTGAATGTCGGGGTCTTGCTCAATAACTCAGCCCAAGTGGATTGCACCAATCCTTGCATTGCTTCCTTGATCTTTTTAGCTCTCGACCTTGTGATTGACCCATCTAGAACTTGTAAAGGATCTTTAAGACTCGGTCCACCATGGTGCCCATCACTTAGAGATCCTTTACAAATTCCAAATGGGACAATCACAAAGTCAAGAGCTAAGAAGATCAAGGAAGTAATGGAAGGATTGGTGCAATCCACTTGGGTCGAGTTATCGAGCAGGACCTCAACATTCACGGTGGGCTTGGAAGAAGAAGAAGAACTAACTTTAATCCATGTGATACAAGCTACAGAAGGGGGCGGCATAGCCTAGTGGTTTCGTATAAACTTTTTTATTTCATTAAGTATTGGCGTGTGGGCCTATTTTATGTTTTAAGTATAGTTGGTAGTTTAGGACGTTGAGGGCCTGAAGATGTTCAGCTCATGTCTTTTAATTGTTGTAGGCCTTATTTAGCCCTACGGTTTCATGGAGGGTTTTAAAAGGACTTGTAGCCACAATTTGGAGGCTACGAACGTGAATGAAGCTTTCTGCATAGAGAATATTTCAGTTTTCTCTTCTTGTTCTTAAGTGAACTGCGAACTTATCAAGGGCATACCCTTTGTGGCAGTTCTCATCAAATATAGGTTCTTGAAACAAGTTTTCAATGGGTCTAGATCATCTTGACTTGATTCTTGGCTTTCTTGGGTAAGTTTCAATTTGATTGTGGGTTCAAGGGATTTCGATCTTACGGGTTCACATTATCTTTTCAATGTATTTGGTCTCTCCCTCGCAGCATTTTTAATGTGTAATGTTTTTTGTAGCTTTGGGATGGAAGCTCTTCTGCTTGTAGAAGTTCTTCCTTCCCTCTAGCTTGTTTGATGGTGTGCCCTCTTGATATTGTATATTATTTCTTTTTTCTATTTAAATTTTTTTTTTTTGGTAAATAAATTTATTAAAAGAGAGAAAGAAAAGGAAAATACAGAAAACAAGAGGGCATACCCTCAAGCAAGCAAAACGGAAGGAAAACTTCTACAAGCAGAAGAGATCCCAACCCAAAGCAAAAGAAACAAACCAAAAAAACAACACAATACTTCAAAAAATGCTACTTGGAAGAGACCAAATACATTGAAGATGTTTATTAGAAGAAGAGTTCAGAACCCCTTTAGAAGTAGTGAGCATGCCATGGATCATATCCTTGATTTGAGCAATAATGGCCTGAGAATTGTTCTTTTCCATGACAACCTGTTATTCCTTTCTCTCCAGATGTTATAGACTGTGCAGGCCAAGGTGAGCTTCCCTATGATAGAGGAGAACTTTTTGCCTTTGAAAGAGTTGCTAGCCCAGAGAACAATCTGCTGCCAGTCCTCGTAGGGACATTACAAACCACTGATGGAGAGGAGGTGAGACCAAATGGAGGATGTGAAGGGACAGGAAAAGAAGAGGTGGGCATGACTCTCCTGATCTTGAGAACAGAAAAGACATTTGGGATCACGGCCAAGGTTGGTAGAGAAGAGCCGGTCTTTGGTCCTAAAACCAAAGACTGAAAGTGTTCCAAAGAATGCCAAACAAATTCTGAGAGAAGACCGAATGGCCATCCAAAGAATAAAACCTACACGGGGAATGGCCTTAGAATGACAAACAAGCTTCCACTAGTGAACCTGGGGCTTACAAATTCTGAGAGTGTTCCAAGCTGAACTAATGGAAAATTCCCCATTTGAGGAAGGTGTCCAAGAAACCTTGTCTTCTCGAAGGGGAAAGGGAAGGAGATTTGGAGGCATGCCATTTTTAAGCTCAAGTAAGTGAGGAGAGTTAGCAGTGGGCCAGTTCCAATGATGATCAAGGATGATAGAAGCCACTCTAGCAGATCTCCTAAGGCCTGAATCATAAATTACCCGTTCCCGCATGTTATTGAAAGTGGAACCATTAGGGAGCCAGTAGTCAAACCAAAGGGAAGCAAACTGGCCATTACCAATAGAGATCTTAATGAACGGCTTGAACAAGGGTCTGTACTTGAGCATTTTTTGCCAAGACCAAGACCAAGAGTGGGGACATTTGACTTCCCAAAAGCTCTTTGCTTTGAGAATCTTATTGTGAATCCAAAGAACCCAAGGGGAATGGGAGGGGTTTTGAAACATCGCCCAAATGAGCTTTCCAATGGCAGCGTGATTCCACTCATTAATCTTCTTTATCCCAAGCCCACCTTCTTTTTTAGGACAACTCACATCCTCCCAAGCAACTTTGGAACCTGAGAAAATAAGATGATTCCAACTCCAAAGAAAGGATCTCATAGCTTGCTCAATCTGATGCAACACTTTTTTAGGAAGAATGAAATGGGAAGACCAAAAAACCTAAATGCTAAAAAGCACAGAATTGATCAGTTGAACCCGACCTGCATAGGATAAGTATTTCGTAGACCAGTAGGTGATGTTGCCAATGATATGATCAACCAAGGTTTTACAATCAAGGGCTTTTAGATTGGTAGATATCAATGGAACAAAGTTGCTGCCATTAAACATCTATGGCGTCTAAGTGATCCTTATAACTCCTCTTTGTGGTTTGCATGGATTTGAGCTAACATTTTGAAGCAAAAACACCTTTGGGAGGCAACTTGTCTAGGTTTTTGCACTTGGGTGTGGAGAAAATTGATGAAGCTTAGAGTAGGGTTTAAATATTTAATTTGGCACAAGGTGGGAAATGGGCAGCATGCTTCTCTTTGGTTCGACTAGTCGCTCCCTTCGGGTCCAATCTGGGAGGCTATGGGAGATTGAATCATCTATGATTCTAGGCTTGCTAGATGAGCCTGTGTGAGCCAAATCATTGGAGGGAATGATTGTAGGTGGCCTAATGCTAACTTTTACCAATTGATAGAGCTCAAGTGCCCTACGCCCTTAGGT
Source organism: Nyssa sinensis (assembly GCA_008638375.1). Classification (NCBI taxonomy): domain Eukaryota; kingdom Viridiplantae; phylum Streptophyta; class Magnoliopsida; order Cornales; family Nyssaceae; genus Nyssa; species Nyssa sinensis. The sequence goes on from CM018031.1 coordinate 39,442,579, forward strand.
TTTTCTCCAAATCTGCATATGAAGGACCAAATTCAATGGCTGGGCCATCCTTCTACAGTTTTTTTCTACTAAATCAGCTTGGCACGCGATTCGGGTCTCCAAGCTTAAAGTTTCATGGTGGAAGTTGGTATGATTCTCTCATGCTATTCCAAGATGCAGCTTCATCCTTTGGTTAGTCATTCAGGAGTGGCTTAGTACTCAAGATTGTGTCTTGAAGTTTGGTAACAACCTTGAAATGAAATGTGCCTTTTGTGGGCTGTCATAGGAAGACCATGCTCATCTTTTCTTTGGTTGTCCTTTACTCTTGACTTATGGCAACACTATGTAGCCAAATGTAATCTGATTTGGTCCCTTTGTCCATGGCATGAAATAATTCAATGGGCTACTCAAGCTTTTAAGGGCAATTCGGCTCAATGTTATTATATAAGTAATTTAGTGCTTCTACCTTGGTTCATACTATTTGGCTTGAAAGGAATCGAAGGTGTTTCACTAAAGAATCAAGAACCAAAGATCAGCTTATTGAGGGTATTAATTTGATGTTGCGAAGGAAGTTGATTGGTGACCGTAGCCTTAGACACTTTATGCTTGATAAAGATCTGTTATTGCGTTGGGATTTGAATTTGGAAAATTAGATGCTGTTTTTTGCTTCTAAAGTGGGTTAGGATGGTGGGAAATCTTGTTGAAGGCCTTCTATCCTTTGCCCTCTTTTTTCTTGTTCTCTTGCTTTTTTCTGTTTGTAGCTCTTTGTCTTTGAGCTTTGTTTTTGTCCTCAAATTCACCTTTTTTTTTTATGCAAATTTAATTGCCAATATCCAAATGTGATTACTTGTTCATTTCTATACCTTGCATATATGTGGAATAACAAATTCTCAGCAGTGAGAAACATGGCAATTTTCCAATATCTTGTATAATTCTGTTAGCTCCAAGGGCTAGCTCGGTTGGTAAAGTATGCAAAATTCACCCCGAAGTTCTCTAGCTCGAGTCCTAGGACAAGCCATCCAAGGCGTAAGCCTTGCGATTTAACCAACGTGCGTGGATAATGGTGGTTTGCGTAGGCCCTAGGGTGGTTTACCGCCCAGCTAAGGGGGGTGTTCAGTCTGGCAATAAATTGGGCGGGTTCCCACAGTCACCCAAAAAAACAAATTGTGTTCTGTCACAACGTCCATCTAATTCCATAGATGCTTTTGGACCTACGGGTCGGTGATTGGGAATAATACCCAACACTTAGTCTATTGAAGGACATGATATATAATAAAGAGCTCTAGTGTTATTCAAGAGCCCGAGAGGGGGTAAACCTGAATGAGTACTTTTGGGGGTAGCTGAGCCCTATTTGTTGACAGCATCTATTTTGTTAGTATCTCATATCTTTTATTAAACATATTATGATAATGCACTCTTTGGTTATTGATACTCCTTGTGAGCTTATCTTGGGATTATCTGATTATGCACTTTTTAATTGTTGATATCCTTTGCATGCCTATCTTTAGACCCGGATTGCTATCTTTTGATTTGTAGCAGCTGACTATTGTGTAGGCCAATCCCTATTGTTGATTTGTTATTCTATATCGTACTATCTTAGGATGTGCCTTTTGGACCTGCGGGTCAGTTCTAGTGATTCACACTCCTAGTGACTGGCTATTGTGATATTATATCTTTTGCCCGCTATTGTTCATATCCTTCTATTTGGACTAACCCTGACCCATGGCAAAGTGAGGGAATTGACTTACTAAGCTATGTTAGCTCACTCCAGATATGCCATTTTTTTCAGGATAGGATACTGTGGAAGAACCATAGTGTAATACCCGAAAATTAGATATGACATAGACTGTGTACCTTTACCTAATAGCTCAAAACACGGTAAGCCATAACGAGATTTATAACCCTTAGATAAGAAATAAATCCAAAACACCAAAATGGTACATGCTCGGGAAAATAGCTAAACTGGTCAACCGAGTGCCGGGATGAATAAATGAGATCGATACAAAGAATTAATTATGAAAATAAAATGAATATAATATAAGACATGAACGGGTACCCAAAATTGGTAAAATAAATACTCCTGATATCGAGCCCCGATTTTTTGCCACACTTGCCAATAGTCCATAAATTAATATGGTATGGAATAAATATTAAATACGGTACTGATGTGAACTCGTAAGAACGAAATTCCTTGAAGCCACAATCAATTTGAAACTTAACCAAGAAAGCTAAGAATCAAGTCAAGATGATCTAGACCCATTGAAAACTTTTTTCAAGAACCTAGATTTGATGATCTAGACCTGTTGAAAACTTGTTTCAAGAACCTAGATTTGATGAGAATGTCACAAAGGGTATACCTTTGATAAGTTCATAGTTCATTTAAGAACAAGAAAGAGAAAATTGAAAAGTTCTCTAAGCAAAAAGTTTCATTTCATTTATGTTGGTTGTTTTAAAAATTACGGCTACAAGTTCCTTTAAAACCCTAAATGAAACCCTAGGGCCGAATAAGGCCTTCATCAATTAAAAAACATGGGTTGAACATCTTCAGGTCCAAAACAACCTAAACTAATAAAAGAAATCCACTAAATGAGTTGACCCGCGTATTAGAATTTCACGCAGCCAAAAACGCCAACAATGCAGGTGCAACAACTTAAAGCCCGATTTAGACCTTGATTCAGCCCGAATCTCGGACAACTCAAAACATGAAAGTTGTAGAACTATTTCTTGGATTTCCATACCATCTTGAATCATCTCAATCGGAGCTCAGATGAGAGAGTTATTCCCAGATTACAAAGCAATGTCGAAACTGTCCAAAAATTGCCCAATTAGTGTTTTTTTTGCACTTTCTTAGCTCTTGACCTTGTGATTGGCTCATCTGGAATTTGTAAAGGATCTTTATGACTCGGCCCACCATGGTTCCCATCAGGTACTCTATACCTAATGCGAATTATACCTCTACATATCCGTATCATATGTAAAACATAAAGGTAGAATAAAATATACATACCTTGTGTGTTTTACCTGTGTAACGTACATACCTTGTAGAATAAAATATATATAATATATATCAAGGAAAACTTCATATGAGAAGTTGATGGAAAGGGGCAATGTGAGCATGATGTATCTTATATCCATGTATATAATATTGTTGTATGGCAGCATAGATGTAATATAATATATGCATATATATATATATATATATATATATATATAGGGCGGTGCAGCAGAAGCTACTGGAAAAAAAAAAAAAAACCAAATAAAAGGAGAAACTCATAAGCTTCTAGCACCATCCAGCAACTAACCTACATGCATAATATATATATATATATATATATATATATATATAAAAACAAAAGCAGGAAGAAGCATGAAGCTTCTAGCAAGGTGTTGCTCAAGGCATTCTGGAAAGATCCAATACCCGTATATATCTGTGTATAGGCAACACGAAAAGAGGGAGGGCTTTTGAGTTTCTTATTGAAGATCATGATCTCTGCATTGTAGATTGATTACTCTATATATCTAAGGCTTCGCAGTGTGGATGTTTAATTTTGTGAGAGTTTTAGAGAGAGCTCAATTCAGGCCATGGAGGCGACGTTGTTGAAGGTGGCGCTGCATATAAATTCGTTGCTCAGCATAAGTCATTGCACAAGCAATCACAGATCAGAACGATTCGCAGCTTCTTACTGGTGATGTCGTCGGTGCCGTGAAGCAAGACCTGTATTGTGCCACTCGCCCAACTTACCATCCTTTTTCAGGTCCAAGGCATGTATTCTTCTGCTACTAAAATGAGACCGGTTGCAGCAGAGGAGGTTCTGTCTGCTCTCTCTATGATTGAGAAGTCAAAACTCGACCCCTCAGGGTGTCTCGAGAAGCTTGGTGTATCAAAGTGGATTGGGAGAACTTGGATGCTTATTTTCTTTTTTTTTTTGATAAGTAAAAGGTATATAAAAGAAGAAAATAAATACAAGATCTAGAGGGCATACCCTCGAACAAGCTAAAGGGAAGGAGATCTACTACAGGCAGAAGAACTCACAACCCCAAGCAGGAAATAAAAACCAAGACTAATCAGAAATACAAAACAAGAGGGCATACCCTCAGACAAGCAAAAGGAAAACAAGAAACTAGAGCTCATGGCCCATGCTGAGAAATATTACATATTAAAAATACTACAAGGGAGAGACCAAGTACACTGGAGATGTTTATTGGAGAGAGAGTCTTGAATCCCTCTAGAAGATGTGAGTCTGCCACGGATCATGTCCTGAGTTTGAGCTATGATGGCCTTTGAGTTTTTTTCGATCTTGGTGAACAATCTGCTATTCCTTTCACGCCAAATGTTGTAAATTGTACAAGCAAGAGTGAGCCGGCCTAAAATGGAGGAGAAGGACTTGCCTTTGAAAGAATTGGTAGCCCAAAGAACAGTCTGATGCCAGTCCCCATTTGGGCTTTGAAATCCACTTTTAGAGAGCAAATGGGACCATATGTTGGAAGTGAAAGAACAAGAAAAGAAGAGGTGGTTGTGGCTTTCATTTTCTCTTAAACAGAAAAGGCACTTGGGGTCATGACCAAGATTAGAGAAGAAAAGACGGTCCTTGGTCCTTAAGTTGTGGCGGATGGCCATCCAAAGGATGAACCCTGCACGGGGGATAGCTTTAGGGAACCAAACAAGCTTCCACCAAGTTACCTGGGGGTTACGGATACGTAGGGAATCCCAGGCAGAGTTGATGGAGAAGACCCCATTTGGGGAGGGAAGCCAAAAAGCTTTATCATCAAGGAGGGGAGAAGGGAGAAGATTAGGAGGCATACCATTCTTAAGGTCCAGCAGGTGGGGAGAATTAGCAATGGGCCAGTGCCAATGATTTCCAAGAATAATGTTACTCACTGTAGCTTTTCTACCAAGACCCAAATCATATATAACTCTTTCTCCCATATTATCATGGATGGGGCCAGAAGGAAGCCAATAGTCAAACCAGAGAGAGGCAAAACACCCATTACCAATGACAATTTTGATGTATGGTTTGAACAACGGGCGGAATTTGATCATTTTTCTCCATGCCCACGAGCAAGATTGGGGACATTTGATTTCCCAGAAGCTTTTGCCTTTAAGAAGGTTGCTACGAATCCACTGAACCCAAAGGGAATTAGAGGGATTTTGAAATAGAGCCCATATGAGTTTCCCCAAAGCAGCTAGGTTCCAGTCAACAAGCCTCTTAATACCAAGACCCCCTTCATTTTTAGGGCAAGAAATATCCTCCCAAGCAACTTTGGAACCAGAAAATATGAGATGGTTGCCACTCCAGAGAAAGGATCTCATGGCTTGCTCTATCTGATTTACCACCTTTTTAGGGAGGATGAAGTGAGAAGAACAGAAAACTTGAATGCTAAATAGGACAGACCTGATCAGCTGGACACGACCTGCATAGGAAAGAGATTTTGTGGCCCAATGAGTGATCTTACCAATAATGTGATCAACTAAAGATTTGCAATCCTGGGCTTTCAGCTTGGTAGAAATCAAAGGCACTCCAAGGTAACGGATAGGGAGGGAGCCTTCGAAAAAACCAACTTGAGCAACAATGAGCTGCTTGAGGTTGGAATCCACACCTGAAAGGAAAATGTTGCTTTTGGAAGCATTGTGCAGAAGGCCAGAGAAGGAGGCAAAAGTGTCAAGCCCTTGCTTAAGGATAGAGGCAGAGGCAAGATCCCCATGACAAAAGAGCATGATGTCGTCAGCAAAACAGAGATGGGTAAGCTTGGACTTATGGCATCTCCAATGGTACCTAAACTGAGATCCAGCCGACAATTGATGGAGAATCAAAGAGAGGACATCCATTGCAATCACAAAGAGATAGGGGGAAAGAGGGTCTCCTTGCCTTAATCCCTTAGCCCCGAGAAAATAACCTTCCAACTCGCCCTTAATGACAACTGAGAAACAAGGAGTAGAGATGCAGCAAAAAATCCAGTCGATAAAAAGCTGGGGAAATCCCATTATGCTCAAAGTGTCAGTAATGAATTCCCACCGCACTGAATCGAATGCTTTCTTAAGATCAACTTTCAGAGTGCAACGGGGAGAACCAGTGTCCTTGTGGTAATTATGCATAAGCTCTTAGGGCTAGAAGGATGTTGTCACTGATATTCTTGCCTTGAATAAAAGCAGACTGAGAAGGATCTATGAGGCTAGGAAGAACTTTCTTGAGACGGTTGGCCAGAATTTTGGAAATGGTTTTGTAAAGGGTATTACAGCAAGATATAGGCCGAAAATCATGGACAAAAGAGGGGTTAGGGACTTTGGGGGACATGGGCGATAGCTGTGGCATTCATCTCTTTAAGGATGGATTTAGAGGAAAAAAATTCAGAGATAGCTGCAATAACTTCAGGTTTAATGATATTCCAAGATTTTTGAAAAAAGAAGCTATTAAAGCCGTCGGGCCCAGGGGCTTTGTTAGGGGGAAGGCTAAAGAGAGCATCTTGGATTTCTTGCTCAGAGACAAGGGATTGAAGGACATTAAAGAAATCAGAATGAAGGTGCTTAGGGATAAAGTTAGCAAGAGCTTGCTTACCTGCGTAGAGAATGGGGCTAGGAGTTCCAAGAAGATCATGGTAAAAATCAACAATGGTGGATTTGACCTCTTTTATATCATCAATTCTGCGACCATTTGCATCAAGGAGGCTAAGGATCTTATTGCGGTTCCTCCTGTTATTCACAGATTTGAAGAAAAAGGAGGTGTTTTGGTCCCCTTCAGAAAGCCATTGAATACGGGATTTTTGCTTAGCTAGACTTTCCTCACTGCTAAGAAGGGAATGAAAACTGTGATGAGCTTCCTTTTCCTCCAGAAGGAGACTCTAATTCCCAGGATCACTATCAAGGAGAGATTGGATGTCATAGAGCTTGTTACGGGCTTCTTGAACACGGGAGGAGATGTTCTTGAATCTTAGCTGATTGAAATCCTTAAGAGCATATTTCACCTTCTTAAGCTTTTGGCAACAAATAAACATGGCAGTACCTTGAAAGTTAGTGTGCCAGGCTTGCTCAACAGTAGGAAGGAAATCATCATAATCGGCCCAAAAATTGAAGAATTTGAAGGGAATTTTGCTCTTCTTGAAAGCTATGCCAGATCTAACAATAATAGGGGAATGGTCAGAGAGGCCAGGAGGGAGGAATTCAGCTTCAGTAGAAGGAAGAGCAGATAGCCAGTCCTGGTTGACTAAAGCTCTATCAATCTTCTTGTGGATTGTGGGGGGGGGCAGCTTGACCAGTTAGACCAAGTAAAGAAATGCCCGGAAAATCTCAGATCCTCAAGTTCAGCATTCAAAAAACAAGTGTTACAGTCATTCATAACAGGGGGCCAATCGCCATTGCCTCCTCTTCTTTCATAGGGAAAGCGGATAGCATTGAAATCGCCTAAAATAAGCCAGGGGAGACCCTTGGAGATAGCTGCTTGGAGATGGATGTCACGCCATAAATCATTTCTTTGGAGAGAGGAGTTAGAGCCGTAAATAACAGAAATGAGCATGGTGGATTTGGTGTCACGAATTGTAATGTTACAATGAATGGCTTGACTGGTAGCACACGAGGAGTTAATCTGAAGCATAGCATTGTTCCAACCAATCCAAATCCGACCAAAAGCTGAATGGGAATAATTGTGCAAAAAAGACCATCCAGGGATGAGGGAATTAGCAGTAATATCCTTGGCAGCTTCCTTAATTTTTGTCTCAACTAAACCAAGAAAACAAATAGAATGCTCTCGAACAAACATACGGACTTCACACTGTTTTGAGGGGCTGTTCATACCCTTGATATTCCAACATGCAAAGTTCATTGAGAAAATGTGAGGGGGCCGGAACTTGCTGTTCCTATGGTTTTAGAAACTTTCTTCTTTCTCCTTTGTTTTTTGAGCTGATTTCTGGTGAAACTGCTACCAATATCAGCTTCGTCAACTCTAGCAATTTTGTCTATAAGGGAATTAGAATCAGGAGAAGCAGTAGAGGTTGAGCTGCTTAGCTCGCCTAGGTTGCTGACCGCTTGAAGATAACAGGGAGTTGGATCAATTGGGGATAGTAAATCCAGGTCGTCAGATTGAAGGGAGGGGAGAGGAGACTGGACCGAAGGCTTAGCAATTTCCAACGCATAACTGGTAGCAGATTTGTGAGGAACTAGTTGCTTAAGGGCAGGGATCTCAGCTATTATACTGACGTTAGGAGATTCTAACTGCGGCATATCAGGCTGCAGCCCATCGCAACATGTGTTGGACTGATTTGGGATAGAAGTTTTACCATCACTAGAAGGAGCTGGGTGTGACATTTCTGGCCGCAGCCCTACAGGGCAAGATTTTGACTGATTTGGATCAATAGAGAGGGCATCTTCAGGGATTTTTCCATCACTTAGGATAGCTTTACCTTTGCCAGAAACAATGTGCCATTCACTAGTGCTGGATTTCCTTGCGGCTAAGGTAGGATGGTTGTTGGGTAGCTCATTTTCTGTTTTGAATGAAGGGCAATTAGCAATCCGGTGGCCAAATATACGGCAGTGAGTGCACATTGAAGGGAGCCATTGATATTCAACAAGGATTTCCACTTTTGAGTTTGTTAGCATTATATCAAAAGAATCAGGGAGGTCCTTGGTAGCATCCACCTCAACGCATATTCTTGCATAACTGATTCTAGTCTGATTTTCCATGTGGGAATCTGCATAAAAGGGTCTTCCAATGGCACTAGCAACATAGCTAAGGCCTTGCGCTGTCCAGAGCTCATAAGGGATGTTGAAGAATTTAACCCAAACAGGGATTTTAGCTACATCTTTCTTGGATAGAGTCATGCCAGGGTGCCATTTTTGAAGAATAATGTGCCGGCCAGAGAAGTACCAGTGACCACTTTCAAGAATAGAATTAATGGCATGTAAGGAATCGAATTTGAAGAAGAAGAACCCATTTCCATTGGTAAGAACTTCATTTAAGCCTTCTTTGTTCCAGAGCTTTTCTGCCATTTTTTTAATCCAGAGAAATTCCATTTTCTTGTCAAGAAAATAACCTACCAAGGTATTCTCCAAGCCTGAAATACCTGCATGAACAACTTCCAATGGAGGCTGGACTGTGATTCTTTCACCCTCAATTTGAGGTGGCTTGAATTCCAAGTGAAATTTTTTGAGAGGTGCAGGTTTTTGGAAGAAGGAAGACCAGGAGGGGATGGTCACTGGATTAGCAACGGGAGAGTCCAGACTCTGTAGTGCTGGGGAACTAGCAGCGTCGTGCAGAAGGGCAACGGCTTCAACATGGACGATGTCAGAGTTTGCTGTCTCTGAACTTGCATGGGACAAAATATTGGCAATGGGAATAGGCAAAGAGGGAGAACAGGACGTGGGCCCAGGTGCTTTTAGCAAGGAATAGTGGGGGCTATGAGTAGTGGCAACAGCATAGGAGTTTGCATTACCATTTGGAGTAGCAGTAGGAACTGTTTGCACGTCACCACAACCTGCACCTGCTATATGATAGCCATAATCTCCAGCCTTAGGATCAGGTATCCTTGTCTCAACAGGTGACACGTTGACACCTAGATCAGTCCGTCTAGCACTAAGATGGGTAATATTCTGAGAGATGGAGGCAATGTCAGCGGTAGTGGGAACTGATATACTAAGCATATCAGTATTAGGATTCCCACCAGTAGGAATAAAATAATTTCTAGCCGTTGGATTAATTCTGCTTGTCTCATTGGTTGACACGTGGGCTGCTTGGGTCGAATGCGTAGCTATCCCACTCTTACTGCAAATTGAGGATGAGCCACGCGCCGCCTGACCTCTTCCATGAACACCGTAGCTGTTGGAACCATTGGGCTTGAGAGGTTTTTACTCTCTCATGAAGGAGCAATTAGAAGAGAAGCCCCCATAGTCATTTTCAAGATCAAGGGCAACTTGTGGAATGAACTCCCCTTGCTCAACATCATTTGCCCTGGATAAAGAAGTATGATTCTGTTCAGGCCGTTGGATTTCAGTTGGAGCTTTGGAGGGGATGCCAGGACCTGCATTTGAAATAACAAGAGAGGGTTGCTGCCGACGTATATCCTTAGCACTGATGGCAGCATCATTTGCACAGTGACCATGCACACACTCCACTGGACCAGAACAACTTTTGTGACAAGAGCTTTTTCCCATGCCCTGGCATGAAGATAAAGAAGACATGGAAACGTTGGTATCAATGGGACTCGGATCCTTTGCATGGGGGGGGAGGAAGTTATGGATGAAGCTTGGGGATCATGGAGTATATCTCGAAATGATTGAATCGAAGCCATTAACGGCATTGTGCAAGAGAAGAGAAGGATTAGGAAAATCCTAGAGAGAGAAGCTCTCCCTTCTCTCTAGAAGCCATCAGAAAAGGCAGTCCTTGGTCCTTTGGATGCTTATTTTCACTACTAAGAGTTGGTTAAAGAGCAGTGGATATGTCCCCATTACGGCTGTTTAGAGGTTTGATGTGGTTGTAAGTACTCTTTGTCTCTATTTCATGTCAATTGCAAGAAACAAAGACTTGCTATGGTTTGTAAAGTATGGGGTGCTTTCACATATCAATTGTTTTATGGAAAAATGTGATATTGAAAGCGTCTTGTGTGAGCATAATAGTTCAAGAGATATCTTTTCTTTAATTATAAATGACCCTTCCTAACTTTCCTAGAAACCAAGTGCTACCTGTTGCTTGAAAGAATTATTTTTTATAGTGAAATTGCTTGAGAATTACTGAGCAGGGATATTAAAGGGGGAAAACATCCTTCTTTATAATAAAGGATGCATCAAACTTGCAGATTTTGGTGCAGCCAAACAAGTCGTTGAGTTGGCTACTATTTCAACTGCCAAGCCTATGAAGGGGACACCATATTGGATGACTCCTGAAGTCATTCCCCAAACCGGTCACAGCTTTTCTGCTGACACATGGAGTGTTGGATGTACTATAATTGAGATGGCTACTGGCAAGCCTCTTTGGAGCCAACAGTACCAAGAGGTTGCTGCTCTCTTCCATACTGGGACGACAAAGTCTCACCCACCAATACTTGAACATCTCTCTATTAAGGCAAAAGATTTTTTGCTGAACTGTCTACAAAAGGAACCGAAGTTGAGGTCAGCTGCAAATGAATTGCTTAAGCATCCTTTTGTTACTGGGGAATCTGTGGAATGTCATGTTCTTTGCATTTCAACTATGAAAAATTTGAGGACCCATCGCCAACAGATGGGATGAACCTGAAAAGCTCACTTGTCTCAATGGATGTCGGGCAATTGTGTACAGGGGAACAAATGCCCAAACTTGCATTCATGGTTTTGTGGTAGTGGGTTCTCGATGTTAGCAAAGCTAGTTGGGCATAATCAGGCTGTCACTAGGATTACCCTTCTTTCTGTCTCCGACAAGCTTTATTCGTGTAGTAAGGACAAATCTGTATGGGTTTGAGACTACAATATTGATCAGTGTGTTGTTGGTGGCTAACCTTGAGGAAGAAATTGAATCTATGATTAGTTAAGGTCCATTGCTGTTTGTGGGCTTGCCAAATGTTTTGAAGGCATGAAACACCAGCTCAAATGCTAAACTAACTCTTAATGTGACTGGGCCTGTTGGGAAAGTTTATGCCTTGGTGATGCATAATGACCTGCTTCTTGCTGGGACACAATATGGCACCATATTGGCATGGAAATCTAGTTTTGAAACTAATTGCACTGAGCTCCCTGTATTACTGAAGGGTCATAGTTGTGGTGTAGTTTCCCTAGTCATTAGAGCTAGTAGACTCTACTCTGATTCGATGGACCATACAATAAGAGAGTGGGATCTTAACACTCTACAGTGCCTTCAGACATTAAATGAGCACACGGATGCTATGACGTCTATGATTAATGATGAATATTTAGGATATGCAAGGAGGTGCCTGACGTATTTGGAGAATATCAGAGTATCTGTACATGGAGATAAGCATACAGTGTGTGAGTAACTCGGACTCCTGACTTGGTGTATATGTATTATCTAGTTTCATATATTGTACTATTTTATACACTGTACTGTTTTAATACATATACTTTCATGGATACTCTTTGTACCACATTACATGTAGCATAATTGTATTCTATCCTGCTTCTGATATGTCTTGTTTTGATTCTGTTTGAGTCTATTTTGTTTTGTTGTACGCCATTTCGGAGTTTGTTCCGATTCTATTTTGTTGTGTTGTGTCTACTCCTTGGCCCTAATACAAGTTTGAGCAATTTGATTTATGTTAGAGCATGACCCAGAGGGTAGAGGCCCCACGAGTGTCTGCTTATGGGTAGTTGTATGATTGGCACTCTGTACTGTTTTTGTCCTGCTCAATTCTGTCTTGTTCCGTTCTGATCTGATCCCAAAGGGTAGAGGCCCCACGAGTAGTCCACTTATGGGCAGCTGGGAGAGGTTCAAACACATTTGATGATATGCCTTTGACTGATTGATACTCAGTTCAGTTCTGGCTCTATTCTGTTCTATTTTGATCTGATCTGTTTGTTTATTTAAGCTGCATTTGATCATGCATTTTATTTGATATCATGTATATAAGAATTGGTTTTGAAACTCATGGCAAGAACCTATGTTACTCATTGGGCTTGTTTAATCTCATTCTATTTATATGAAATTTTCTAGGATTTATCATCATTGGATTAGAAGGCAGAAGGATATGATACTAGTAGGCTAGGAGGCATCCTAAGCAAGGATTTGATGACACTGATTTGTGGAGACTTGGATTCTTGTGGACTGAATCTGGTTATTTAGGTGAGTGACATGATATGATTAAATTCATTTATATGCACTAGATATGTTAAGACATGGCTCATGGTAATGGTACTCTAGAGATATTAGATGTGCTCTGTGCTAGATGTCTAGTTATAGTTGTGCTCTATGGTATGTAGATGAATTGCATTCCCGAAATGAAAAAGTTTTAAATTCCGCTGCTCTGATCCTACATCTGGAAAGCAATTCATCGTTAAGTTCAGAAGTTTGCCTTTGGTTGGTCGCATTATCAATACGGAAACTGGCAAGGCGACTAACGGGCATCACATCTTCGGCATCCGCGTAGGGTGGGGTGTGGGATGTGACACATAGGGCGTGCCCAACGAGTAGACACCACATTTTGCCATAGATTGTCCTTTTGAAAGTAATGGTGGACGCTTTTGGCTATAATTATAATAGACTAAGTGTAAAGTAGTATTAACTCTCCTATGTGTCCACGTCTTGGTTAGGCTTTTGTATATGAGGATCTGTAACTAAACACTTACTTTCATTTTGGCATGTATAACTAAACTTTGATTATGATACTAAATTAACTAATGTTGATGGGCACAATGGTGGACTGAGTCTTAAAGATCCTTTACAAGTTCCAGATGGGCCAATCACAAGGTCGAGAGCTAAGAAGATCAAGGAAGCAATGCAAGGATTGGTGCAATCCACTTGGGCCGAGTTATCGAGCAAGACCTCAACATTCACGACGGGCTTGAAAAAAGAAGAACCAACTTTAATCCATGTGATACAAGCTATAAAGGGGGAAGGCATAGCCTAGTGGTTTTGTGAAGGCTTTTTATTTCGTTAAGTATAGACGTGTGGGCCTATTTTATGTTTCTATGGTTGTAAGCATTTGGGCCTATTTAACTCATTTAGTGAATTTCTTTTATTAGCTTTAGTCAGTAGTTTAGGATGTTTTGGGCCTGAAGACATTCAGCCCTTGTCTTTTAATTGATGTAGGCCTTATTCGGCCCTAGGGTTTTATAGAGGGTTTTAAAAGGACTTGTAGCCGCAATTTGGAGGCTAGAACTTGAATGAAGCTTTCTGCATAAAGAATTTTTCAGTTTCCTCTTCTTGTTCTTGAGTGAACTATAAACTTATCAAAGGCAGTACCCTTTGTGGAGTTCTCATCAAATCTAGGTTCTTGAAACAAGTTTTCATGGGGTCTAGATCATCTTGACTTGATTCCTGGCTTTCTTGGGTCAGTTTCAATTTGATTGTGGATTCAAGGGATTTCGATCATACGGGTTCACATCATTTGGTATCAAAGCTCAGACTCCAAATCTGGTCTGATTTATCCCTTTTAATTCTTGCATTTGGTTTTTGTCTTAGGCGTGTTTTAGGAGTATCTGGGAGGTCAAATGTCCCCAATCTTGCCCATGGACTTGGAGGAAAATGCTTAAATTCAGGCACTTGTTCAAGCCTTTCATCAAAATTTCCATTGGGAATGGTCTCTTCACCTCTCTCTGGTTTGACTATTGGCTCCCCATTGGTTCCATATTTGATAATATGGGGGAAAGGGTTATTTATGATTCAAGCCTTGGGAGACATGCTAAAGTTGGTTCCATCATTATGGATCATCAGTGGAGCTGGCCGACAGCAAACTCTCCTCATTTGCTTGAGTTAAAAAATGGTATGCCTAGCAACCTTCATCCTTTCCCCCATAAGGACGACAAAGCTATTTGGTTGCCCTCCCCCAACGGGGCCTTTTCCATCAGCTCAGCTTGGAATTCTATTGGAAGCTGGAATCCCCAAGTTCATTGGTGGCAGCTTGTCTGGCACTCTAAAGCCATTCCTTATACTGGATTTATTCTTTGGATGGCCATCCGTAACAGTTTTCGAACCAAGGACCATCTCTTCTATTCTCGCCTTGGTCATGATCTTAAATGTATTTTTTGCATGCATGAAGACGAGAGTCATAGTCACCTTTTCTTCTCTTGTCCTTTTACTTCCAACATATGGTGCCATTTGCTCTCTAAAAGTGGATTTCATTGCCCTTCTGGAGACTGGCAGCAAATCATTACTTGGGCTTCCAATACTTTCAAAGGAAAGGGTTTCTTTGCTGTAGGAAAACTCACCCTTGCTTGCACAGTCTATACTATTTGGAGGGAAAGGAATAGCAGATTATTCTCCAGGATAACGACAAATTCCCGATCATCATAGCTCAAATTGAGGAAATGATTCGTGGTAGGCTATTCTCCTCTAAAAGGATTGCAAAAACGAATACTAATAGACATCTTTAATGTATTTGGTCTCTTCCTAGTAGCATCTTTGATGTGTAATGGTTTTATGTTTTTTGTAGCTTTGGGACGGGAGCTCTTCTGCCTATAGAAGCTCTTCCTTCCCTATAGCTTGTTTGAGGGTATGCCCTCTTGATCTTGTATTTTCTTTCTTTCTTTCCTTTTGGTTTTATAAAATTTTACTTACCAAAAAAAAAAATTGTTCATCATTCTTGTAAATTTCGTGTGTTTGAATTGAGATCTATGATTCTCACAATCAACTACCCGTGTATTTGATTCAACAATTCAGACCTGCGAATTCTTTAATTGATTACACGGATCTTTTCTTTAAACTGCAGATCTTTAATTTTCATATCTATAATCTTTGCAATTAGACCTTCTATTTCGGTTTCTTGTTATTGAAATCAGATCAATCTTTTTTGGAATTTGCAATTATTGTTGTTGCTTGTGACCGAATCTATATTTTAAAAAAAAAAAAAGACAGTGTATTCAAGGGTTGATGTAAAAAAAAAAAAGAGTACAAAAAAAAAATTCTCTTATGGCTGTTTGATATACTTTGCAATCTGAAAATTTGGTGTTGATTGATCCTTATCTTTAAAGGGGTTGAATATATCATTTTATTTAGTATTTTGTTTCCTAATTGCTCTTTTCCTCATACAATTCTTTGAGATCCGTGTCATTTTATTTGCTATCTTGTTTTCTAATTGCTATTTTTCTCGTACAATTATTTGAGATCCGTGTCATTTTATTCCTTCTTGTTTCTTGAATATATTACTGGTTGGAATAATACAAGGTTGTGTCTTGATTTAGTTCAACTAGTTCTTCACGAACTTGAAAGGGACAACAGGTGGGGAAAAGGCAAGAGTGCGTGAGAATAGTATTGGAAAAGCCCAAAAGAGTGAAACACAAGTGGTGTGACAATATTTGAGTGTAAACATGTAAGAGAGTGTGTGAGGTTTTTTTTTAACCACTAACATCCTTTCTTTGTTTTGCGAGGCATTAACAATGTCTCATAAGAGTGACTCAACACCTAAGGAGGAGGCGGTTAACTAATTCTTTGTTTTGCAGGCCATGCAACAACAGTTTGAGCGGTTGAATTTGATTGTGGGTTCAAAGGATTTCGATCTTACAGGTTCACATCATTTGGTATTAGAGCCTATCATTGATGAGGCTAAGGAAGACATAGCATCTGAAGTTGGAATGGGTGAAATGGGCAGACCTAGAAGTGGTATGCGTGGAAGAGGACGTAGAAGAAATCCAAGGGGGCGAGATGGAGTGGATAGAAACCTTAGGAGCATCAAAGTGAAAATACCATCTTTCCAAGGTAGGAATGACCCTGAAGCTTATTTAGAGTGGGAGAAGAAAATAGAGTTGATTTTTTATTGTCACAACTATTTAGAGGAGAAGAAGGTGAAGCTGGCAGTAATTGAGTTCACTAATTATGCAATTATTTGGTGGGATCAATTGGTGACCTGAGGAGTAATTATGAGAGACCTGTAGAAACATGGGCTGAGTTGAAAGCTCTCATGAGGCGGAGATTTGTATCTAGCCACTACTATAGAGACCTCAACCAAAAATTATAAAACCTTACACAAGGGACCAGGAGGTGGCTATGATTCTTGCTAATGTAGAGGAGGATCAGGAGGCCACAATGGCTAGGTTTTTAAGTGGTCTGAATAGAGACATAGCCAATGTAGTTGAGTTGCAGCATTATGTGAAGGTAGAAGAAATGGTGCACATGGCTATGAAGGTGGAAAGGCAATTAAAGAGAAAGGGAGCAACAAGGTATACTATTGTTTCTGGCACTCCTTGGAGACCAAAATGGGATAGGAATGATTGAGCTATAGCAAAGGGGAAGGCCGAACCACCTAAGACACAAGATGAGGGAACTAGCAAGAATAAACACAAGTTAAACTTCCAACCTTCAAGGAATTGAGATATTAAATGTTTTTAATGTTTTGGTTTTGGGCACATCGCATCTCAATGTCCAAACAAGGGGGTGATGGTTATGCGTGACAATGGGAAGGTGATGAGATGCCCAAGTTGGTCGATGCTAGTGATCATGATGGAGTGCAATACCCCGTAGAATCTCTTGTTGCCAGGCGTGCTCTCAATACCCAAATTAAGGTAGATCGTATAGAGCAGCAGAGAGAGAACATATTTCATACTAGATGTTATGTAAACAACAAGGTTTGTAGTATGACTATAGATGGGGGGACGTTGCACCAATCTAGCTAGTACCACCCTAGTTGAAAAGTTGAGCTAACCTTTACTGAAGCATCGTAGACCTTATAAGTTGCAGTGGTTGAATGAATGTGGGAAGGCCAAGGTCAATAAACAGGTTTTGGTAGCTTTTACCATTGGGAGGTGTAGTGATGAGGTGCTTTGTGATGTAGTTCCTCTGCTTGCTATCCATATTTTGTTGGGAAGGCCATGGCAGTATGATAGGAAGGTGATTCATGACGGGTTTAGGAACAGATACAGTTTTGTAAAGGATGGAAAGACAATCAAGCTTGCTCCTTTAACCCCAAAACAGGTATATAAGGACCAACTGAAGCTGAAAAGTGAGATTGAGCAAAAAAGAAAAGGTGAGGCTGAAACCTCAAGAAAAAAAGAGAGTGAAACAAAAATAGATAGGTGGCTGATATTAAGAACAGAGAGTGGAGCCACGAGAAAAAAAGAAAGAGAATCTACAGAGAGAAAAAGAGACACAAAGATGAGTTTTTATACAAAGAAGAATGAGGTTAATAGGGCCTTCTTAGCAGATCAACCTATATCTTTCTTATTTAAAAAGAATCTTATTTTAATCTCGATGAATCTAACCAATCTCTTCCTAGTCTGGCTGTTTCTTTGTTGCAGGAGTTCGAGGATGTATTTCCAGAGAAGATGCTGAGTGGGTTACCGCCCATTAGAGGCATTGAACATCAAATTGATTTCGTACATTGAGTCGTTATTCCAAACCTACTAGCCTATAGGTGTAATCCGGAGGAGACAAAAGAGCTTCAAAGGCAGTTGAAGATTTGATGAGCAAGGGGTTCGTGAGAGAGAGCATGAGCCCATGTGCAGTACCAGTGCTACTAGTGCCAAAGAAGGATGAGACTTGGAGGATGTGCGTTGATTGTAGAGCGGTCAACAATATTACGGTAAAGTATTATCATCCCATTCCTAGATTAGATGATACACTTGATGAATTGCATTGCTCATGTTTTTTCAGTAAAATAGATCTTAAAAGCGGATACCATCAAATTAGAATGAAAGAGGGAGAGGAATGGAAAACTGCTTTTAAGACTAAATATGGACTTTATGAATGGTTGGTTGTACCATTTGGACTTACAAATGCGCCTAGTACTTTCATGATATTAATGAACCATGTATTACGTGCATTCCTAGGCAAATTTGTACTTGTGTACTTTGATGATATCCTAGTGTACACCAAGAATTTAGATGAACATATTGAGCATTTGAGATGTGTGTTTGATGTGTTGAGATGTGTAAAGTTGTATGCTAACTTTAAGAAATGTACCTTTGGTATGCAAAAAATTATTTTTCTTGGTTATTTTGTTAGTACAAAAGGTATTGAGGTGGATGAAGAGAAAGTCAAGGCCATCAAGGAGTGGCCAACGCCTAAAGGCATCACTGAGGTAAGAAGCTTTCATGGTTTAGCTAGTTTTTATTGGCGTTTTGTTAAGAATTTTAGCACCATTGCTGCACCACTCATTGAAATAATTAAAAAGAATGTTAGATTTCATTGAGGGATTGATCAAGTGAATGCATTGGCTAATATTATAGAAAGATTATGTTCTGCACCTGTGTTAGCATTACCTGATTTTAGCAAAACTTCTGAAATTGAATATGATACCTCAGTAATAGGAATTGGAGCCATTTTGATGCAAGATAGGCAGCCCATAGCCTTCCTTAACGAGAAGCTAAGTGGGGCGGCCTCGAATTACCCCACTTATGATAAAGAAATTTATTCTCTTGTTCGTGCTCTAGAGACGTGGCAGTACTACCTTTGGCCTAGGGAACTTGTGATCCACACCGATCATGAATCATTGAAGCATCTCAAGGGTCAAGGTAAATTAAATAAGAGACATGCTAAATGGATGGAATTCATCGAGACGTTTCCTTTTGTGATGTTAGAAGCAAGGTAAGGAGAACATTGTTGCTGATGCTTTATCATGGAGGTATGTACTTCTTACTTCTATGAGTGCTAAAATGCTTGGGTTTGAATATGTGAAAGACGTGTATGCGAATGACGCTGATTTTTTTGCTGTGTATATGGCGTATGATAAAGCAGCATTTGGTAAGTTTTACAAGCATGATGGTTATTTGTTTAAAGAAAGCAAATTGTGTGCGCCAAATTGTTCAATGGGTGAATTATTGGGGCGTGAGGCACATGTTGGGGGATTAATGGGGCACTTTGGTGTCAGGAAAACCTTAGAAATTTTACATGAACATTTCTTTTGGCCTAGGATGAGAAGAGATGTCACTCGCATATGTGGTAGGTGCATTACATATCGAAAGGCCAAATCTAAGGTTTTACCACAAGGGTTGTATACACCTTTACCCGTTCCTAGTGAGCCATGGGTAGACATATCTATGGGCTTTTTTTGGGGCTAACTAGGACAAAAAAAGGTAGAGATTCTATTTTTGTGGTTGTGGACTGATTTAGTAAAATGACACATTTCATTCCATGCCATAAAACAAATGATGCCACAAACATAGCTGATTTGTTTTTCAAGGAAATAGTGCAACTCCATGGTGTAGTATTGTTTCTGATAGGGATGTTAAGTTCCTTAGGTACCAAGCTTTTATTTTCCACTACTTGACATCCACAAATTGACGGACAGACTGAAGTAGTCAATAGGACTCTAACTTAACTCTTACGCACTGTCATTCAAAAGAATTTACAAACTTGGGAAGACTGTTTTCCATTTATAGAGTATGCATACAATAGGACTAATGCATACTACTACTTCTTATTCTCCCTTTGAAATTGTTTATGGGTTTAATCCACTTACTTCTTTAGATTTGATGCCTTTACTATTGATGACAGGAGTAGTTCAGATGGCCGCAGGAAGGTTGAATTGGTGAAGTTCAATTCATGAACGGGTACGACTTCAAATTGCACAGAAGAATGAAAGTTTGATTCCCAAGCCAATAAAGGGCAAATGCGTGTCATCTTCGAAGCTGGAGATTGGGTTTGGGTTCATGTGGGCAAAGAAAGATTCCCAGCCCATAGAAGAACAAAATTGCATCCTCAAGGAGATGGACCTTTCCAAATCCTGGAGAAAATTAATTATAATGCTTATAAAGTGGATCTTCCAAGTGAGTATAATGTTTCTGCAACTTTCAATGTTTCTGATCTTTCTCCCTTTGATGCAAGAGATAATTCGAGGTCGAATCCCTTTTGAGGAGAGGGGGCATGATGGGCACCATGGTGGACCGAGTCTTAAATATCCTTTACAAGTTCTAGATGGGCCAATCACAAGGTCGAGTGCTAAGAAGATCAAGGAAACAACACAAGGATTGGTGCAATCCACTTGGGTTGAGTTACAAGACCCCAACATTTAAGATGGGCTTGAAAGAAGAACCAGCTTTAATCCATGTGATACAAGCTACAGAGGGGGGCGGCATAGCCTAGTGATTTTATGAAGGCTTTTTATTTCAGTTAAGTATAGGCGTGTGGGCCTTTTTTATGTTTCTTTTTATTAGCTTTAGTCGGTAGTTTAGGATGTTTTGGGCCTAAAGATGTTCAGCCGGTGTCTTTTAATTGATGTAGGCCTTATTCGGCCCTATGGTTTCATAGAGGGTTTTAAAAGGACTTGTAGCCACAATTTGGTGGCTATGAACGTGAATGAAGCTTTTTACATAGAGAATATTTCAGTTTTCTTTTCTTGTTCTTGACTGAACTACGAACTTATCAAAGGCATACCCTTTATGGCGTTCTCATCAAATCTAGGTTATTGAAACAAGTTTTCAATGGGTCTAGATCATCTTGCCTTGATTCTTGACTTTCTTGGGTAAGTTTCAATTTGATTGTGGTTCAAGGGATTTCGATCTTACGGGTTCACATCAAATGTCATGACATGCAATGATAATTAACTAATTGGTGTTTGAGATCCTTTAGCGGAGGACGACTCGCAGACCCCTGATCAGCACAGGGCGAGTTATGGGCCGTGACAAACGTGGTATCAGAGCCTAAGGTTGTAGTGGTTCATGGGAGATTAGGACTAGAGTACTAAGACTTAAAGAGTCGAAGGGTCAATTATTAAGTAAAACCTGTTATGGTGATTTCTTAAGTTCTAAATGTTGTTCTTTTGTAGTAATGATTTGTACTCGTTGTACAACTATGGAGTCAAACCGCTTAGACAGAGTGGAACGTATATTGGAAAGAATTATGGAGGCACTACCTTGACCCTAGAGGAGTGGGAACGAACCAATACAGCAAGATTGTCCTGGTATCCGAGGAGGCCGACAGGGTGATGACATAGATCAGTTATACCTATATAAGCAGTTTCTGGATCTAAAGCCGTTTACGTTTGATGGCACAAGAGGCCCCACATCAGTTAAGGAGTGGCTGTTGGAAATGAGAAGGATTCTCTAAATTTTTACTGTGCATAGAGGAGCAAAAAGTGGCTTATGCCACATACATGTTCAAGGGAGCGACTCATAAGTGGTGGTTGCTATAAGAAGCACGAGAACCCAATATGAGCTGGCAATGATTCATTGAAGCCTTCAAAGAAAAGCACTTCCCCCAAGAGGCTAGAGATCAAAAGATTGTCGAGTTTTTAGTCCTATAGCAGAGGGCATGACAGTGGACGACTATGAGGCCAAATTCACTGAATTGGCTAGATTTGCTCCCAACGTCATCGATGCGGAAAACCTAAAGGCACGCAAGTTTTTGGGAGGTTTGAGGTAGGCCATCAAAGATAGAGTCAGGCCCTAGCGATTGGCCATTTACAGTGAGGTATTGACAATGGTAAGGATCATAGAGCGCAGTGGGGAGGAGTACGTAAAGTGAAGAGGGAACCAGAGATCAAGGGGTTGTAGAGATAGAGGATGGGGATCCTCATTTTTCAAGCCAAGTCATGCAATACAAGGACAGGGCCTAGTCAAAGAAAGCTCAATCACTAAAGTGGGGGCACAACTAAATGCCCCACCTGCTAGAGATTTTATAAGGGACAATGCCACAAGAACAAAACACCTATTTTAGTTGTGGTGAAACTGGGCATTTCATAAGGGATTTTCCAAAGGGTGGCAAGCCCATGATCAGCTCTGCACCGACCGCATCAGCCTCCATTGCACGGCCCTAGATTAGGAATAAGGGACCAAGGAATGATCAGCCATGCCCAGGGAGGGTCTTTTCCATCACACCGATGATGTTTAGGCTACTACCTCTATGGTTGCAAGTACCCTTTCAATTTGTTCCCAACTTGCACATGTTCTATTTGATACTGGTTCTACGCATTCATTCATATCTCCCACATTTTCTACCAAGTTGAACTTAGAAGCTGAACCCCTAGGCTACATGTTGACTGTTTCAATCCCTTCGGGGGAATTACTATTGGGGAGGTAATACATAGATCATGTGAAGTATAAGTCATAGGTACCCAGTTAGTTGCCAATTTGATACCTTTAGAGATTTGTGGATTCGATGTGATCCTCGGCATGGATTGGCTAACTAAGAATAACACTACCATCAATTGTGTGGCCAAGAAAGTCCATATTCAGAATCCAGGGCAGACGGGCATCGTATTTGAAGGGACGGGAGTAGCCTCTCCGCCCTATTTTGTTTCTTCCATCCAGGCCAAACGTCTGATTTGCAAAGGATGTCATGGTTTCTTGTGTAGCATCATTGACACCCACTCACAAGAACCCACTCTAGATTAGATTCCTACTGCCAAAGAGTTCCCCGGTGTATTTTTCGATGACCTACCTAGAATGCCTGTTTATCAAGAAATCGAGTTCAACACTGACGTACTTCTTGGCACTTCACCGTACCTAAGACCCCGTACCGAATGGCACTAGTGGAGCTAAAGGAACTGAAATTGTAGCTGCAAGAGTTACTAGATAAGGGTTTTATACGACCAAGCTCTTAGCCATGGGGTGCCCCAGTGTTGTTTGTTAAGAAGAATGGTGGGACTGTGAGATTGTGCATTGACTATAAAGAGTTGAACAAAGTCTCCATAAAAAACAAGTACCCTCTACCAAGGGTAGATGATTTATTTGATCAGTTAAAAGGGGTGCAGGTCTTCTCAAAGATTGACTTGAGGTCAGGGTACCACTAATGGAAAGTCAAGCCAGCAGATGTAGAAAGTATGGCATTCAAAACTCGTTATGGGCACTATGAGTTCCTAGTGATGCCTTTTGGGGGTGACAAATGCCCCAATCGCATTCATGGACTTGATGAAC
Source organism: Nyssa sinensis (assembly GCA_008638375.1). Classification (NCBI taxonomy): domain Eukaryota; kingdom Viridiplantae; phylum Streptophyta; class Magnoliopsida; order Cornales; family Nyssaceae; genus Nyssa; species Nyssa sinensis. Next base: position 39,465,971 of record CM018031.1, read on the forward strand.
TGGGTTTTCAAGCCATATCTAGATGACTTCGTGATTGTATTCATTGTTGATATTTTAGTTTTTTCTAAGAACCAAAAAGAACTTGAAGTACATTTGAGGAAAGTTCCGCAGAAGCTACGAGAGCAGAAGTTGTATGCCAAGCTGAAAAAGTGTGAATTTTGGCTCCCCAATATCTCATTTCTGGGATATGTGAATTTTGGCTCTATTAATTGGTAAGCATTATGATGTGAACCCGTGAGATCAAAATCCCTTGAACCCACAATCAAATTGAAACTTACCCAAGAAAGCCAAGAATTAAGTCAAGATGATCTAGACCCGTTGAAGACTTGTTTCAAGAACCTCGATTTGATGAGAATGCCACAAAGGTTTTGCCTTTGATAAATTCGTAGTTCAATCAAGAACTGTAGAGTAAACTAAACAATTCTCTCTGAAGAAAGCTTTATTCACGTTCCCGTTTTTCAAAATGCGGCTACAAGTCCTTTTAAAACCCTCCATGAAACCCTAGGGCCGAATAAGGCCTACATCAATTAAAAGACACTAGCTGAACATCTTCAAGCCCAAAACATCCTAAACTACCAACTAAAGCTAATTAAAGAAATCCACTAAATGAGTTAAATAGGCCCAAACGCCTACAACCATAAAAACATAAAATAGGCTCACACGCCTATACTTAACGAAATAAAAAGTATACACAAAACCACTAGGCTATGTCGCCCCCATTTGTAGCTTGTATTACATGTATTATAACTAGTTCTTCTTCTTTCAAGCCCATCTTAAATGTTGGGGTCTTGCTCAACGAATTTGCAAACTCGGCCCAAGTGGATTACACCAATTGTTGCATTGCTTCCTTGATCCTCTTAGCTCTTAACCTTGTGATTGGCCCATCTGGAACTTGTAAGAGAACTTTAAGACTCAGTTCACCATGGTGCCCATCACATTAGTACTATGCCACCTCCAATCATTCCCATCAATGATTCGGCTCACACGGGTTGATCTAGCAAGCCTAGAATCATAGATGACTTATCTCTCATAGCCTCCCATATTGGACCCGAAGGGAGCCAATAGTCGAACCAAAGAGAAGTATGTGCCCATTTCCCACTTTGTGCTGAATTAAAGGTTTAAACCCTACTCTGAGCTTCGTCAATTTTCTCCACACCCAAGTTTAAACACCTGGACAAGTAGCCTCCCAAAGGTGCTTTTCCTTCAAAATGTTAGCTTGAATTAATGCAACCCACAAAGAGGAGCTATGAGGATCACCTAGAAGCCATAGATGCTTAGAGGCAGTAGCTTTATAACTTTTTTCTAGCTTCTTAATCCCCAATCCGCCTTCTTCTTTAAGATAAGTAACATTATCCAAGCGACCTTGGCTTTAGTAGACTTCAAATCTACTTCGGACCAAAGAAAAGCCCTCATAATCTTCTCAATTTTTCGGATAATCATCTTTGGGAGCGCAAAATGCGTAGTCCAATAAACCTACATGCTGAAAATAACAGACTTGATGAGTTGTAATCGGCCCGCAAAGGAAAGACACTTAGAAGTGCAGGCTTTAACTTTGTACACAATCTAATCAACCAACACCTTGCAATCAATTGCCTTTAACTTGGAGAAAATCAGTGGAAAACCCACTCCTTCCATAATATCATGCTTGCCTCATTCGGATTCAATGCCTCTAATGGGCGGTAACCCACTCGGCATCTCCTCTAAAAATACATCCTCAAACTCCTGCAAAAAGAAATAGCCACACTAGGAAAGAAATTGGTTAGTTTCATCAAGTTTAGAATAAGATTCTTTGTAAACAAGAAAAATCAAAGGTTGATCTACTAAGAAGGCCCTTTTAACCTCACTCTTTTTTGCATAAAAACTCATCTTTGCCTTTCTTTTTCTCTCTACAAGTTCTTTTTCTTTTTTGCATCGTGGCTCCACTCTTTTCTTTATTCTCAGCCACCTCTCTATTTTTTTTTTCACTCTCTTTTTCTTAAGGTTTCGGCCTCACCCTTTCTTTTTAGCTCAGTCTTACTTTTTAGCTTCAGTTGGACCTCATATACCTATTTTGGGGTTAAAGGAGCAAGCTTGATTGTTTTTTCCATCCTTCACAAAGCTGTATCTATTCCTAAACCTGTCATGAATCACCTTCCTATCATACTGCCAGGGCCTCCCTAATAGAATATGGCCAACATGCATAGGAACTACATCACAAAGCACCTCATCACTATACCTCCCAAAGGTAAACGCAACCAAAACCTGTTTATTGACCTTGACCTCCTCTACATTAGCCCGAATCATAGCCACCTCCATCTCCTTATAGTACTCCTCTACACTCCTAGTCCATTGTGTAAGGTTTTGTAATTTTTGGTAGAGGTGTCTATAATGGAGGCTAGGTACAAATCTCCGCCTCATGAGAGGTTTCAACTCACCCCATGTTTCTACTAGTCTCTTATAATTCCTCCTATTGGTCACCAATTGATCCCACCAAATAATTGCATAATCAATGAACTCAGTTCCCGCCAGCTTCACCTCCTTCTCCTCTGAATAATGGTGACAATAAAAAATCAACTCTATTTTCTTCTCCCACTCTAACTAAGCTTCAGGGTCATTCCTACCTTGGAAAGAGGTAGTTTCACTTTGATGCTCCCAAGGCTCCCATCCACCCCATCTCGCTCCCTTGGATTTCTCCTATGTCCTCTTCCGTGCCTACCTCCTCTAGGTCTTTCCATTCCACCCTTTCCAACTTCAGATGCTAGGTCTTCCTCAGCCTCATCATCTTCTTCGTTCTCATACTCATTTTCAATGATAGGCTCATGTCTCCTTCTATTTTGCCCACCTTGCAGATTTCTAATCACGGCCTCTTGCTGATCCATCCTATCCCTCATCTCCCCCAACTCCAAATACAGCCGTTCAAACTGTTGTTGCATTGCCTGCGAAACACAGAATTAGTTAGCCGCCTCCTCCTTAGGTGTTGTGTCACTTCTATCAAACATTTTTAATGCCCAGAAAAACAAGGATGTTGGTGGTAAAAAAAAAACCTCACACACTCCCTTACATGTTTACGCTCAAATATTGTCACACCACTCGTGTTTCACTCTTTTGGGCTTTTCCAATACTATTCTCACCCACTCTTGCCTTTTACCTTACCTATTTTCCCTTTCAAGTTCCTGAAGAAGAAATTGCACTAAGAAACAATAAGGAATAGATTCAAGATTCAAGAAACAAGAAGGAATAAAATGACACAGATCTCAAGGAATTGTACAAGGAGAAGAGCAATTAGGAAACAAGATACTAAAGATGATATAGTCGACCCCTTTGAAGATAAGGATCAATCAACACCAAAGCACTTCAATTTTTGGATTGCAAAGTATATCAAACAGCCATTTCAGGAAAAAAAAAAAACTTGTCTTTTTTTTTTTTTTAATACAGATTCGGTCACAAGCAACAACAATAATTGCAAATTCTAAAAATTGATCTGATTTCAACAACAAGAAACTGACATAGAAGGAATCAAAATAAAGATTATAGATATGAAAATTATAGATCTGTAATTTAATGCAAAGATTCGTGTAATCAATTAAAGAATTCACAAGTCTGAACTCTTGAATCAAATAAACGAGTAGTCAATTGTGAGGATCACAGATCTGAATTCAATCACACGAAATTAACAAGAATGCAGAAGGAATTGCAAATCAGAATAGAAAAACCTAGAACACACCTAACACAAAACCCACATGCAAGAATTAAAAAGGATAAATTAGACCTGATTTGGAGTCTGAGCTCTGATACCAAATGATGTGAACTCGTGAGATCGAAATCCCCTGAACCTTGAATCAAATTGAAACTTACCCAAGAAAGCCAAGAGTCAAGTCAAGATGATCTAGACTCGTTGAAAACTTGTTTCAAGAACCTAGACTTGATGATAACGCCGCGAAGGGTTTGCCTTTGATAAGTTCGTAGTTCAATCAAGAACTTGTAGAGAAAACTAAAAAATTCTCTATGAAGAAAGCTTTATTCACATTCCCGCTTTTCAAAATGCGGCTACAAGTCCCTTTAAAACCCTCCATGAAACCCTTGGGCCAAATAAGGCCTACATCAATTAAAAGACACAGGCTAAACATCTTCAAGCCCAAAACATCCTAAACTAGCAACAGAAGCTAATAAAAGAAATCCACTAAATGAGTTAAATAGGCCCAAGTGGCTGTAACCATAAAAACATAAAATAGGCCCACACGCCTATACTTAACGAAATAAAAAGTCTACACAAAACCACTAGGATATGCCGCCCCCATCTGTAGCTTGTATCACATAAATTAAAGCTAGTTCTTTTTCTTTCAAGTCCATCTTGAATGTTGGGGTCTTACTCGACGAATTTGCAAACTCAGCCCAAGTGGATTGCACCAATCATTGCATTGCTTCCTTGATCCTCTTAGCTCTTAACCTTGTGATCGGCCCATCTGGAACTTGTAAGGGAACTTTAAGACTTAGTCCACCATGGTGCCCATCACGTTAGTACTATGCCACTTCCAATCATTCCCGTCAATGATTTGGCTCACACGGATTGATCTAGCAAGCCCAGAATAAAAGATTATTCTATCTCTCATAGCCTCCCATATTGGACCCAAAGGGAGCCAATAGTCGAACCAAAGAGAAGTATGCTGCCCATTTCCCACTTTGTGCCGAAGTAAAGGTTTAAACCCTACTCTAAGCTTCATCAAAATGTTAGCTTGAATCAATGCAACCCACAAAGAGGAGCTATAAGGATCACCTAGAAGCCATATATGCTTACAGGCAGTAGCTTTATTACAGTCTTCTAGCTTCTTAATCCCCAATCCGCCTTCTTCTTTAAGATAAGTAACATCATCCCAAGCTACCTTGGCTTTACTAAACTTCAAATCTGCTCCGGACCAAAGAAAAAGCTTCATAAGCTTCTCAATTTCCCGGATAATTTTCTTTGGGAGCACCAAATGCATAGTCCAATGAACCTACATGCTGAAAATAATGGACTTCATGAGTTGTAATTGGCCTGCAAAGGAAAGATACTTAGAAGTCCGATCAACCAGCACCTTGCCATCAATTGCCTTTAACTTGGAGGAAATTAGTGGAAAACCCACTCCTTCCATAATATCATGCTTGCCTTGCGTAGAAACTCCCGGGAAGAAGATGTTGCTCTTTGCCTCATTCATATTTAACCTCGAGAATTCAGTATATTCTTCAATGGAATGGCAGCTTTCAAGATAGTAGCTGAGTTGAGATCCCCACGACAAAACCACATAAGATCATCTGCAAAGCACAAATGAGTGCTTTTAGGCTGCTTGCATCTCCAATGGTACTTAAACGTCGTATCTTGATCAACTTTCTGCTTCAGCGTTATAGAGAAAACCTCCATAGCAATGACAAACAAGTAGGGAGAGAAAGGTGGCCTAGATCCGAACAAGTAAGCCTCATCATTGCAGGGAATGAGTGGAGGTGGCCTAGTGCTAACTGTCACCACTTAATGGAGCTTAAGCGCTCTATTTCCCCAAGGTTTACTCCAAGTCAACATACGATGGACGGGCCACCTTTCTGGAGTGTTCTCTACGAATTCAGCTTAGCATGCGACTCGGGTCTCTAGGCCTCAAGTTTCATGGTGGAAGCTGGTGTGGTTCTCTCATGCTATCCCCAGATGCAGCTTCATCCTTTGCTTAGCCATTCGGGAGAGGCTTACTACTCAAGACCGTGTTTTGCTATTTTGAAGCGACCTTAAAGTGAAATGTGTTTTTTGTGGGCAGCCTTTGGAAGACCATGCTCACCTCTTCTTTGGTTGTCATTTCACTTTTGAATTATAGCCTCACTTTAAAGCAAAGTGTAATCTGAGTTGGTCCCCTCACCCCTGGCAAGACACAATTCAATAGGCCACTCAAACGCTGAAAGGGAAGTCGGCTCAAGGCGATATCAGTAAGTTGGTTCACTCTATTTGGCTTCAGTGGAATCGGCAGTGTTTAAAGAATGAATCAAGAACTAAAGATCAGCTTACTGAGGGTATTAATCTGATAGTGCAAAGCAAGTTGATTGAGGACCATAGCCTTAGTCGTTTTCTGCTGGATGAATATCTGTTATTGCGATGGGATTTGAATTTGAACAATTAGTTGTTGGTTTGGTCTTTTGTTTGGTGGGTTAGAATGATGGGCAATCTTGCTGAAGGCCTTCCCTCCTTTTCCTACATGTTCTTGTCTTGTTCTTTTGTCTGTTGTGTAGCTCTTTATTTTCAAGCTTTGTTTTGTTCCTCTTGTATATCTCTCTTTTGGTTATAAATTTTTACTTACCAAAAAAAAAGCCGAAACAACAAGATTGTCCTCAAAAATGAAAAATTGAGTTTTATAATGGCCTTTTTTTTCTCGAAATCAACATCCAAAATTGCCTTTGGCCATTTAGATGGCTAGATCTCAAAGAAATACATGACATGTCACATCCTGCACCCCACCCTACGCGGATGCGAAAGATGTGATGCCAGTTAGCCGCCTTGCCAGTCTCCGACCGACAATGCGACCAACCAAAGGCAAACTTCTGAACCTTACGATGAATTGCATTCCAAATGTAGGGTCAGAATAGCGAAAATTAAAACCTTTTTATCTCAGGAACGCAACTCATCAATATACCACAATTAGAGGTATGTACCATAGAGCAAGTCTATAATCAAACAATTAATAACTCTAAGCCACAAATCACATCCACAACCAGACATAGAACACAGAGCATATCTAATCCCGCTGGAATACCATTACCATGAGCCATGTCCCTACATATCTCTAGTACATGGATAAGTCAACTATATCATCACACTCACCTGAATAGCTAGAGTCAACCCATCAGAACCCAAGTCTCCACATTTTATTGCCATCAGATCTTCACTTGGGAATGCCTTTCAGTCTACACGAATCCTGTCCTTGTGCTTTCTAATCCAATGGAGTTATATCCTGAAAAATGTTAAATAAATGGAATGAGCTTAAACAACCTCAGTGAGTAACATAGGTTCCTGCCATGGGTTTCAAAACCAGTTCATATATATATGCATGCTCAAATGCAGCTCAGAGAGAACAATGCAACTCAAGTAGAACAGATACAGCTCAAATAGAATAAATATAGCTCAAAGTGCCTGAACCTTCCCCAGGCAGTGTGGGATGCCGCACAAGATAATCCGTCAATCACCCACCCCACACATGGAGGCCCGCGTCCCTACAGCACACTACCGGTTGGGGTCGGTATCAGAGCGGAACAGATAGGATTGAGCGGATGCTGAGTTCTGGGCGTCCCACAGAGCCAGCTATCCATCTACTAATATACTCAATCTCGTGGGCCCAAGACTCACATAACAAGATAAATACAAATCAGACTCCAATAGCGTAGACAAGTTAGAACAACGGACTCCAACAAAATCAGAACAGAAGACATCAAGAAGCAAAATAGGATCATGCCACATGTAATGCAGTGAAAAGAGTATGCATTAAAACAGTACAGTGTATAAAATAGTTCAGCATGTAAAGCAGTTTAGGTGGTATAGAAAATATACACCAAGTCAGGTGTCTGAGTTACTCACAAACTTATGCTTATCTCTATTCACAGATATCCCCCAGATGCGTTTGGTACCTCCATGCATATCCTCAATAATCATCATCCTGAATAATCATCATTAATTATAGATAAGTCAGAATTTAACCGTTCACGACTTATTCATCATCTTAGGCGCCTACTGGATTACCTAAGATAACCTAATAGCCTAATACCCTCGTATTAGGTTTCATCTGGGGTTATTACATTCCTTAATTAAGCTTAGCGGCTATCAAGATTATAAGCTAAGTCATTTGGACTCTAATTATTATCTATTAAGTACTCAATTAATCTTTATGCGAGGCATTACAATTTTGCTAGGCACAAAACTAAATTTATCATTACATTTAGACCTTAGATTCAATATAATTTCTATATTAAATATTTGCCGGCTGCTTATAAATCTTGGATTTTAATATTAATTCCATGCCCTTCAGTTTGACTCTTTAGACCAAACCAACACCAAGGTTACGGTTGCCATCTACTCTTTGTTTTTCCTGCGTATAGGCTCAGTTCAGATCAATTCACGTTTAGACGTGATTTGATTGGAACCCCCATACAGCACATAATGTCACCCAATAGCTAAACATTATACTCAAATTAATAGTTGAACTATATTCAAGTCAAGGGCTGAACTATATTCAACCTATCACATATTCTAGTTTTCCAACAGATCCCATAACTAAAATGTAATTCTATTAGAGATAGTAAATTCAGGAATTAAGTTTCATACCTACTGGTTCTGCCGTCCGGATTGCACTCTACCATTATTCCTATTCATTTTCTTACTCCTGTTGCAGCTCTGCCATACAATCACAACTCCCATAGCAGTAGCCTTAATTGGAAACGGAAATTGGAAACGGCAGAACAGAGGAATCCGATAACCGCAACATTCATACGCAAATCACCAAATCCAGCCGCTTCCAACAGCTTCTCTGCACACCGACTCTCTCTCAATTTAAACCAAAACAAATCAAGCTATTGCTCCTCCAATTCAGCACCACTACCAACAACATAATTTAGACAATTCATCAAAACACCCTATGAGACCATGCCTTAATCCGAGCTGCTGTAACCAAACCTTCACAACAGAATCCTCTTTCACTAACACGCTACACAAACACAAACACAAAAATATATATATATATATATATCTGCAAATTCCCATCATCAATTACACTACTCCAGGAATCGCCAAAACCCATTCAACGGAACAATCGCCATTGCACTTCCGTCCCCCTTGCACCGCTTTACAAACACACACATATACACATACCCCTGCTGCACCGCACCCTCTACAATTTCTCTCCAGCAGCGCCGTCACACACACCCATCAACCAATCATCGTCACACTCTGCTTCTATCAAACTGGTGACTTAGGTCGAATCGATGTCCAACAGTGTGAACAGGCAGCGAAGACGAGACGACTGCTGCTGCGCTACTGTTGTGCGCTGCTATTGTCGTTCCCTTCTTTGCACAGCAACATAACCACACCAACACACATATAGCCAATTCCTTAATTTTTTACTGCACCACACTGCCGCAACATCGTCATCGCCCCCTATCGCAACTCCAGTAGCAACCACATACCCAATTCCGAGCCACAACAGTCACCGTTCACTCGCAATATCATCATCCAATGATCAATCAACCACTGCATTTATGTCTCCCTACGATTTCTATTTCTTCCCAAACACGAAGAGATGAGACGATGGTGGTGACGATGAGAAGGATGTGAGAGCGAGAGAGATGTGAGTTACCCTTCAACACCCGAGGTGCCCAAAAAATGAATAAACAATAAATCTACAAGCACTGGAAATCGGCGCAGCTCTTCTCTCCCTCTGTTTTTCCTCAATTTCTCTCTTTCCCTCATTCTCTGTGTACAGCCGTCTATGTATATCTATATGACAGGAACACTCTAGAATTCCTTCCACTTTGTCCACCTTCTTCAAGAAGCTTCCCCTCTTATCAATTGCTTCGGCTGAAGCTAGAACCTTCCACACACTCTCCTTTTTATTATTATTATAAAATATACTTCTATATATTTTCTTTTTATATAACTACATTAATATTTTATTTCATAAAATATTATGTTATAAGTTGCAGGTAAATTTGTCGCAAAGTTGGAACTCGGTTCATTATTATTTATTTTACCAATTTTAAGTCACCGTTCGTGTCTTATATTTTATTTATTTTATTCGCATAATAAATTTTTCTATATCAATTCCATTTATCCATATCGGCACTCGATCGGCTGGGTTAATTAATTTCCCGAGCATTTATTATTTTTAGTAGTCTAGATTAATTTTATATTTTCTAATAATTAATCCAATCATGGTTTATGGTATTTTGGGTTATCTCGAACTATCAATGTCACTGAACCTACTTTTATTAGGTCAGAATATAATCTGAGTCATGTCAAACTTTGGGAGTATTACATGACATGTCTATATAATTTGTGTAAAGTGGATAACAGAGCGCTAAGCTATGGAAGTTTGAATACGGTACCAAAATAGCGAAATTTGCCTTAAAAATGAAAAATTATGGCTTATAATGGTCTTTTTCTCAAAACAAGCATCGAAAACAGCCTACAACCATTTTTTATGCCTAAATCTCGAAAGAATACATGAAATGCATACATAATTTGCGCAAAGCAGATATCAGAGCGCCGAGTTATGGATATTTCAATCCGCAACTAAAACAGCAAAATTTACATCAAAAATAAAAATTAAGTCTTACAATGGCCTTTTTGCTCAAATAAAGCACCGTAAACTGCCCTCGGCCATTCCAATGGCTCAATCTCGAAGAAATACATAAAATACATATATAATTTGCGTAAAGTGGATAACATAGTGCAAAGTTATAGTTTTTTGAATCCGTAGCCAAAACACAGATTTTCCAAAAAACTGAATAATTGTGGCTCATAATGGCCCTTTTTTAATTCAATCAATCATTGAAAACCGCTTTTGGCATTTATGGATCGCTAGATCTCGAACAAATACAAGAAATGCACATATAATTCGCGTAAAGCGGATAATAGAGGAACAAGTTATCGCTATTTGAATCTGTTGCCAAAACAGCAAGATTTTCCTCGAAAATGAAAAACTAATGCTTATAATGGCCTTTTTTCTCAAACTAGGAGTCAACAACCGTCGGCCATTTACATGGCCAAATCTTGAAGAAAAATATGAAACGATGTATATTTCGCGTAAAGTGAATAATAGAGCGCCATGGTTGTTTGTATCCGAAGCCAAAACAATGAGATTTTTCTCAAAAAAAGTAGAATTGAGGCTTATAGTGGCCTTTTTTCTTAAACTAGGTGTTGCAAATCGCATTCGATCATTCAGATGGCTAGATCTTAAAAAATATAAGAAATGCATGTATAATTCGCGTAAACCGGATAACATAGGGCCAAGTTGTAGCTATTTAGGGAGAGATGAGAGCTTCTCACTCTAAACTTTCTTTCTCTCTCTAGTTTTCTTGCATTCTCTTGGCATTTATGGCTTCCAAAGAGCCATTAAATGCGAAGATTAATGCTCTTCAAGCTACCAAGGATGGTTCTCATTCATTGCAAGTTAAGGATGGAATTTTCTAGATAACTGCTCTCATTCTTCTAATGGTAGAATTTGTTTGGGTGGGATGACAATTCTCTACAAGTGGATCCTCTTGGCTCTTCTGCTCAGTGCCTCCACTGCCATGTTCATATTCGTGGCTTGAATATTTATGGTTATAACACTACTTTGGAGTGTAAGAATCTTTGAAGGGATCTTGCTGATGTGAACCCGTAAGATCGAAATCCCTTAAACCCACAATCAAATTGAAACTTACCCAAGAAAGCCATGAATCAAGTCAAGATGATCTAGACCCATTAAAAACTTGTTTCAAGAACCTAGATTTGATGAGCACACCACAAAGAGTATGCCTTTGATAAGTTCGTAGTTCACTCAAGAACAAGAAGAGAAAACTGAAAAATTCTCTATGCAAAATGTTTCATTTACATTCGTAGCCTCCAAATTGCGGCTACAAGTCCTTTTAAAACCCTCCATGAAACCTTAGGGCGAAATAAGGCCTACATCAATTAACAGACATGGGTTGAACATCTTTAGGCCCAAAGCGTCCTAAACTACGGGCTATACTTAAAACATAAAATAGGCCCACACGCCTATACTTAATGAAATAAAAAGTCTATATGAAACCACTAGGCTATGCCGCCTCCCTCTGTAGCTTGTATCACATGGATTAAAGTCGGTTCTTCTTCTTTCAAGCCCATTGTGAATGTTGGGGCCTTGCTCGATAACTCGGCCCAAGTGGATTGCACCAATCCTTGCATTGCTTCCTTGATCTTCTTAGCTCTCGACTTAGTGGTTGGCCCATTTGGAACTTGTAAAGGATCTTTAAGACTCGGTCCACCATGATGCCCATCATTCCCCCTCTTCGCAAAAAGATTCAAACTCGAATCATCACCTGCATCAAAGGGAGAAAGATCATAAACATTGAAAGTAGTAGAGCCATTACACTCACCTGAAAGATCCACTTTATAAGCAGTATCATTAATTTTCTCAAGGATTGGGAAAGGTCCATGTACTTGAGGATGCAATTTAGTTCTTCTATCGGCTGAGAATCTTCCTTTGGGCATGTGAACCCAAACCCAATCTCCAGGTTCAAAGATGACATGCCTTTGCCCTTTATTGGCTTGGGAAAGAAACTTTTCATTCACCTGCGCAATTTGAAGTTGTATCATTTCATGAATTGACTTCACCAATTGGGGCTTCCTATGGCCATCCGAACTACTCCTTTCATCAATAGGTAATGGCATCAAATCTAAAGGAGTATGTGGATTAAACCCATAAACAATTTCAAAGGGAGAATAAGTAGTAGTATGCATAGTCCTATTATATGCAAACTCTATAAATGGCAAACAGTCCTTCCAAGTTTTAAAATTCTTTTGAATGACAGTGCATAAGAGTTGAGTTAGAGTCCTCTTAACTACTTCAGTTTGTCCGTCAGTTTGTGGATGACAAATGGTGGAAAATAAAAGCTTGGTACCTTATTTTCCCCACAAAACCATTCAAAAGTAGCTAAGGAACTTAACATCCCTATCAGAAACAATACTCCTAGGTATACCATGGAGTCGCACTATTTCCTTGAAAAATAAATCAGCTATGTTTGTAGCATCATCTATTTTATGGCATGGAATAAAATGTGCCATTTTACTAAATCTGTCCACGACCACAAAAATAGAATCTGTACCTTTTTTTGTCCCAGGCAGCCCCAAAACAAAGTCCATAGATATGTCTATCCATGGCTCACTAGGAACGGGTAAAGGTGTATACAACTCATGTGCAAAAACCTTAGATTTGGCCTTTTTACATGTGATGCACCTACCATATATACGAGTGACGTCTCTTCGCATCCTAGGCCAAAAGAAATGTTCATGTAAAATTTCTAAGGTTTTCCTGACACCAAAGTGCCCCATTAATCCTCCACCATGTGCCTCACGCACCAATAATTCACGCATTGAATAATTTGGCACACAATTTGCTTTCTTTAAATAAATAACCATCATGCTTGTAAAACTTACCAAATGTCGCTTAATCACATGCCATATATACATCAGAAAAATCAGCGTCAATGGGATACATGTCTTTCACATATTCAAACCCAAGCATTTTAGCACTCATAGAAGTAAGAAGTACATACCTCCGCGATAAAGCATCAGCAACATATTCTCCTTACCTTGCTTGTAACGGATGACACAAGGAAAGGTGTCGATGTATTCCATCTATCTAGCATGTCTCTTATTTAATTTACCTTGACCCTTGAGATGCTTCAATGATTCATGATCGGTGTGGATCAGAAACTCCTTAGGCCAAAGGTAGTGCTGCCATGTCTTTAGAGCGCGAACCAGTGCATAAAGTTCTTTGTCATAAGTGGGTTAATTCAAGGCCGCCCCACTTAGCTTCTCGCTGAAGAAGGCTATGGGCCGCCTATCCTGCATCAAAACGACTCCAATTTTTATTCCTAAGGCATCACATTCAATCTCAAAAGTTTTGTTAAAATTAGGTAATGCTAACACAAGTGCAGAACATAATATTTCTTTAATATTAGCAAATGCATTCGCTTGATCAATCCCCCAATGAAATCCAACATTCTTTTTAATTATTTCAGTGAGTGGTGCAGCAATAGTGCTAAAATCCTTAACAGAACACCTATAAAAACTAGCTAAACCATGAAAGCTTCTTACCTCAGTGATGCCTTTAGGCGTTGGCCACTCTTTGGTGGCCTTGACTTTCTCTTCATCCACCTCAATACCTTTTGTACTAACAACATAACCAAGAAAAACAAATTTTTCCATACAAAAGGTACATTTCTTAAAATTAGCATACAACTTTTCACATCTCAACACATCGAACACACATCTAAAATGGTCAATATGTTCATCTAAGTTCTTGCTGTAAACTAGGATATCATCAAAGTACACGACTACAAGTTTGCATAGGAATGCACGCAATACATGGTTCATTAATCTCATGAAACTACTAGGCGCATTTGTAAGTCCAAATGGCATAAACAACCATTTATAAAGTCCATATTTAGTCTTAAAAGCAGTTTTTCATTCATCTCTCTCTTTCATTCTAATTTGATGGTATCCACTTTTAAGATCTGTTTTACTAAAAATACATGAGCCATGCAATTCATCAAGCATATCATCTAATCTAGGAATGGGATGACGATACTTTACCGTAATATTGTTGACCACTCTGCAATTAACGCACATCCTCCAAGTCACATCCTTCGTTGGCACTAGTAGCATTAGTACTACACATGGGCTCATGCTCTCTCTCACAGACCCCTTGGTCATCAAATCTTCAACTTGGCTTCGAATCTCCTTTGTTTCCTCCGGATTACTCCTGTAGGCGGGTCACTTTGGAATAACGGCTCCAGGTACGAAATCAATTTGATGTTCAATCCCTCTAACGGGCGGGTAACCCACTCAGCATCTCTTTTGGAAATGAACCCTCGAACTCCTCTAACACAGAAACAACCACACTAGGAAGAGATTAGTTTGTTCATCAAGATTAAAATAAGATTCTGATGGGCACCATGGTGGACCGAGTCTTAAAGATCCTTTACAAGTTCCAAAGGGGCCAATCACAAGGTCGAGAGCTAAGAAGATCAAGGAACCAATGCAAGGATTAGTGCAATCCACTTGGGCCAAGTTATCGAGCAGGACCCCAACATTCAAGATGGGCTTGAAAGAAGAAGAACCAACTTTAATCCATGTCATACAAGCTATAGAGGGGGGCGGCATAGCCTAGTGGTTTTGTGAAGCCTTTTTATTTCGTTAAGTATAGGCATGTGGGCCTGTTTTATGTTTTTATGGTTGGAGACATTTTGGTCACTTTAACTCATTTAGTGGATTTCTTTTATTCGTTTTAGTTGGTAGTTTAGGATGTTTTGGGCCTGAAGATGTCCAACCCATGTCTTTTAATTGATGTAGGCCTTATTCGGCCCTAGGGTTTCATGGTGGGTTTCAAAAGGACTTGTAGCCACAATTTGGAGGCTAGAACATGAATGAAGCTTTTTGCATAGAGAACATTTTAGTTTCCTCTTCTTGTTCTTGAGTGAACTACGAACTTATCAAAGGCATACCCTTTGTGGCGTTCTCATCATCTTGACTTGATTCTTGGCTTTCTTAGGTAAGTTTCAATTTGATTGTGGGTTTAAGGGATTTCAATCTTACGGGTTCACATCATTTGGTATTAGAGCTCAGACTCCAAATCAGGTCTGATTTATCTTTTTTTAATTCTTGCATTTGGTTTTCTGTCTTAGTCGTGTTCTAGGTTTGCCTATTCTGAGCAGCGAATTGTTCATCATTCTTTTTTTTTTTTTTTTGGTGGGTAAAAGAAATATATAGAAGAAAAGAAAATACAAGATCAAGAGGGCATACCCTCGAACAAGCTAGAGAGAAGGGAGGCCTTCTACAGGCAGAAGAGCTCCCGCCCCATAGCTACAAAAAGAAAACATACAAACATTACTCTTTAAAAATGCTACTTGGGACAGACCAAATACACTGAAGATGCCTATTGGAGTTTGAGTTCACAATCCCTTTAGAGGTAGTGAGCTTGCCCCGGATCATATCTTGGGTTTGAGCTATGATAGCCTGAGGGTTTTTCTTAACCATGGTGAATAATCTGCTATTTCTTTCACGCCAAATGTTATAGACCGTGCAAGCTAGGGTAAGCTTGCCTATAATTGAGGAGAATTTTTTACCTTTGAATGTGTTGCTGGCCCAAAGAACAATCTACTACCAGTCCCCAGTTGGGCTTTGAAATCCACTTTTGGAAAGCAAATAGGACCATATGTTGGAGGAGAAGGGACACGAAAAGAAAAGATGGCTGTGACTCTCGTTCTCCCTTAAGCAAAGAAGGCATCTAGGATCATGGCCAGGTGGTGAACAAAAGAGGAGATCCTTGGTACTTAAACTCTGACGAATAGCCAACCATAGAATAAATCCAACACGAGGAATAGCTTTTGGATGCCAAATAAGCTTCCACCAGTGGACCTGGGGGTTACAACTTCTCAGGGTATCCCAAGCTGAACTGATGGAGAAATCCCTATTGGAAGAGGCGGTCCAGATCGCCTTGTCTTCCTGGAGGGGGAGAGGAAGAAGGTTTGTAGGCATGCCATGTTTAAGTTCAAGCAGATGAGGAGAGTTAGCAGGAGGCCAATTCCAATGATGATCCAAAATGATAGAACCAACTTTAGCATATCTCCCAAGACCTGAATCATAGATAACCCTTTCTCCCATGTTGTCATATATGGAGCCATTGGTGTCACGACCCGAAACCCACCCTATGCGGATCTCGTGTCGCGGGGCCGACCCGAAAGCCGTCCCTACTTTTTCCATTCCTGTATCATAGTACTAATATGCAAAGTACTAAAACCTCAAAACAATAACAGCGGAAGTCTTATCAGTAATAATACATCAGCGGAAGTCTTTCAATACACAATGTTAGCGAAAATCTTTACAATACATAATATGGTTCTACATAAACAAAATAAGAACCCAACATGACCAGCACCCGAGGGTGGTGAATACATGGGAGAACTAAAACATAAACTGATCCATTTCCTTAAATGTCCTTCTACGTCTTTAGACTCCTACCAGGGTCTCGCGGCATCAGTACCTGAAATGGGGGTGAGGAGGGTGGAATGAGCTACAAGAGCCCAGCAAGTAAATACAGATCTCCGACACTGGTATCGAGGATCATAAAAGAATATGAATCCAAGAATAAGGATATGATAGCCAATCATAAGAAATAAGATGCTATGATAGCCAATGGGCACAGTTGCTATAAAGGCCAATAAACAATAGAACACAATGTACAATTAGGAGTAAGGGACATAACATCAACATGAAACACTTAACATGTGAACAGTGGCGAATGAACAGTAGGTTCACAATGTGTAATCAGTAGGAATGGCATAACAATGTTCTGGAATTCTCAACGATAATACAATAACAAGAAGGTACTGCCATTATAATTGATCACAATAAATCAATAAGGAATATCTCGCAATACAAGATAATCACAAGAACAATGTAACTCAACAATTTTTAGTTGAGCAATCATATAAGAGATGCTTTTATTCTGTGTCAGGGCTTGATTTGCCCTCGGTCTTTGGGGGCCCGGTTTACCCCCTTCAGTGCATTCCAGTGTATGGCCATATGTCCGTTCACGGACTCGACCCGAAGGTCTTCAGTGTATTTAAAAGCATCGGATGGATATTGTGACTGAGCACAAATCCAGTATACATAAACATTTCATGATCATAAATGATTCCATAGGGGTATATAAAAATGGAATATCATCAATTCAATGGAAACATAACAATAGGCATTTCAAAGCACGGTTCAACATGATAACAATGGTACAACAATAAATCAATGTCCACCAGATAGAACAATATCACATTGTGGAGACAATAACATCAGATACGCTCAGGAGTACAAGTTTGGCAGTAAAAGAATGAACTTGGCTTGATAACACCACATGGAAGAGAAAGGGTATCTACTTACCTCTAATGCATTGCTAACTCAGTCTCCTGTAGGTTTTCTTTTTCCCGTTGAGTTCCCTATATATCAGTAAATACATTTCAGAATAATTTCTATTCACCAAATTCTATGCCTTGCTATGATCAGTATTTCTAATACTTATTTAGAATTTTATATGTCTGTTGTTCTCGGAACCTCTTTTCATAATTTTGACATTACCAATGGATTCGGAAGGTTCAGAATAATAAAAATTCGCTAATTATTTAATTCAATCAGAGTCCATTTGACTCACCTATGAAGCAGGGGTATTTTGGTCATTTTTACAAGTTGTAACTTTTTGGGACTCCGTCTCGTGAAACGGACCTCACCATTGAACTCAAAGCATCCGAGATAATAAAAATTGACTATTCATTTGCCCTATTTGGACCTCGTTTGACCCACTTTTGAGTCAGGGATATTTTTGTAAAATTTACATTTTTCTGTTGGGCCTTAGTGGAATTATTCAAAACATTTGGGGTCATAATGTAAATAGCCAGAGTTGCGGTCTGAACCATTGGGTTCACTGACTAGAAACCCTAACCGATTCGGTTCTTCACTGAACCAAACGGTTCAGTTAAATTTAGAGAACCGGATTAACATATCCAATTCTCTCACCTTATCCACGGTTTGAACAACTCCAATCCAATTTCAATCCCTTATACCCGTGACCAAACAAGCCCAATCCCATTTAATTTCAAACCCAAAACGACACAGCTTCGGTTAACCGTTTATGTCCGGTCGGGTACCGACCCGATCCAACCCAGACCCGTTTCTTTTAACCCGGTAGACCCCCCCCCGATTTTCCGATCATCTCCCTCACATCTCCGGTGAACTGTATTAGGGTTCCGTCACCATCTCCGGTGACGGCAACCTAAATCCGATGGTTTTCAAACCTATTTTCAATGCAGTTTTATTCCCCTTTTCATGTAGAATATATTTATAACTTTAGTTTTCCATTTAGCCTTTGGATTCTTCACGAAATAGAGCTTAATCATCTCCGGCCGAATCTCCGGCCATATGATTTTTCTTATTTTCCCTATGATTTCTTCATCATTTTTCATTCTTCCTTCTCCATTTAGTTTTCTGCATGCATAAGGATAGTTTTCATAAACTTTTAAACAAGTTTTAACCATAGAATTCATGGAACCCGATTATCCTCCCGTACCTGCAACTCTAATTTTCTCTATGGTTTCTACACCATTTAATATGATTCCTTTTGCATTTAAAAGCTAATACTATGCTTATCAAGACCCTATAATCATATATAAGCTTTATGCTTTAAATCAAAATAACAGAACTGAAATCAATTACCTGGGTTTCGGATTTTGAGCTCACTGTGACTCTCCCACCTTTCTGTTTCTGAACCAATCTCTCTCCCTTCTTCTCCTCTTGAGTTCCTGACCTTTCTTTCCTTTTCTAACCTCTCATCTCTCAAACCCGTATACATATATATATGTATACCAAACACTCACCTCTTCTCTCTCTACCTTATCTTTCTCTCTTCCCATCTCTTTCTTCAGTCCCTTTAACCGATCCCCAGTCGGTGGCCCTTGCCACCTGTAGCTGCGGTGGCAGCACACCCGAGCACCCAAGACACCTCACTCAATTTCTCATATAATATATATATATATATATATTTACACATATTATTTCATTTACCATATATATATTTATATAGCTGTACTCAATTTACATATATGTATGTATTCATGAGATCACTTTAATACATTATCATGCATACATATTCATATATATATATATATATATATATCCATTTAATTATGCAACATAACTTAAAACAATTCGGGTTTTATTATTGTATCGACTTACCCCGATATTTGTGCCGTACCCCGGGTCGGGGTATTACATCCTTACCCCCTTAAAAATAAGTTTGTCCGCAAACTTAATGATTCTAACTCGGTGGTTTTCGTGGTTCCTCTAACATCACAATATAACTTAAATAGGCTGTTACATTAACTAAATAAAGATTTTCTGCTGAGAATCAAGTTTTACTGTCACGTTAGATCAAGTTTTACAGTCACATCAGATCAAGTCTCACTGTCACATTTGTAACTGTACTATCTTCTTTATAATTCCACGTATACTTCGAAACCTTCCCATGAAACACAATTTCCTTCCTATGATTCTTTTCGGCTTTTGTAATTTAAGATTTCTTCTGATGAAGGAAATTTTAAAATTTCCAAACGTAGCTTGACAAAACTCTATCCATTCAGTCTACTAATATATCTAGGGTATATGTATCATTTGAAATGATATTATGTGGAACTCATAGAGTTCACATCGGCTTCTATGTATCATTTCCTCTACAATCAACCTATTATTCTATTAATCGTTCCTTGACCTCAAGTCAGCTATGTAAGAGTATTTGTATCCCTAGTCCATATTTCACATGTCCTGTATCTAACACGTTTCAATGATAGTTCTCTTGACAGTCACATAAGCAATGAGTCAATGGTCCAGGCGTTCAGTTTCTACATTCAGTTAGTAACATATGGAAACACATTAAATGTGTAACATAACATAGAAGATAGACCAATCATAAGTAACCCTAAAAGTATCATTTTCCAATAATGTATTTTGATTAACTGTTGCTCATCACCTATATCACCTTTCAAGGTGTCATTCCTCTGTCTAGATATCACAGTTAATTTATTACCCTTTGCAAGGTATTTTCATTTCATTTAGATATTACTGTCAGATTCAATACTTTTCAAAGCGTCATGTTTCTAATTCTATATTACATTCTATCCCTCAATGAGTACTAATCGTTTCCCTCGTTTATTATGAACATAATTTAATGCTCACAGATTCTCACTGTATAAAACCAACAAGTTCCTAATCCGTACATAGAATTTCAATTCTCAATAACTCTCGTAATATAGATTGATCGTTCGATCATAAACATCAAGTCTGTAGACTAGATATAGTAATTTAATTCTTAAGGCTCCCTCAGTACAGAACAATCATTAACCATAACTCAATAAATATCCAGTACGTGGTTCCATAAGATAAAACAATCTTAAGGATTTCTAGATCCAATCTTACTATGATTCCTTCCAAGCTTAACTACTATCTCCCAGTGAAACCTCGTTGATCTATCTATATTTTACTCAAGATTCTTCATATTTCCCGGTACATCATCAATTTATTTAGAATATCAATTCCCATGTACTTACCCCCTTTAAGTTCCCTTATCAAATAATCATTACGAATTATTTATTTCATTATTGCTATGATTTCCTCTAATTTCTTTTAAGTATGACTACTATTTCCTACTCAAGTTTCACTTCTCTGTCTATATCAGTTATTGAAACCTCCTTCAGTATTGTCAATGTTAAGTCTCAAAAATTCTCACCACTTATCCTTAAGTACACTACTATCCTTAAGGGTCATTAGTCAATAATCATAAATTTTCATTTTAATATGTAGTCGTTTTCCAAGACTAGTTGACTTTTAATATCTTAACTTGCTCTTGTCTTTGGACAGCCCCAATTCATTTAATGTGTTTCAATACACCAAGTTCTTTCTTGGATCAGTTAAACTATACACTTATGATCTGTACCTCCCAAATTCTATGTATATTGTTCATTTCTAATGATTCCCCAGTGTATAGTATTAAGTGATAATGACTCTTTCAAGAGTTGACATTTATTCAATCTCGTCTATCCAGTAATCATTCTTATCTATAACAGTATGTAATTCATTTTAAGGATTATAAATCTTACATTTATTCTATCATTATTCCCTGAAATTTATTAATTATGAAATCACTTGGCTCATCAATGTCTTTTAATTTTACAAGTGAATAATATGTCAATCTAACACTCATATATCTATGTTACATACTCTACTTATTTCATACATAACATCTATCATCAATCATCATCCCGGAACAGTTAACATATAACCTCAGAGTTCTGTCTCTATGTTCGGCTAGCAGTAAATGTTGAAATTATAATCAGTATGTAGAGTAATATTTAACAATATTGAGCATTTGTAAACAACTGTAAATAATACCTGCGACTACTGGTACAGTAGCCTGATCATCTCTCAATTCGCTGTAAAAGATCAATGGTCAGAATTCACATATAAGTCTATCTATCATGTCAGGATTTACTCTATTTGGCATTAGTAATACCGGTGCATCAATCTCATTTCCCATGAACCACTATTACAAAACTGTTTCAACATCAAATCTTTTTGATACCAGTGAGCTTAAGAATTTGACTTAATGCTCCAATCATTTCCTAGCATCACTAGTTTTGGTAGGATAGATGTCGTGATATTGTAGCATTCTAATCCTCATGTCCTCTGGGGTATACGTTGTTCTAACAGTATCATAAAGGATTCGTAGTATCTAGATTGGCTAAGGTAGCACTGTGTGTTTCTCAGTTACCCTAGTTACATGATAAGGCGGCCGTTCCTCACCTGTAACAGAGGTCCTGATAGCACATCAGTGACTTCAATTTTCCACATTTTCTCTTTTAACCATTTACAATCGTCGTTATCCATTTTCATAATTTATATTCACTCCTAATCTTCAGTCTCGATTTCTTCTACATCACTAGACCTAACTTCCAAGTATAGGTCACTTGTTAATAATATTCGTGATTTTGCTCCGTATCTCGTGTTCTATGCTCAATATTTCTAAACAATAATCCTTAAGGTAACCATAAAATAGTTCAGTAACTAGCCTAGAGTTCTCGTGTTTCTCTGTCTAACATTCTCCAATAATAACCTGCCAGATGTAATAGAATCAGTAAATCAATCATCCAGATGTTCAGTTACTAAGTTCAGTTCGGCAATTACATGGAAACACAATCAAGTGTGTAAGGATCTCTTAAGATCTAAACAGGTTAGAAATAACTGGAAGGGTACCTGTGGCTATCTGGGTAGTAGTTTAATCTTTCCTTGACACCAACAAGACTGGTGAGGTAGGTGTGGCACTGGCCATAGCCTTAGCTTTCCGAGGGCAATTCCTTGTTTACCCTGCGGGGTGATCCTTAACAGTGCCACTATTTCAATGTCCATAGTTGTTTGTTGGGGTGAGCTTAAGGCAGAGATTTGAGAATCTCTTCTATAAGGTGCTCAATTCAGTCTAATTTATCCTTCCCTATCCCAATATTCCTAGTATACGCCATTGCTCTAAACCATAAGTGTTAGATAAGTATGTCCATAAAAGTCTACTCGTCTATGGTCTAATCGAGTCAATATAATCTATTAAGATATTCCCTTTTTGTTAACCCTGTTTATAAAATAACCCGTCACTGCACACAATAACAATCAACGTTCGCATCAATCTATATTATAGAGACTTCAGCTCTATCCATTGATTCTAACTCTAAGTGATCTATGTAATTCGTAACTATCGATGTATTCCTTGGAATAACCATGTCTATAAAAATAACTAGTAAGGATAACCCGTAAGATGTCCAGTCAATCAATAAGAGAAAAATCAAAGATCGTATGAACTCTATATAAGGAAGGTCAGTTACATCTATTCATTCTATTTCTAGTCCTATCTCCCATGACTCACAATCGAACCTATAGCTCTGATACCAAGCTGTCACGACCCGAAACCCACCCTATGCGGATCTCGTGTCGCGGGGCCGACCCGAAAGCCGTCCCTACTTTTTCCATTCCTGTATCATAGTACTAATATGCAAAGTACTAAAACCTCAAAACAATAACAGCGGAAGTCTTATCAGTAATAATACATCAGCGGAAGTCTTTCAATACACAATGTTAGCGAAAATCTTTACAATACATAATATGGTTCTACATAAACAAAATAAGAACCCAACATGACCAGCACCCGAGGGTGGTGAATACATGGGAGAACTAAAACATAAACTGATCCATTTCCTTAAATGTCCTTCTACGTCTTTAGACTCCTACCAGGGTCTCGCGGCATCAGTACCTGAAATGGGGGTGAGGAGGGTGGAATGAGCTACAAGAGCCCAGCAAGTAAATACAGATCTCCGACACTGGTATCGAGGATCATAAAAGAATATGAATCCAAGAATAAGGATATGATAGCCAATCATAAGAAATAAGATGCTATGATAGCCAATGGGCACAGTTGCTATAAAGGCCAATAAACAATAGAACACAATGTACAATTAGGAGTAAGGGACATAACATCAACATGAAACACTTAACATGTGAACAGTGGCGAATGAACAGTAGGTTCACAATGTGTAATCAGTAGGAATGGCATAACAATGTTCTGGAATTCTCAACGATAATACAATAACAAGAAGGTACTGCCATTATAATTGATCACAATAAATCAATAAGGAATATCTCGCAATACAAGATAATCACAAGAACAATGTAACTCAACAATTTTTAGTTGAGCAATCATATAAGAGATGCTTTTATTCTGTGTCAGGGCTTGATTTGCCCTCGGTCTTTGGGGGCCCGGTTTACCCCCTTCAGTGCATTCCAGTGTATGGCCATATGTCCGTTCACGGACTCGACCCGAAGGTCTTCAGTGTATTTAAAAGCATCGGATGGATATTGTGACTGAGCACAAATCCAGTATACATAAACATTTCATGATCATAAATGATTCCATAGGGGTATATAAAAATGGAATATCATCAATTCAATGGAAACATAACAATAGGCATTTCAAAGCACGGTTCAACATGATAACAATGGTACAACAATAAATCAATGTCCACCAGATAGAACAATATCACATTGTGGAGACAATAACATCAGATACGCTCAGGAGTACAAGTTTGGCAGTAAAAGAATGAACTTGGCTTGATAACACCACATGGAAGAGAAAGGGTATCTACTTACCTCTAATGCATTGCTAACTCAGTCTCCTGTAGGTTTTCTTTTTCCCGTTGAGTTCCCTATATATCAGTAAATACATTTCAGAATAATTTCTATTCACCAAATTCTATGCCTTGCTATGATCAGTATTTCTAATACTTATTTAGAATTTTATATGTCTGTTGTTCTCGGAACCTCTTTTCATAATTTTGACATTACCAATGGATTCGGAAGGTTCAGAATAATAAAAATTCGCTAATTATTTAATTCAATCAGAGTCCATTTGACTCACCTATGAAGCAGGGGTATTTTGGTCATTTTTACAAGTTGTAACTTTTCGGGACTCCGTCTCGTGAAACGGACCTCACCATTGAACTCAAAGCATCCGAGATAATAAAAATTGACTATTCATTTGCCCTATTTGGACCTCGTTTGACCCACTTTTGAGTCAGGGATATTTTTGTAAAATTTACATTTTTCTGTTGGGCCTTAGTGGAATTATTCAAAACATTTGGGGTCATAATGTAAATAGCCAGAGTTGCGGTCTGAACCATTGGGTTCACTGACTAGAAACCCTAACCGATTCGGTTCTTCACTGAACCAAACGGTTCAGTTAAATTTAGAGAACCGGATTAACATATCCAATTCTCTCACCTTATCCACGGTTTGAACAACTCCAATCCAATTTCAATCCCTTATACCCGTGACCAAACAAGCCCAATCCCATTTAATTTCAAACCCAAAACGACACAGCTTCGGTTAACCGTTTATGTCCGGTCGGGTACCGACCCGATCCAACCCAGACCCGTTTCTTTTAACCCGGTAGACCCCCCCCCGATTTTCCGATCATCTCCCTCACATCTCCGGTGAACTGTATTAGGGTTCCGTCACCATCTCCGGTGACGGCAACCTAAATCCGATGGTTTTCAAACCTATTTTCAATGCAGTTTTATTCCCCTTTTCATGTAGAATATATTTATAACTTTAGTTTTCCATTTAGCCTTTGGATTCTTCACGAAATAGAGCTTAATCATCTCCGGCCGAATCTCCGGCCATATGATTTTTCTTATTTTCCCTATGATTTCTTCATCATTTTTCATTCTTCCTTCTCCATTTAGTTTTCTGCATGCATAAGGATAGTTTTCATAAACTTTTAAACAAGTTTTAACCATAGAATTCATGGAACCCGATTATCCTCCCGTACCTGCAACTCTAATTTTCTCTATGGTTTCTACACCATTTAATATGATTCCTTTTGCATTTAAAAGCTAATACTATGCTTATCAAGACCCTATAATCATATATAAGCTTTATGCTTTAAATCAAAATAACAGAACTGAAATCAATTACCTGGGTTTCGGATTTTGAGCTCACTGTGACTCTCCCACCTTTCTGTTTCTGAACCAATCTCTCTCCCTTCTTCTCCTCTTGAGTTCCTGACCTTTCTTTCCTTTTCTAACCTCTCATCTCTCAAACCCGTATACATATATATATGTATACCAAACACTCACCTCTTCTCTCTCTACCTTATCTTTCTCTCTTCCCATCTCTTTCTTCAGTCCCTTTAACCGATCCCCAGTCGGTGGCCCTTGCCACCTGTAGCTGCGGTGGCAGCACACCCGAGCACCCAAGACACCTCACTCAATTTCTCATATAATATATATATATATATATTTACACATATTATTTCATTTACCATATATATATTTATATAGCTGTACTCAATTTACATATATGTATGTATTCATGAGATCACTTTAATACATTATCATGCATACATATTCATATATATATATATATATATATCCATTTAATTATGCAACATAACTTAAAACAATTCGGGTTTTATTATTGTATCGACTTACCCCGATATTTGTGCCGTACCCCGGGTCGGGGTATTACAATTGGGGAGCCAATAGTCAAACCAGCGAGATGCAAACTGGCCATTCCCGATAGAAATTCTAATGTACAGCTTAAACAATGGCCTAAATTTAAGCATTTTCCTCCAAGCCCATGAGCAGGATTGGGGACACTTGACCTCCCAGAAGCTTTTACCTTTAAGGATATTGCTGCGAATCCAGAGAACCCAAGGAGAATTGGATGGGTTTTGAAACATAGTCCATATTAGCTTCCCCAAAGCTACTTTGTTCCAATCATAGAGCTTCTTTATCCCAAGCCCTCCTTCATCTTTAGAACAGGTAATGTCATCCCAAGCTACTTTGGATCTGGAATGAAGAAGATGGTAGCCGCTCCAAAAAAAAGATATCATGGCTTGATTGACTTGATTAATCACCTTCTTAGGGAGAATGAAATGGGAAGACCAGAAGACCTAATTGCTAAAAAGCACTGATTTGATCAGCTGAAGCCGATCAGCGTAGGATAAGAACTTGCTAGACCAGTGAGTGATTTTCCCAATGATGCAGTCAACCAAGGTTTTACAATCCTGGGCTTTCAGCTTAGTAAAGATCAAGGGAACTCCAAGGGACCCTTCAAGGAATCCAATATGATCAATAATAATTTGCTTGAGGTTACAATCCATTCCAGAAAGGAAGATGTTACTTTTGGAGGCATTGTGAAGAAGACCAAAGAAAGAAGCAAATGTGTCAAGCCCTTCCTTGAGAATAGATGCTGAAAGGAGATCACCATGACAGAAAAGCATAATATCATCAGCAAAGCAAAGGTGAGCCAGCTTAGTCTTATGGCATCTCCAATGGTATTTAAATTGAGGACTAGCTGAATTCTGTTGAATAATCAAAGAGAGCACTTCCATAGCAAGCACAAAAAGATAGGGGGAGAGAGGATCTCCTTGCCTTAGACCCTTAGCACCATGAAAGAAACCTTCCAACTCTCCATTAACAACAACTGAGAAACGAGGAATAGATATGCAACAGTAGATCCAATCAATAAACAGCTTAGGAAATCCCATAAGGCTCAAGGTGTCCATAATAAACTCCCACCGCACTGAGTCAAAAGCTTTCTTAAGATCAACTTTCATTGTACAACGAGGAGAGCCTGAGTTCTTGTGGTAATTGTGCATGAGCTCCTAGGCCAAAAGGATGTTGTCACTGATTTTCCTACCTTGAATGAAGGCAGATTGGGTTGAGTCAATGAGGCTAGGAAGGACTTTCTTTATTCCTTCGTTATTCTTGGTAATTTCATGTATTTGAATTTAGATATGTGATTCTCACAATTGATTACCCGTGTATTTGATTCAAGAATTCAGACCTGCGAATTCTTTAATTAATTACACAAATTTTTACTTTAAATTCCAAACCTATAATTTCCATATCTATAATCTTTGTTTTGATTCCTTCTATTTCGATTTCCATTCATTAATATCAGATCAATATTTTTAGAATTTGCAATTATTGTTGCTGCTTGTGACCAAAGCTATATTTAAAAATAAAAATAAAAAATTCGCTGATGGTTGTTTAATATACTTTGCAATCTTAAAATTTGGTGTTGATTGATCCTTATCTTCAAAGGGGTCGAATATATCATATTTAGTATCTTGTTTCCTAATTGCTCTTTTCCTCGTACAATTCTTTGAGATCCATGTGATTTTATTTAGTATCTTGTTTCCTAATTGCTATTTTCCACGTACAATTCTTTGAGATCCTTGTCATTTGATTTAGTATCTTGTTTCCTAATTGCTATTGTCCTCGTACAATTCTTTGAGATCTGTGTCATTTTATTCCTTCTTGTTTCTTGAATCTATTGCTGGTTGGAATAATACAAGATTGTGTCTTGATTTAGTTCAACTAGTTCTTCACGAACTTAAAGGGGAAAACAAGTTTGGTAAAAGGCAAGAGTGGGTGAGAATAGTATTGGAAAAGCCCAAAAGAGTGAAACACGAGTGGTGTGACAATATTTGAGCATAAACTCGTAAGGGAGTGTGTGAGGTTTTTTTTTTAACCGCTAACGCCCTTTCCTTATTTTTTAGGGCGTTAACAATGTCTCATAAGAGTGATTCAACACCAAAGGAGGAGGCGGCTAACTCATTCTTTGTTTTGCAAGCCATGCAACAACAGTTTGAACGGTTGAATTTGGTGATGGGGGAGATGAGAACTAGGATGGATCATCAAGAGGTTGCGATTAGAAATCTACAAGGTGGGCAAGATAGGAGGAGACGTGAGCCTATCACTGAAAATGAGTATAAGAACGAAAAAGATGATGAGGCTGAGGAAGACATAGCGTCTAAAGTTGGAATGCGTGAAATGGGCAGACCTAGAGGAGGTAGGCATGGAATAGGACATAGGAGAAAACCAAGGGGGCGAGATGGGATGGATAGGAACCTTGGGAGCATTAAAGTGAAAATACCATCTTTCCAAGGTAGTAATGACCCTGAAGCTTATTTAGAGTGGGAGAAGAAAATAGAGTTGATTTTTGAATGCCATAACTATTCAGAGGAGAAGAAGGTGAAGTTGGCGGTAATTGAGTTCACTGATTATGCAATTATTTGGTGGGATCAATTGGTGACTAATAGGAAGAGGAATTATGAGAGACCTGTAGAAACATGGGCTGAGATGAAAGCTCTCATGAGGCAGAGATTTGTACCTAGCCACTACTATAAAGACCTCTACCTAAAATTACAAAACCTTACACAAGGGACCAGGAGTGTAGAGGATTATGAAAAGGAGATGGAGGTGGCTATGATTCGGGCTAATGTAGAGGGGATTGGGAGGCCACAATGGCTAGATTTTTAAGTGGTCTGAAGAGACATAGCCAATGTAGTTGAGTTGCAGCATTATGTGGAGATAGAAGACATGGTGCACATGGCTATGAAGGTGGAGAGGCAATTTAAAGAGAAAGGGGGCATCAAGGTATACTTCAGTTTCTAGCACTCTTTGGAGACCAAAATGATATAGAAATGATCAAGCAGTGGCAAAGGGGAAAGCCGAACCACCTAAGGGACAAGATGAGGGAACTAGCAAGAACAAACCCAAGGTAGATTTCCAACCTTCAAGGAATAGAGATATTAAATGTTTGGTTTTGGGCACATCGCATCTCAATGTCAAAACAAGCAGGTGATGGTTATGCGTGACAATGGGGAGGTGATGACTGAAAGTGAGGATGATGGTGATGAGATGCCCGAGTTGGTCGATGCTAGTGATGATGATGGAGTTGAATACCCCGTAGAAGGTGAGTCTCTTGTTGCCACACGTGTTCTCAATACCCAAATTAAGGTAGATGATATGGAACAGCCGAGAGAGAACATATTTCATACTAGATGTTATATAAACAACAAGGTGTGTAGTATGATTATAGGTGGAGGGAGTTGCACCAATGTAGCTAGTACCACCCTAGTTGAAAAGTTGAGCTTACCTTTACTGAAGCATCCTAGACCTTATAAGTTTCATGGTTGAATGAATGTGGGGAGGTTAAGGTCAATAAACAGGTTTTTGTGGCTTTTACCATTGGGAGGTATAGTGATGTGGTGCTTTGTGATGTAGTTCCAATGCATGCTGGCCATATTTTGTTGGGGAAGCCGTGGCAGTATGATAGGAAGGCGATTCATGACGGGTTTAGGAACAGATAAACTTTGTAAAGGATGAAAAAACAATCAAGCTTGCTCCTTTAACCCCAAAACAGGTATAAGAGGACCAACTGAAGCTGAAAAGTCAGATTGAACAAAAAAGAAAGGGTGGCCTAGTGCTAACTCTCACAAGATGCAGCTTCATCCTTTGGTTAGCCATTCGGGAGAGGCTTTCTACTCAGGACCGTATTTTGCAGTTTAGAAGTGACCTTGAAATGAAATGTGTTTTCTGTGGGCAGCCATTGGAAAACCATGCTCACCTCTTTTTTGGTTGTCCTTTTACTCTTGATTTATGGCTTCACTTCACAGCTAAGTGTAATATGAGTTCGTCCCCTCGCCCCTGGCAAGACACAATTCAATGGCCACTCAAACTTTTAAAGGGAAGTCAGCTCAAAGCTATATCAGTAAGTTGGTGCTTTCTACTCGGGTGCATTCTATTTGGCTTGAGCAGAATCGGCGGTGTTTCAACAATGAATCAAGAACTAAAGATCAGCTTATTGAGGGTATAAATCTGATGCTGCGGAGCAAGTTGATTGGGGATCCTCGCCTTAAACGTCTTCCGTTGGATGAAGACTTGTTATTACGGCGAGAGTTGAATTTGGACACTTAGTTTTTGGGTTGTTTTTTGTCTAGTGGGTTAGGAGGGTGGGCAATCTTGTTGAAGGCCTCGCCTCCTTTCCCTCTTTGTTCTATTCTTGGTAGTTTAGTTTTTATGTAGCTCCTTGTTTTTGAGCTGTGTTTGGCTCCTCTTGTATATCTCGCCTTTTGGTTTAATAAATTTTTACTTACCACAAAAAAAAGGCTGAAACCTCAAGAAAAAAAAAGAGTGAAAACAAAAATAAAGAAGTGCCTGAGAATAAAGAAAAGGGAGTAGAGCTACGAGAGAAAAAATAAAGAGAACCTACAGAGAGAAAAAGAGAGACAAAAATGAGTTTTTTATGCAAAGGAGAGTGAGGTTAAGAGAGCCTTCTTAGCAGATCAACCTATGATTTTTTTTTTTTTTTACAAATAGTCTTATTATCTTGATGAAACTAACCAATCTCTTTCTAGTGTGGCTGTTTCTTTGTTGCAAGTGTTCGATGATGTATTTCTAGAGGAGATGCCAAGTGGATTACCGCCCACCTTATAGGAGTAATTCAGAGGAGACAAAGGAGCTTCAAAGGCAAGTTAAAGATTTTATGAGCAAGGGGTCCGTGAGAGAGAGCATGAGCCCATGTGCAGTACTAGTGGTACTAGTGCCAAACAAGGATGGGACTTGGAGGATGTCCGTTGATTGTAGATGATATGCTCGATGAATTGCATGGCTCATGTATTTTTAGTAAAATAGATCTTAAAAGTGGATGCCATCAAATTAGAACGAAAGAGTGAGATGAATGGAAAACTGCTTTTCAGACTAAATATGGACTTTATGAATGGTTGGTTACGCCATTGGACTTACAAATGCACCTACTACCTTCATGAGATTTATGAACCATGTATTGCATTCCTAGGCAAATTTGTAGTCGTGTACTTTGATGATATCCTAGTGTACAACAAGAACTTAGATGAACATATTGAGCATTTGAGATGTGTGTTCGATGTGTTGAGATGTGAAAAGTTGTATGCTAATTTTAAGAAATGTACCTTTTGTATGGAAAAAATTATTTTTCTTGGTTATGTTGTTAGAACAAAAGTTATTGAGGTGGATGAAGAGAAAGTCAAGGCTGTAATACCCCGAACCGAGAATGTCGGGTAATGAGGCACGTTTTACGAGGTTATGGGAAAATTGGGAGAATAATTAATTAAGTTAATATAATTAATTAATTAAATATCAGGAAGCTAATTACTATTTAAATTACTAGAATAATGTGATGACACACACACTCACAAAGTGTATTATGTGGAAGTACATGTATAAATATATGTGTCTACAAGTATATGCATGGAAGTTAAAAATAAATATTAAATAGATAATAAAATAATGATAGTAATAATAATAATTAAAATACATGTATAAAGGTATAAAGGTGTGTATATGTATATTATATATATGTAATTGTAATTATGTATATATATAGATAAGATTATATATGTATTGAGGGACATGCAATGCTCCAACGTGTACAAGTGTGTGTGAGTGACCATTGTATATTAGTATGTATGAATATGAGATATATATATATATATATATGTACATATATATATATATATAAATACAAGTCAAACACCACACACACACACAACCAGCCACTCAATAGCCTGCCAAACAGTAGCAATTCAGACCCACTCATGAAGAAACCTGAATTTGGCTAACCCAAGTAGAGGGGCAATCAGATTTGCCAATGATTCACATCTCTATATACACATATGCATGGTGCTTGTACACACACACAACCATCCGAGAGTGAGGGAGAGATTGAAGCAGATTCTAGGACGTTCAGAAGTGGGAAGTAAGGAGCAAAGGGGAGAGAAACAGTTTGGAACAAGGTAAACCCACAAAACACTTAAATTTCTCTTTCTAGAATTTCTATACGTATGAACTGTTTTAAGCTTTGATTTAGTGTATATAATGTTTAAAGCATGTTTAAACAATGATAAGTATGAAAATTTCAACCTAAAACACCTTAGAAACATCAGCCGTACACAAGGCAGCCATTGAAGACCTTGCTTGAAGTAGGTCTGAACCGACTTCTTCTAAACCCAATTTGGTTTATCAAGACTTCAAGTAGACCTCACGAGCATCCCAAAAACCCTAATACGCGATCAAAAATCCCAAAGAAAGCCTTCCAAAAACCAAATTACAGGTTCGGGTTCCTAAAGCAAATCTCAAAAACATGAGATTAAACCTACCCTTGTTAATGAAATACGAAACCCCATGAAGAGGGGATTAAAACGAGCCCAACCTTATAGGAAATGATCAAGAAATGAGGATGAACTGTGTGTATTACAGGTCGGGTTATCGCGACCTAAACCGAGCCCCTGAGCTATATTCGAGGCTCTAAATCGACGTAAAAATATGCCATAAAGTATTAGGAAGTGTTTGGAAAAGAAAATAGAGGAAATGGACTCTTAAAACATCACGAAAATGAAAAACATGAAAACCTGCAACTAGGGCAACACTGGGGAAGAAACGGGGGAGATGATGAACAGTGACGGTTCGGGTCAAATCGGGTTCGGGTCGGAACCCGACCCATCGCATAAACGGTTAAGTTGAATGATGTCGTTTTGGTGTTATGTTTTAAAGTTGTAAGCCATTAGGGCTGACATCATCATGACGTCAGCCTTATTAAACCGACCGAACCGGTTGGTTCAGTTAAGACCGGACCGGTTCACTTGAAATTGAACTGAACCAACTAGTTCAGACCGGATCTTTGGATATTTAAACTTTGACCCCCAACTGTTCTACGGATTTACACTGTGGCCCAATTTTTGGAAAAATTATGCAAATATGCCCCTGGAAAAATAATAAAATAATAAAATAATTAATTAAATTATTTGATTAAATAAGTAAAGTTACTAAATTACCCTTGAGTCACAAATAAGTCAAATAAAGTCCAAATTAAACATATGAACAGTGAATCCTTACTATTTCGAATATTCTGAGACTAATGGTAAGGTCCATTTTACGAGACGGGGCCCAAAAAATAAAGACACGTAAAGGGGTAAATGACCAAAATACCCCTTGTCCAAAATTAACAAGTTATTAGTGTATTGTTAGTATCTCGGACCTTCTAAGTCCAATGGTGAGGTCCATAACATGAGATGAGGTCCCGAACATAAAGACACGTAAGAGGATAAAATTACCAAATTACCCCTAGTACCTCAAAAGCCAAATTAAAACCAAGGAAGGTCTAGGTTGACTTTCTCTAACATCTCGGACTCAATAATGGAGTCCAAATTACGAAACGAAGTACAAAAAAAAATGAGACACATAAAACGATAAATGACCATTTTGTCCTTTTTCATACAAAAGTCCAAATTAAATTTTAGGAAAGCCTAAACTGACTTTCTTCGACGCTCTGGACTCAATGGTAGAGTCTATTCGACCAAAAGAAATGTGTAAAATAAAAAGACATAAAATTTGTTGAATAGCATCTGTCAGATGACTATAAATTAAAGTAATGCCAAAGTACTAATCTACGGTGTATACGAGGACATGAATTACGAAAAGACACGACAACACATCAACCTTAGAATAAAATTTCTAACTCATAAATTGATCTTAGGTGATAATTATGGAAGCACAACCACCGAAGTTCACGATCATGAACAAAGCCCAGAGGGCTAAGGATCCAAAACAACAAGCCTTTATGCAAGAATTGTTACGACAGCAGAGAGTGATTGCCAGGTTCATCAAGACAGCCAAGGCGACGGAGGTCGTCTCGGTGAGACCATTCATTCATAAATCACCCACCAAGGCAATGGTGGCCGAGGCTAAGAAAAAGAAAGAGGAAGAAAAGAAAAGGAAAGAGGAGGAAAAAGAAAACACCGAAAATTAAACGAGTGGGTCAAAAGGTAATGCGTGTTTCTTACTCATTATATACGATACCACTATAAGATAAGTTGTAGTTGACTTATGTAGTAAAGGAAAAAAGTTAAGTTTTAGTTGATTAATTTCATTGTGAAATTTACGAGTCTTTTTCTAAATTGTTTTAGGATAAGAGCAGAAAAGGGCAAGACGCCTCAGTAGGGTCTGCTGTATATGAGGTGAGTAACCCTGTGTTTGAAATGGAGATTTAACTCCAAATATTTGAAGAAGTTTTAAGTTCAAGTCATGTGAAGCATTTGAATATCAAATTCAGTTTTTGATTCCTGTTTTTAAATTGTTCTGATATGACATGCTGGTTAAATGTTTTATATTCAATTCTTTTCTTGGAAATATTTAGCATGTCCGGTTGAAAATGCAAATTTCTTTTAAATGTTCTGAATTTGATTATTTCAAGTATTGAAGCCCTATCGCAGAAATTGTATATTTCATGTTTTCAATATTCATGAAAAGCCTCTATTGAAGTAGCCATGTGATAGATGTTTTATAAGATAAACGGTACTAGGTGCCACCCCCTATGATGGTTGAAATCCTTCGGGATTCAACAGTACATGCCCGGTAGCAGGATCAAATCCCCCAGGCAAATATCACTGACAGTATTGGCAGTAAAATGGGAGTCTGGTTCGAAACAGATTCCACCTAATTAAAGACAAAAGATGACAAATGTTTTTGGAAATGGAAGCAGGTTTTACCCCCATCTTCCTATACATGTTTATATGTTTTGAAGTAACGCTTTTGCAAATGGAAGCAGGTTGTTTTTACCCCCATTTTATTATACGTGTTTGTATATTTTTAAATTGCATATGCTCTATTTGAAGAAATGTGTATTTAGCTTGAATACTTTAAATGTTTCAAAGCTATCTGTTTTAAGAATGCATATACTCTGTGTTCTAAAATGTACGAGCGATTGGTAGTGAGTATTTTATAAACTCTCATGTGCTAAACCACTACCAATTGAAAAACCCAAGACGAATGCAGGAATTGCTCACAAGCTTAGATTAGCTTCCCGGATTTTTATCCGCCCCCTTTCAGGTGACTAATGGCAGATTGATTTTTGAAGACGATGAGGATGAGTCTAGCCTTTAGGGAAGACTTGCTTAAGTAGTTCTTTTGGGAAAATCACATGAACTCTAATTAGTACGTTTTGTATTAGCAGACAATTTAAGGATAGATATTAAGCCCCACGGGGCAGCTGAAATTAAGATTGTAATTATGAAGTCTCTTAAGTTTTTAGTTATGCTCTGAATGTATGATCATGTGTACCATTGTGAATAGTGGCAGTATCGGACGGATGTGCAAAATTTAAAATGAGAAAAGAAAAGAAAAAGTTTTTCACGGTTCCGCAACCCCATGAAGCACATCTATCCGATACCGCTGCAGATGTGAGCCTTCGCCCAATGGTCCTCAGGCCTGAGGGTGGCGGTCGCGATGTGAAATCCATAGAGGTTGGGTTTTAGGTCGTGACAAAGGCCATCAAAGAGTGGCCAATGCCTAAAGGCATCGCTGGTTTTGCCACAAAAGTAACAAGTGTTGCTGCCGCTAAGGCACTGGCCTTTATGAAACTTCTGACAGTGGAAGCATTGGGTTCGGTTCCCTCCAGTATTGTCTGGACTCCTCTGAATGGGTCCTGGTGTTTGGAAATCAGTCCCTGGTCTAGTAAACATGGGCCCTTGTCCCGAGGAAGTAGGCCCTTGTCCCCTATTCTGGTTACCCCCTTGTTTCTGATTCCCTCGCCTCTTGGCGAATTCCTCGCCACTCCTTTCGATGATTCGAGCTGTCTCCACTATATCATCATAAGTAGCCAGTCGATGGGGTACCAGTCTATCCTTGATAGACCACTTCAGTCCTTCCTCAAATTTACGAGCCTTCAGATCCTCGGTTCTGATAGCATCATGGGCAAATCTGGCCAATTCGGTAAAAGTGGCCTCGTATTGCTCCACAGTCGTCGACCCCTGTTGCAGTACCATGAATTTGGCAACTCTACGGTTCCGTACTTCCTGGGAGAAGTACTTCTTATTGAAGACCACAGTAAATCGTTGCCAGTTCATGTTTGGGTCCCTCGCTTTCTTATTTATCCACCACTTATGTGCCATCCCCTTAAGCATATACGTGGCATAAGCCACTTTCTGAACGTCAGTGCAATTCAGGATATCGAAAACCCTGTTCATTTCTAACATCCATTCTTTGGCCGCCGTGGCCCCTTTTGTACCGTCAAATGTCGAGGGTTTCATTTTCTGGAATCGTTCGTATTGGTATGCAGCGTCCCGTTCATTCCCTTGACGATTCCCAATGTCGCCGCCTGCGTTGACAGGCTGCTCCTGTCGTACTGGCTATGCTGGTTGGCTAGCACTAGCCTGAATCCGTGGTAGAGTTTCAATGACAGTCTGCATCAATCTTTCCAATTGTTCTAAACGATCCATAGGTAACGGACCTTGCCTCGTGTTTACCATGTCTGTAAGGATAACCCGTGATGATAACCAATAAGATAACCAGTGAGATAACCAATGAGATAACTAGTCAATGTGTAAGGCAATTAGTCAATGATTGTAAAATATAAAATGTCAGTCATATCTAACAGTCTTAACTCTAGTCCTATCTCCCATGACTCACAATCGAACCTATAGCTCTGATACCAAGCTGTCACGACCCGAAACCCACCCTATGCGGATCTCGTGTCGCGAGGCCGACCCGAAGGTTATCCCTACTTTTTCCATTCCTGTATCATAGTACTAATATGCAAAGTACTAAAATCTTAAAACAATAACAGCGGAAGTCTTAGCAATGACAGTGATCAGCAGAAGTCTTTTTAGTAACAGTAATTCAGCG
Source organism: Nyssa sinensis (assembly GCA_008638375.1). NCBI lineage: Eukaryota > Viridiplantae > Streptophyta > Magnoliopsida > Cornales > Nyssaceae > Nyssa > Nyssa sinensis. The sequence goes on from CM018031.1 coordinate 39,503,339, forward strand.
GAAGTCTTTACAGTACACAATGTCAGCGGAAGTCTTATCAAGACATAATATGGCTCTACAGTAAACAAAATAAGAACCAAACGTAACCAGCACCCGTGGGTGGTGAATACATGGGAGAACTAAACATAGATTGGTACAGTTCCTCAAAATGTCCTCCTACGCTCTCAGACTCCTACTGGGGTCTTGCAGCGTCATTACCTGAAATGGGGGTAAATGGGGTGGAATGAGCTACGAGAGCTCAGCAAGTAAAAACAGATCTCCGACACTGGTATCGGTGAGATATGAATCCATGAATAAGATTAGGATAGCCAATCATAAGAAAAGAGATGCTATGATAGCCAATGAGAACAGTTGCCATAACGGCCAATGAACAATAGGTCACAATGTACAATCAGAAGAAATAGATATAACATCAACATGAAACTGTCAATCAGAGCATATCGACATGAAGGTATTGTCACAATAAACTGATCACAATCAATCAATCCAAAGGATTCCCTCAACGTAAGACAAGTCATAGGAAAGGATAATCATTGAGTAATATAACCAGAGTGGTCCAGTCGAGATGCTTTTATTCTGTAACCTTCCAGTCAAAATGCAAATGAAATGCCAATGAATGTTAATGATCATGCCAGTCAATTGCCTGGTGGAAAGCATTCGAGGAATTCATTCCTACCACCTGTCACATCCCGAACCCCACCCTACGCGGATGTAGAGGACGTGACTGCCAGTCGGTCGCGACGCGACCAACCAAAGGCAAATTCTGAACTTTCCGATGAATTGCACTCCAACTGTAGGGTCAGATGCAGCGGAATTTAAAACTTTTTCTTTGTGTCACGGGAATGCAACTCACTTATCCATCATATGAATATGTATCACAGAGCAAGACTAAATCCAGTCAGTCAACAATTCTAATCTCAGAGCATATCTAAAATCAAGCATATAACAACAGAGCAGATCTAATATCTATAGAGTACCATTAGTTCCATGAGCCATGTCTATCTAGTATATATCAGTCAGGTCAGTCATAACATACCACTCACCGGAATAACCAGGTTCAATCCACAATAAACCAGTCTCTACAATTCAGTGCCGTCAGATCCTTACTTGCGATGCCACTTGACCTATTCACGTCATGTCATAGTATCTTCTAATCCAATGGAGGTAATTCCTGAAAAATGTCAGAATAATGGGGTGAGCTTAAATAAGCCCAGTGAGTAACACAGATTCCCTATCATGGGTCTCAAAACCAGTTTTGCGCTTCCAAGGCACATGGGTAATTTAGTCATTTCAAAAATAACTATTTTTATAAATCCATTTCATAAGCAGTCGAGTACAATAAAACAGAATCGAACAAACAATACAAACGGATCGGAACATGACATAACCAATCGGTCAAAACAATAACTAATGCTAATATATCGGTCAAGACACAGACTTTTCATTAACGGAATGAATCACAATCGGGACTGAGTGGGAACAATAAGTTAGTCAAGACAGGGGCATATTATCAATGGCTAGAACATAGCGGAGTTGAACAAGATCAATCAAGACAAGGCCTACCAATAATAGGACGGAAACATAACGGAACTAGACCATTTATCAATCAGGCCAGACACATCATCAACGGACGGAATATAACGGAATCGAACGGAAACAATACATCAGTCAAGCAATGGCATATCGCGAACGGATAAAATTATAACGGAACTAAACGGAAACAATACACTAATCAAGACACAGGCAAATCATGAACAGGACACAACATAATGGAACTGGGTAAAAGCAATATAACAATCAAGTCAGGGACACATCACTGTCGGAACTAATCATAACTGGACTGAACAATGTTTCAATCAAGACAGACGTATCATCAACGGACAGTACACAACGGAACTGGACCATATATCAATCAAGGCGGACTTAACATCATTAACGGACGGAACATGTCAGACCCGGACGGAACATATCAATCGAGGCAGACATATCATTAACGGACAGCACATAACCAAACTGAACGGAATTCCTAATTCGAAGGACACAAGCACATCACGTGGAATGTGATACAAAGGGCGTATGTCACGACCCGAAACCCACCCTATGCGGATTTCGCGTCGCGGGGCCGACCCTAAGGCCGTCCCTACTTTTTCTATTCCTGTATCATAGTACTAATATGCAAAGTACCAAATTCTTAAAACAATAACAGCGGAAGTTTATCACTACAATAGTCAGCGGAAGTCTTAACATACATCATATGGTTTTACAGTACCAAGTCAAAACTAAACATAACCAGCACCCGTGGGTGGTGAATACATGGGAGAATTAAAACATAGTCTGATACAATTCTTCAAAATATCCTCCTATGCTTCCAGACTTCTATTGGGGTCTTGCGGTGTCATTACCTGAAAAGGGGTAAGTAGGGTGGAATGAGCTACAAGAGCCCAGCAAGTAAATACAGATCTCCGACACTGGTATCGAGGATCATAAAAGAATATGAATCCAAGAATAAGAATATGATAGCCAATCATAAAAAATAAGATGCTATAATAGCCAATGGAAACAATTGTCATGATGGCAAATGAATAGTGGAATCACAATGTGTAATCAGTAGGAATGGCATAACAATGTCCTGGAATTCTCGACGATAATACAATAACAAGAAAGTACTGCCAATATAATTGATCAAAATAAATCAATAAAGGAGTATCTCGCAATACAAGATAATCACAAGAATAATGTAATTCAACAATTATAGTTGAGCAATCGTGTAAGAGATGCTTTTATTCAATGTCAGGGCTTAGCACGCCCTCGGTCCTTGGGGGCCCGGTTTACCCCCTTCAGTGCATTCCAATGTATGGCCACATGTCCGTTCACGGACTCGACCCGAAGGTCTTCAGTGTATTTAAAAGCATCGGATGGATATTGTGACTGAGCACAAATCCAGTATACATAAACATTTCATGATCATAAATGATTCCATAGAAGTATATAAAAATGGAATATCATCATTTCAATGGAAATATACCAACAGGCATTTCAAAGCACGGTTCAACATGATAACAATAGTACAACAATAAATCAATGTCCACCAGATAGAACAATATCACATTGTGGAGACAATAACATCAGATACGCTCAGGAGTACAAGTTTGGCAATAAAAGAATGAACTTGGCTTGATAACACCACATGGAAGAGAAAGGGTATCTACTTACCTCTAATGAAATCTTAGCTTAGAAATTCGTGAGTGGGCCCTTCCCCTTCAAGTTCCCTATATATCAATAAACGTGTTTCAGAATAAATGTTTATTCATCAATCTTACGTCTCGTCATCTTAAGTATCTCTAATGCCAATTTAGACTTCACCATTGAGTCCATAGGGTTCGGAATAATAAAAATTCACTAGTTCTTTAATTTAATCGGAGTCCATTTGACTCACCTATGAAGCAAGGGTATTTTGGTCATTTTTACAAGTCGTAACTTTTTGGGACTCCGTCTCGTGAAACGGACCTCACCATTGGACTCAGAGCATCCGAGATAATAAAAATTGACTAATCATTTACCTTATTTGGACCTCGTTTGACTCGTAATTAAGGTAGGGTTATTATTGTAAAATTAACATTTTCTTGTTGGGCCTTAGTGGAATTACCTATAACTTTCAGGGTCAAAGTGTAATTATGCAAAGTTGCTGTCTGAACCAGTTGGTTCATGACCAGAAACCCTAAACCGGTCTGCCTATTTCCTGAACCAACCGGTTCAGTTCAAAACAGAGAACCGGATTGAGATATTCTCTTATCTACCTTATCCACGTTTTAGATAACCCCAAAAAAACCCAATTTGATTTACTATGTCCGTGTCCAAACAAGCCTAATCTCTTTTAATTTTAAAACAAAACGACACAGTGTTGGTACCCGTATAGCAGTCGGTCGGATCTCAACCCGACCCGACCCAGACCCGGTCTCATTCTGACCCGAAGAAGCCCCCGTTAATCCGGTCGTCTTCTCCGGTGGGTTTTCCGGCCATTATCGCCGGAATAGCTAAATTCTCTACGGATCTCACTAATTTCACGTCCGTTTTCTACAGTTTTCGTTCCAAATGAAATCTAAGATTTAAAGAAACGTTTGAGGACTAAATTTGGCTCTCCATGTGATCGGTTTCCCAACACCCATTCCCAGTTTCCGGCGTTGCACCGGTGAGGGAATAACCGGCCATAGAATGGCCATTTCTTGACCATTTAAACTGATTCAAAGTGTTTTGAGATCCTGGGGTAATTTCCTATGCATATTATGGTTCAATTTTCCATTTAGGTTCACCTATTTTAAATCACCATTTCTAACCGAAACCCAGTTCTTTTTTTTTTTCTTTTGTTTTTCCTTCTTTGTTTCAGATCCTACTGTTCCAGTAATCAATTCTATAATTATACAAAGTAAATTTAAAGAACAAAGGCGCAGTGGTTTACCTGTTCTCAGGCAACTGTTGTACCTCAAATTTCAACTTTCTCTCTCTATCTCTAGTCTGATTCTATTTTTTTTCTCTCTTCAAATTCCTTCTTTATTCCCTTAACCGACCCTCAGTCGGTGGCCCTTGCCACCTGTAGCTGCGGTGGCAGCATACCCGAGCACCCAAGACACCTCACCCAATTCTTATATATATATATATATATATATATATTTACATATATTATTCAATTTACCATATATATGTTTATATAGCCGTACACAAATTATATATATATATATATATATATTCATGAGATCACTTTAATACATTATTATGCATACATATTCATATATACATATCCATTTAATTATGTAACATAAACTTAAAACAATTCGGGTTTTATTATTGTATCGACTTACCTCGATATTTGTGCCGTATCCCGGGTCGGGGTATTACAGCGTACATTAAGTACATACATTTAAACAATATAGCATTCAGACAGTATACTATACAAAGCTGTACGATACAACAAAATGTTGTTCTTTGCCTATATCACATGGTTTATTTAATCATTTCGGAAATAATGGTTCAATATATCCATTTTATCTCAACAGTTCAAAACGGGCAAAACAGTACGGGATGCTAGCACAGGGATCAGGAATATAGTCAATTATTTAAAAAGACTAAAACCATGTCATAAGTGATATAGTACGAAAAGCATGCATTTAAATAATTGCACTTAAATAATTGCATTCAAAACAGATCAGTAAATCAAGGGACAGTATCAAAACAGTGTCAGAAGTTACTCACAAACTTTACGCTTATTTCCTTGCATAAATAATCCGATAACCTCCAGGTACGTCAGGCACCTCCATGTATATCCTGAATAATAATCATCAATCACAGACAGATCAGAACTCATCCATTCAGGTCTCATTCATCATCTTAGGTACCTATCGGATTACCTAAGATAGCCTAGTAGCCTATCGCCCTTCCATTGGGTCTCACCCGAGGCTATTTCATTCTTTAATTAGGCTTAGCAGTTATTAGGATTATATCCTAAGTCATTTAGACTTCAATTGTTATTAGTCAGGCACTCATTCAACCTTAGGGGCAAAATGGTAATTTTACCATTCTTGTCCCGGACCCTGTCGTGGTCTTCGGAATAGTCTTTATATCTTAAGTACAAAGTTTTACGTCCTTTGGACTCCAATCGGTATCAGTTAGGTTCTCATTTTAGCCATAGGGGCAAAATGGTAATTTTGCCATTCTTATCCCGAACCCTATTATGGTTCTCAGAATATCCCATATATCGTATATATGAAGTTTTAAGTCTTTTAGACATTAATCGGTATCAGTTGAGTACTGATTTAGTCTTAGGGGCAAAATGGTAATTTTGTCATTTTTGCCCCGGACCCTATCATGGTCCTCAGAACGTCCCATATATCTCATGTATAAATTTGTAAGTCCCTTGGACTTCATTTGGTATCTGTTTTAGATCGTCGGGACACATCAGTCATTTCTCGTTTCATGCGTTGACTGTTTCGGAGTCTTATTTAGCCCTTCAGTGTTCATAATTATCCCTATGATAATTTATCAGATCAGTTTGACCTTTATTCGACCTCTACTCTGCACTTACAGTGCTCAGGGGTATTTTGGTCATTTTACGTTTTGTGTAATTCTGACTCCGATTCGTCATCTAATCAAGTATACAGTCTCACCAGTGTCTGGGCTCCTACCGGTATCAGTTTCGTCCCAATCGGACTTTGTTTAGGTCTCGTACGGTATCAGGGGTAATTTGGTAATTTCATGTGTCGTATTCTTCGGCACGTCAGTTCATAAAATGGACCTCACCATTGGGTCCAGAGTGTCCGACATAATTAAGTTGGACTATCTGTTATGTTTAATCGGCCCTGGGTATCATTAAGGGCAATTCGGTCATTTACACTTTGTGTGTCTGTATTTTTCGGGACCTCAGTTCATTAAACGGACCTCACCGTTGAGTTTAGAATGCCCGGGATAGTCAAAATAGGCTATCTGATATTTTTATTTGGGTCTGGGTACCATCAGGGGCAGTTCGGTCATTTATCACTTACGGGTCTGTATTTTTCGGGACTGTATTTCCAAAATCGGACTGTACCATTGAGTCCAGAATATTTGAAATAGTGAAAATACACTATTTATTTACTTAATTTGGACTCCGTTTGACATATTTAATGTCTAGGGGTAAAATTGTAATTTTACCTATTTAATAAAATAATTAAATAATTATTTTATTATTTAATTAATTTATTCAGGGCTTAAATGTATAAATTTTCAAAAGTCTGGGCCACTATGCAATTCTGTCAAACAGTAGGGGTAAATCCGTAATTTTAGGAACTTTAGGGGTCAAAAATGGAATTTCATTAAATTAGGGTTCAAACCAAACGGTTCTAGGGTTCAGGCAGTGAACCGGTTCACAATTCTTAAAAACCAACCGGTTCTGTGACCTTCAGAAAACCGGAATTAGATATCCTAGTTAACCCCAAATTTGGCCCTTAATCCTCGGATAGCCTATCCCAATTTCCCAATTTTTATTTCTAAGGCCCGTAACCAAACAGGATGAAATCAGATTTTAATTTAAAACAATTAGCCTCAAAACGGTGCCGTCCAACTAAAGCCCGTTTGCAGAATGGGTCGGGTCCCAACCCGAACCCGAAATCGACCCGAACCGTGTCCGGTACTGTTCATCGTCTTCCTCACGACGATGAACAGTAACCCTAGTTTCCAGTTTTCTTTTCCTTCATTTTCGTAGAGTTTTAAACACGGCCTTCGGCCTGTTTTGGTTTCAAACATTTTCTAGATGTCATGCCAACGCTTTGGCATCGATTTGGTGCTTCGAATCAAGGACAATGGCTCGGTTCAACAGGGGATAACCGAACCTGCAATTCGGTACGAAACCTTCATTCCTCAACCGTTTTCAATGCGGTTTGTTGCTACATGATCCTCATGGTGTATAGTTTCATTCCCCAATCAATAAAATCGGTTTAAAGCATCCAAATCACAAATGGTATTTTGTGACCGAACCTGCAACTGAGTTGTTGGAGGGGTTGCATGGGGTTTTGGGGTCGCGGGTTGGTGGTTTTGGGGTCCTTAGGATGTATAGTTTAAGACCCAAGACACCAATTTAGGTTTGGTTTAACCTAATTCAGAACTGCTACAACATTTTATTCAATTTGCATTTCGAATTTCTCGGTTGACTTCAAAGGGTTTTCATTCATTTTTGTTACAATCGGAAGCTTATATCATGTAGATTGGAATTCTGTATTTGCATGCATTTAAGCCAAAATGAGTTAAACAGAATTGACTCACAAACTTACCTGTACAGTGAGTTTTCTCTAGAACTCTCTTTCCTCCATTTCTGCTTTCCTTCAGTTCCACTTCGAGACCAGTTCCTCTCTCTATCTCCAACACTCCCTTTGATCCAAGAGAATCCCCAACATTATCTCCCACATGTATAAACACTTATACATATATTTCTATAAGTATGTTCAGCCATGAGGGGACTGGATAATCAGAGAGTGATGTAGAGTGATGTAATTCCATCATGTGGGGTTTGCATGGGTTGCCATTGGTCAATTTGGGTGGCAGCTTGGGGCAATTCAGAGATATATACAATTAAGTTGTGTATATAGGCACAAAGGTGCTGGATGGCCACCTGGTTAAGTTTTTGGGTGAGATTCATTCCTTCCATAGGTCAAGGGTTCAATTCCCCTTGACCACCAATTTGGCCATTTTTCCACATTCTGGGCTAAGGCCCTGTTTGGCTGCGCATTAATTCAGTTTCTGATGTTTGCCTCATAACTTTCATTCCGTAACTCCTTTTTCGATGCGGTTTGTTCCGAGAGTTTCATATTTCAGTTATCTACAGTGTCAGAGGTTCCGTGTCATTTATTAGTCATTCGGGATTTTCGTGGTTAATTAATTCGAATTCCGTCAGTGTTAAATTGACATTATTTCACTTAATTAATTGGTAATTAGGTTCGGGTATTGTACCCTATTCTCGAACATGTTTTAATTATTTTATCGGTCTATCTTGACCGTCGGGAGATTAGGGTTAATTCCCTTGATTATTCTCTAAGCCGGCATTAATTAATAATTAATATTTAATTATTAATTATACAGGATCGGGGTGTTACACCACCTGTCCATTCATGCACTTGACCCTTAGGTCTCCAGTCAATCAGAAAGCATCAGATGGATGTTGTGACTGAGCACAAATCCCGTGTTCATAACATATCATGATTATTCATAATTCCATAGAAGTATAAAATGGAATATCATATATTCAATAAAGACATAGCAGTAGGCCTTTCAAGGCATGGTTCAACATGCTAACAATGACATAGCAGTCAATCAATGTCCACAAGATAGAACAATATCACATTGTGGATAGCAATAACATGAGGTAATTTCAAGAGTACAAGTTTGGCAGTAAAGAATAATCTTGGCTTGGAAACACCATATGGAAGAGAAGGTGAATTTACTTACCTCTATCGTGATTCTATATCAGAAATCCGTCCTGAGGCAGTAGGCCTGCGTATCACCAGGTGTCAATGCAAAAACTTGCCCTGTACGCTGCGGCTCAGCTCCCTGTTTACCACTTCGGGGTTGAGTTTTAGCTGCAGTGGTAGCCGCTGAGGTAGATGGAGTGCCAGCCGTACTTCCTATTGTCTGAGTCTTTTGGGAACAGTTGATCTTGATATGCCCTTCTTGACCACACAAATAACAAGCCCAGGAGTTAGCCTGACACGGTCTTCGATGATATTTTTCACAAGTGGGGCATTAGGCTACGCCTTTACCAGTGGAATTGACCCCTAATGATTTGAATCCAGAATTCTTGGATGCTGGTCCTGCTCCTGGTCGGGAAAAAGTGGGTCCTATTCCGCTGCTCTGCCCCCCAGTCCGTCTTTTACCCCGACTTCCTAATGGCTTCGATGTTGAGTTGGCTTTCTTCTTGGCGAACTCCTCGCCGCACTGCTCTATGATCTTTGCAGTGCTTACTACTTTTTCATAGGTGTCTAACTGTAGGGGTTTAATCCTGTTTTTTATGTTCCACCTCAACCCGTTCTCAAACTTGCGGGTTTTCTCATGCTCATCTTCCGAAATAGTAGGAGTAAATCTAATCAATTGTGTAAATTTGGCTTCATACTCCTCCACCGTTGAGTTTCCTTGCCGCAAGACATAGAATTCTGCAATTCTCTGATCTTTGGCTTCCCTGGGGAAGTATTTTCGGTTGAAGACTTCAGTGAATCTAGCCCACGTCATCTCAGGCTCCCTGGCCTTTTCCAGAAGCCACCACTCATGAGCTATCCCTCTGAACATGAAAGTAGCAAAGGCTACCTTCTGGGTCTCAGTGTAGGCCATCACTTCAAAGATCCTTTCCATTTCAAGTCTCTAGTCTTCAGCTGAAGTGGGGCCTTTGGTGCTGTCGAACGTAGAGGGTTTTAATGCTTGGAATTCCTTGTAAAGATGAGCCTGACTCCTTTCGTTCTCCTGACGTACTATGTGTAGCACTGGTGGTTCTTGTCGCTCTGATCCAGCTGGAGTGCTGGGTCCCGTTTGGTTTTGAACCGTATTCTGAATAAGCCTATCCACTAGCCGCTCTAACCGGGCTATATGGGCGTTAGCTTCATCCAATGGTGTGGTAGTACGCGTACGCACCATTTTCTGCAATGATCAAAGATTAGTTCATATATTTAAGAGTCTAATTATAGTATGTCAGTTCCTATATGCTAACCTTACTTGGACATTTGTAATACTAGTACCTTAGTCTTATCTCCCATGAACCACTGTGTTACCTAAGCTCTGATACCAATCTGACACGACCCGAGACCCACCCTATGCGGATCTCGAGCCGCGCATCCGATCCGACATTGGTTGCCGAATCAAGGGTTCTTATCTTGCTACACAATCAGTGTCACTAACATACAACAACTAAATATGTGGAAGACTTAAATAAATATTTAAGTAAAGTTGCATGTTATACATAAAGTGTTCTCAAAATACGGAATACAAAAATTGCTTAATACAACTAGTCTTTCCAGGACGTGGATAACATGGGAGAGCTATAAGACTATCTGTACTAAGCATTACCTTGCAACTTCAAAAGTATGTCCACTGCTATTTAGATAGCTGCTACTGCTACTGCTGCGGCTCTTCTACAACTTCATTTCCTGAAAGGGGTGGTAAGTTTGGGGTGAGCTAACTAAAGCTCAGTAAGTAATTCTCCTTTGCTCTGTCATGTGTACAAGAATAGAGGCACTATCCATGAAAGAATTAGGATAAATGCAGTTATGCTAGCCAGTCATAAATACTGAACTCATCAATGATCATCAGAGGATAAGAAATTCAAAGACAAACAAAGAAGATTCTGTCTGACAATATAATCATGTGTGCTGAATAAAAGCTGTGAAGCTTCAAAGTCACACATAAACGTGAATATGTTCAAGTTACAAATATCAATAACATCAACAATATAAGATACTGATAGCAAACGAATCTGCGATGCCATGATGCTAAACCCGAAGGTCATAACTAGACCCGAAGGTCATATCTAGACCCGAAGGTCATAACTAGACCCGAAGGTCTTAACTAGACCCGAAGGTCATAACTGGATCCAAAGTAAATCATATCTAGACCCGAAGGTCTTAACTGGCGTCAGATGGAAATGTGACTGAACACAAATCCGGCACTTGAGAATACATCAGAAGCATAATATCATCCATGAAGAATAAAGTGAAACTATGATTGAACACAACTGTCTGGCCCTTACAGCCTTGGGTACGAATGTACAACAAGAATTCAATATACAAATATACCATCATGATCAAGATATATGTATAAACATTATCAAATGCTTCCCACATGATAAAAGAATATCGATGTGGCTCAACAAACACTGATAGCTGTGTAAAGAGTACAATAGGCAATGTATACACAAGGAACTATGACATGGCTTGTAATGTAACACATACAGAGATCAGAGATTACTTACGCTTTTTACTTATTCTTAGGACTCAAGCTATTTCCTTCCCTTTTTCTTTAGACGTGCCTGTCATTTGGAAATAATTTCAGTCTAAAGTTGTAACCGATTTATATTGTATATTCAAATCGGACTCCTGGATTGAAAAGGGCAAAACTGTCATTTTGCACTTTACGTGTCTTTTATTCCCAGGACCCCATATCATAATTTTGACATCACCGTTGGGTTCCGAAGGCTCGAGATAATAAAATTTGACTATGTATTCGCTTCGTTTGGACTTCGTTTGACCTAGTTTAGGACTCGGGGTCTTTTTGTAATTTTTTTTTCAAAATATTATTTAATAGATTTTTACTGTTTGGGGTTCTAATGCAATTCTTCAAAACTTCTGGGCCGGTTTGTTATTTCCAAGAGTTCCGGTCTGAACCAGTGGGTTCAGGGTTAGAAACCCTAAACCGGTTTAGACCCCCACTGAACCGACCGGTTCAGGTGAACCCAATCAACAAAATGGCCCACGATTTTCCGGCCATTACTCCGGTTGCCACTTCCGGCGCCGGTCGCCGCAACTGCCACCTTTCCCCACTGTTTTCCACCTCATTTGACGTCCATTTCCTCTGATTTTCATAATATTACCTCTAACAATCTCAACAACTCGTTTAAACTAGATTTGACCTGATTTCTTACCGTTTCTGACACCCATAATCGATTTTCCGGCCACTGCTCTACCTCCGGCCAACTCAGTTTTCTTACACATTTCGTTGTCTATTCTTACTGATTTTCGTATCAAATGATCCTAAATCTTTAGGCATTCAGTTTAGACCTGTTTTAGACCACTACAATATACAGTTTTCAATACCCGGTTAGCTATTCCGGCCATGCACCAGTGACAAATAATTTGACCAAACTTGGTCATTCCAAGACCATTTTAACTGATTCAAGTTGTGTTGGACTCCTGAAGATGTTTCCTACTCGTTTCTAGTCTTAAAATTAAGATTAATTCGACATACAAAAATCTACCATTGTTGACCGTGTGCTGTAAGTTCAGTTCCTGGTTTTCTTTTCCTATTTCGATATCTCATCAATTCTAATAGTAACGACCCAACTTAAAAGATAAATGAACACAGTTTCAGTCAGAAATATACCTGTTTAAGCCGATTTCCTCCAACTGTTCTGAAGCAGTTTTCTCTCTCTCTCTCTCTCTTTAAATCCTCTTTCTTCTTCTGCGCGACTGAGTTTTCTTGCTTCTGTTTTCTCTATTTTTTTTTTTTTTCTTTTCTTTTGGTCTTCTCCCACCGACTCTTTAGTTGGTGGCCTTGCCACCTGGTTACATAGTAATCCCACACGCGCACACCTGTACATACACGGCTGCCATGCAGCCCTCAATCTTCCAGCTCTCAACAAGTCATCCTCCACTCCTTCTCTCTCTCTAATTCCAGTGTGCCATTGCGTCTCTTGATTCAATTCTGCCCACAGTTTTCTTTGCTATCCGATTATCAATATCTATGTATATTCACATAGATATTATCACATGTATGTATATTATCATCTATGTATATATATATACCGTAGTTATAATATACTGTAAACACATATGTTATCATATATGTATCTACCGTATTTTATACATATATACATATATACCGGATACAATACATGTATATATATATATATATATTGTTATGTAGCCAAATAAATACAAGTTATTCGTAAAATCGACATTCCGATATGTTGGCACCCGGTACCCGTAACTGATTTTTATTTCATGCATGTATACTAAATACGGCGTTTAACCAAGTGTTGATTTTTATTTACTGAGTAATTTAAGTACAGTCCGAATTTATACATCATAACCCGGTCTAACCCGGGTCAAGTATTGACCCACTTGGGTCGGGATATTACACATATAGACACATATAAAATACATATTTTTATACATGTATTTATAACCATATATATACATATAACTGTCTTTTTAGTCACGTATACATACACTAAGATTTCGTGAACTATGCATATGTACGTACGTATGCATGTATGGGTTGCATGCATGCATGCTTTTCGAGGTAAGGTTCTGAGTTGCTCGAGTACTGTCACGACCCGAAACCCACCCTATGCGGATTATCGGATCGCGACCGCCGCCCCAAGACCCGAAGGCTTCGAGACAAGGGTCGCATAGGCAGCGGTATCGAATAGATGTGCCACATGTGGTTGCGGAAGCGTGAAAAACTTTTTCTTTTCTTTCTTATTTTAAAATTTGCACATCCGTCCGGTACTGCCACTCTTCACATTTCAGTATACATGTATAATCATACATTCAGAGCATAATTGAATTCCTAAAATTTTATACATATTGCATAGTCGGTTGCCTTATGGCTTAAGTACATACTATCCGAAGTCTATTACATCATAGTTCAACCAGCTATAGGTTCTAACTACCTCCAAAAGTCAATTACATATTCTAATACTTCCAAAAGTCCATGATCATAACGGAGCTATTAATCGTCATCCCAAAATGGAGCACGGCTCCCACTCATCGTCAGTCCCTGAAAAATGTTAGGGAGTGGGGTGAGATTCGAAAAGCCCAATGAGTAATTCCTACATCTGTCATGGGTTTTCAATTGGTAGAGGTTTCGTATATGAGAGTTTATAAAATACTCAACTACCAATTGTTCATATACTTGAACATAGGAGATATGCATTCTTAAAACATGTAGCTTTGAAACATTCAAGGTATTCAAGCTAAAACTTATCTTTCAGTAAAAGAGCATATGCATTTCAGAGCATGCAACTTAAAATCACATAATTCAAGTTAAACAAATATTTCTTAAATAGGGTATATGCATTTCAAAGCATATAAACATGCATAATAGGAAATGGGGGTAAAAACCAGCTTCCATCTTTAAAATCGTTTGTCATCTTATCTCTTTCCTTAGTGGAATCCGCTTCGAACCAGACTCCCGTTTTACATATACGCGGAGATATCTCAGTGCCTGTGGGATTAGATCCTGCTACCAGGCATGTGCACATGATAGGTCCGAAGTGTTCCGTAGAACCCACAACTCTACCTCTGTGCTGATGCACATGATAGGTCCGTTGAGTTCCGTAGAACTCACAACTCTACCTCTATGCGGATGCACATGATAGGTCCGTTGAGTTCCGTAGAACTCACAACTCTACCTCTGTGCTTATTTTTATCTGGCAAGACATTTGTCATATGACTCTTATATAAAAGCCTCTCATGAGTATTTAAAACATGTGACGTATAACACTTACAGTGATGCTTCAATACTTGCAGTAATCAAATTCAGAATGTTTGAGGAAATCAGACATGCTAACTATTTTGAAAGGAAACATTTACTGATATAATATGTAAATAATCGTGAAGCATGTCATGGCAGAATATTTAAGAAAACAGAAATCCTGAATACTGAATTTGATATATCAATGCTGTAAATATTTTGAACTTAAAAACATCCGTTGAAATCCGTGGAGTTAAAGCCTCCACTTCAAATGCAAGATTACTCACCTTGGTCCTTTAGGGTTAGTGCTAATAATGCGCTTTCCCACTTCCTTTGTAGTTCCTAAGAACAATTCATAAATAACCTCATTAACTTCACATTCACTTCAAACATCTCCTACTGATGCTTCTTAGCTTATGCTTAGATCGTATTAGATCCTAACACGATTTCATAAATTTCTTACGCACTCATTCTTAATCTATGACACATCTTAATGTATTAGGAATTAAATTTATTTTATTTTATACTCTTCTGGGAGTTCCATTAACTTTAACTTAAAGTTATTTATTTGACATGTTTACGTGTTGTGTCTTTCCGTATTTTATTTCTCGTACTTGCCTCAGTTTAGTTCCTTGGCAATATTTCAATTCATAGTCATCTGACAGATGTTATTCATCAAATTTTATGTCTCTTTATTTTAGACATTTCTTTTGGTCAAATAGACTCTACCATTGAGTCCGGAGTGTCGAAGAAAGTCAGTTTAGACTTTCCAAGATTTTAATTCAGACTTTTATATGTAAAAGGGTAAAATGGACATTTATCCTTTTACGTGTCATATTTTTTCGTACTTCATTTCATAATTTGGACCTCACCATTGAGTCCAAGGAAGTCAAAGAAAGTCAATTTAGACCTTCTCTGATTTCATTTTGGCTTTAGGTGTGCCAAGGGCATTTTGGTCATTTTACCCCTTCACGTGTCTTTATTTTTCGGGACCCCATCTCGTGTCATGGACCTCACCATTGGACTCAGAAGGTCCAAGATAGTAAGAATACACTAATAACTTGTAAGTTTTGGTCAAGGGGTATTTTGGTCATTTATACCTTAACGTGTCTAATTTTTTCAGAGTCTTGCCTCGTGAAACGGACCCTACCATTGGCTTCAGAATATCCGAAATAGTAAGGATACACTATTCATTTATTTAATTTGGACTTTGTTTGACTTATTTATGGGGCAGGGGCATTTTGGTCATTTTGACATTTTTAGGGGTCTTTAATTTTTCGGGACCTCATTTCATGTCGAGGACCTCACCAATGGGCTCAGAGGGTCCAAAATAGTAAGGTTACATATATAACTTGTAATTTTTGGACAACGGGCCATTTCGGAGTATTTAATTTAATTAATTTCATTTCATTAAATTAAATTATAAATGTAGTATATATATTTTTAAAGGGGAATAAGTGACAGGTTGAATAGGGTGGCACGCTGGCCAGCGTGTCACCTCCCTCCCCATATATCCGAGTTCGAATCCTCTTAGGTGCAGAATGCACCTGTTTATTCTTTTTATTTTTGATTTTAATTTAGTATATAATATATATATATATATATAAATCTTGCCCCTTAAGTGACACACGCAAGCGCGTGGCCAAGTGGAAAGAGTTGGGTTTACGCGCGTGAGGATGGGGGTTCGAGTCCCAGGGGCTTCGGCCCCTTTTTATTTTTCCCTGTTTTCGTAAACCAAACGGCGGACAAGTGTATTAAACCGGAATAAGCCACGCTATTCGCGCCTGGTTTATTGAATTTGGGCCATAATCGTATAGCCAAACACATTGAATCAGGGTTTTAAAACCCTTAAGCCAAAACGGCCACGTTTTAATAATGCGGTGGCCTGCCCGTGAGCCACCACGTGTCCCGAGTTAACTCGGTGACTCGATTTAAACAGTGAGTCGACTCGGTTGTCTTCCCCACAACTATCACCAGTGTTGCCCTAGTTGCAGTTTTCCTTTTTCTTCTATTTCGTGAGTTTTGGCCAACCAAAACCCTACTGTTTTCATGGGAAATAATTTCTGGGTTATTAATGAACATTTTTGCATTCGTTTGAGGAATCGAAATGGGTTCATCAGTTCGGTTTTGGATTCGATAATCCAAACCTGCAAGTCGATCGTTCATGCTCATTTTTGAACCAAAATTTATGGGGATTCGTTTTGCATGATCCTCATAACACTGGGGTTCAGTCCCCATTCTAAAATCTGGGTTTAGGAGTCCAAAATGAGAGTTGGGTTTCATGGCCTGAAACCTGCAACTTGTGATTTCATGGGCGTTTCTTAAGCTTTTTGATCACGATTGTATGTTTTTGGAGTGTTTGTAGGGTCTAGTTAAGGTCCCTATAGGTCAAATGGAGTTTAATCTCCATCAATTCAGACCTGCTTTCTCTAGGCTTAACAATGGAGGTTTGGTGTACGGCTTGTGTTTCTGAGTTGTTTTAGGTCTAGATTTTCATGCTTATCAACTCTAAAACACATATCTAACATTATACACGCATAACTAAGCTTCAAATCATTCCTATTCATGCATATTTCTAGAGAGAGAAAAATGAAACTTAAAGCATTTCTTACCTTCCTTCACTGTTTCTCTTCTCCTTTCCCTTTGTTTCCCTCTTCTGAACGTCCTCCACTCTCTTACTCTTTCTTTCTTTGGTGTGTATAATGTTTTGTGTACACTAATGCATATATGAGTACACACTTACTCATTGCAAAACCTGATTGCCCCTTCATTTGGCTTAGCTTGTGGCAGGTTAGGGTCTGAATTGTTACTGTTGGGCAGAGCTATCACGGGCTGGTTGTGTGTGTGTGTGGTGTTTGACTTGTATTAATGTAGATATATATATATATATATATATATATATATATATATATATCTCATAATTCACACACACTAATACACAATGGCCACTCACACACACTTGTACACATTGGACTATTGCATGTCCTCATACACATATCTATATATATATATATACATATATATACATATTCATTTACACCCTTCTTATTATTAGTATTATTATTATTATTATTATTATTATTATTATTATTATTATTATTATATACTCCCTTTAAGTTCTCATATTATAATAATTAATTACTTTAAAATTAATTATTTCCTTAAGTGTATAACTTTTACACTAATCCTTTGTAACTTCGTAATGCGTGCCTAAATCTCATACTCGTATCGCTGACCGGCGGTCGACGTGAAAATATACTTATCACGGAACTGACAAGTTGGTGATTGCAACGAAAGTGATGTACAGTCGTCCTGACTTTTCAGGACATTTACTTAAAGTTCGCTCGCCGGGGTTGAAACCGACCTCGTTACGAAAGGCGTCGATTTCTAATTTTAACAGAACAGCTTAATAGTCTCTAATTCGGGTCGGGGTATTACAAGTACTGCCCGACACTAGCTATATCACTGATACTATTCACTTTTTAAAACTGTACTGTACATACAATAAAATAATATAGAGCTCTAAACAGCCCATATTACACTATTCAATAAACTTGCCTCGGTATACGTGTCGTATCCCGGGTCAAGATATCACAGTACGGCTTCAAATTGCGCAGAAGAATGAAAAGTTTGCTTCCCAAGCCAATAAAGGGCGAAGGCGTGTTATTTTAAACCTAGAGATTGGGTTTGGGTTCACATGCGCAAAGAAAGATTCCCAGCCCATAGAAGAACTAAATTGCATCCTAGAGGAGATGGACATTTCCAAATCCTTGAGAAAACTAATGATCATGCTTATAAGTGGATCTTCTAGGTGAGTATAATGTCTCTGCTACTTTTAATGTTTCTGATCTTTCTCCCTTTGATGCAGGTGACAATTTGAGGTCGAATCCTTTTGAGCAGAGGGGGAATGATGGGCACCATGGTGGACTGATTCTTAAAGATCCTTTACAAGCTCCAGATGGGCCAATCATAAGGTCGAGAGTTAAGAAGATCAAGGAAGCAATGCAAGGATTGCTGCAATCCATTTGGGCCAAGTTATCGAGCAAGACCCCAACATTCAAGATGGGCTTGAAAGAAGAACCAACTTTAATCCATGTGATATAAGCAACAGAGGGGGGCGGCATAGCCTAGTGGTTTTGTGAAGGCTTTTTATTCAGTTAAGTATAGGCGTGTGGGCCTATTTTATGTTTTATGGTTGTAGGCATTTGGGCCACTTCAACTCATTTAATGGATTTCTTTTATTCGTTTTAGTCAGTAGTTTAGGACGTTTTGTGTCACGACCCGAAACCCACCCTATGGTTGTAGGCATTGTGACTGAGCACAATTCCCGTGTTCATAAACATACTATGATCATAAGTAATTCCATAGAATATAAAAATGGAATATCATTCATTTGATAAGGATACAACAGTAGGCCTTTCAAGGCACAGCGTAACATGATAACAATGGTACATTAGTCAATCAAATGTCCACAAGATAGAAAATATCGAATTGTGGAACACAAGGATATCAATACATTCAAGAGTACGAGTTTGGCAGTAAAAGAATAAACTTGGCTTGTGGAAACACCACATGTAAGAGAGAGTGCTCCGCTTACCTTTAATGCAGTCGTATATCAGGAAATCCGTGAGTGTGCCCTTGCCTTTCAAGTTCCCTATATATATATATATTAGTAATTACGTTTCAGAATAAATGCTATTCATCAAATTTTACGCCTTTCTATCATAAGTATCTCAAACACTAATTGAGACTTTACCATTGAGTCCGAAATGCCGAAGAAAGTCGGTTTAGGCTTTCGCGGAATTCCATTTGGACATTTGTACCAAAAGGGCAAAATGGTCATTTTGCACTTTCATGTGTATTTTATTTTTTGGGGTCCCGTATTGTGAAATAGACCCCACCATTGATCTTAGAATGTCCGAGATAATAAAAATTGACTCTTCATTTGCATCGTTTGGACTTCGTTTGACCTATATTTGAAATAGGGGCATTTTTGTAAAAATTTAAATTTTATTAATTTTCCTGTTTGGGCCACAGTGACATTTCTTAAAACATTTGGGCCGATTTATAATTTCCAAAAGCTGCGGTCTGAACCAGCTGGTTCAGAACCAAAAACCCTAAACCGGTCTGCCCCTTCACTGAACCAAACGGTTCAGTCCATTTCAAAGAACCGGATTCCAATATCCTGGTTCTTACCCGATCCATGGTTTGGATAAGCCTAACTCAGATTTTCACATTTCCTATCCCTGCAACCAAACGACCCAATTTATTTAAAATCCAATATATAAAACGACACAGTTTCATTTTCCCATTTCATTTTCGGTCGGGTCCCGACCCGATCCGAACCCGGATTCGGT
Organism: Nyssa sinensis; assembly: GCA_008638375.1. Classification (NCBI taxonomy): domain Eukaryota; kingdom Viridiplantae; phylum Streptophyta; class Magnoliopsida; order Cornales; family Nyssaceae; genus Nyssa; species Nyssa sinensis. The sequence continues at coordinate 39,523,393 of CM018031.1, forward strand.
TTAAATTTAACCCGGTTGCCTCACGATTTCACGGTCGTCTTCCCCTAATACTCCGGTAGGGTTTCGGTTGTACACAGTCGTCTTCTCCGGCGACTGTCACCAGTTCCCGATGGATTCCCCCCCATTTTAAATGCTGTTTCACTCCCCACCACATGGGGATCATGAATCCATCCTCCGTTTTGATCAAGACCGTCTTGATCTTCACGAATATGGGTTTAAATATCTCTGGACGATTTTCCGGTCAAAGCTTCATTTCAAATTTTGTGACTTTTGGGTCACGGTTTTCACTCAAATTCCATCCTAAACGTTTTCTGCACTATTTGGGTTCATTTTCATAAACTTAACCCAAGCTTTTAAGCATAAAATCATGGTGCAACCGAGACCTGCAACTCCTATTTTCTCAGTCATTTTAACATCTTTTTCTATCATTCTTTTTGCATTTAAAAGCTTAACTCATGCTTATCAAGACCCTAGCTTTAAATCAAACTATCATGCTTTAAATCATAAAAACAGTGGGTGATGACTCACCTGAATTTTTTGTATTTCTCTTGTGGTCTCCTCCTCTTCTCCTTCTTTCTTGGCTTAGTTCCTCCCGAAATGATTCTCTTTTCTGTCTCTATGTACGTTCCCTATATACACATACAGAGAACCCTCATCACTTCCACCTGCCCTTGTCACTTCCCACTTTTCTCTCTCTCGGTTACTCCCCCTTCTATGGCCCCTTTTCTTGACTTAGGTTATGGTATTCCCTCTGCCAAATGCAACTTTGCATTTATTGGCTTGGGAGACTTGTGATGTGCACACACACACACACACACACATATATATATATATTATATTATACACATCACACACACACACACACCTCACCCAACCGAGACACACCCACACACACACATACACTGCACCTATATACTACCTTTGGCAGTTTCCCTTTCCCTTTTTTCTTTTCCTTTTAATTCTTATACATATATATATATACATAAGTATATGTATAATACATTATGTTATATATATATATATATATACACACATAAAATACATATTTTATACATGTATATATATTCATGTGTAGGCGTATAAATCTATTTTTAATCATATATACATACATTCATTTTGATCGGGCTAGACACATACGTACGTGTATGCATGCATGGGCATACGTGCATGCACGTATTACGATGTAATGTCTTGGGGTGCTCGGGTGTTACCCGGGCTTGGTCATTCATTTCCATCATTTACAGTTTCCAGTCATTCATTTTCATGAAATACCATGATATACATATCTTACCGTTCAAGTTACACTATTTAACTGACTTATCTCGGTACACGTGCTGTATCCCAGGTCGGGATATTACATTTTGGGCCTGAAGATGTGCAGCCCGTGTTTTTTAATTGATGTAGGCCTTATTCAGCCCTAAAGTTTATGGAGGGTTTTAAAAGGACTTGTAGCCACAATTTGGAGGCTGGAACGTGAATGAAGCTTTCTGCATAGAGACATTTTAGTTTTCTCTTCTTGTTTTTGAGTGAACTAGGAACTTATCAAAGGCATACCCTTTGTGGCCTTCTCATCAAATCTAGGTTCTTGAAATAATTTTTCAACAGGTCTTGATCATTTTGACTTGATTCTTGGCTTTCTTCGATAAGTTTCAATTTGATTATAGGTTCAAGGGATTTCGATCTTACAGGTTCACATCAAATTCTTTATAAATAGGAAAAATCATAGGCTGATCTGCTAAGGAGGCCCTCTTAGCCTCACTCTCCTTTGCATAAAAACTCATCCTTATCTCTATTTTTCTCTCTGCAGGTTATCTTTCTTTTTTCCCTCATGGCTCTACTCTCTTTTCTTTATTCTCAGCCACCTCTCTATTTTTTCTTAAGGTTTCAGCCTCACCCTTTCTTTTTTGCTCAGTCTCACTTTTCAGCTTCAGTTGGTGCTCATATACCTGCTTTGGGGTTAAAAGAGCAAGCTGATCGCTTTTCCATCCTTTACAAAGTTATACCTATTCTTAAACCCATCATGAATCATCTTCCTATCATAATGCCATGGCCTCCCCAACAAAATATGACTAGCATGCATAGGAAGTACATCACAAATGTCACATCCCCCTAGACCCACCCTGTGCGGATTTGGGGCACGTGACAAAGGCCAGTTAGGCACCCATCGGGTTTTATCAGTTTTTTTTTTTGAAAGCAAAACCTCGACGGTAATCCTAACCACAGGCCATTCCGATATAAATCCCAAGTATAATGCATTCGACATATATAATTTAAGCAGCAGAATTTTCACAAGAGAATGCATACATATATACTTGGCAGAGCATTCAGGATACATCATAGTCAGTCCTATCTTAATCAAGATTACAAAACAGTTTCACCACAAAAGGTCATAATCTGATCAGTTACACCAAAAAGTACAAAAATGGTATAGGTTCACAAAAATGGGTTATCATTTTATCTAGGAGTCTCCAACATTTTTCCCCTAAGTCTTGAACCTGCTAAACCTGTCCATCTGAGAGTTCCCCTGAAATTATTAAAATAATGGAATGAGCTTTAAAAAGCCCAGTGAGTAACACAGATATCCAGGCAAGAGTTTCGAATTCAATCTTTGCTTAAATCACATGGTAATTAAATCAGTTTGGAATTAATAGTTCAATAAATCCAAGTCAAGTTCAATAGATCAAAACAGATAAACGGTTCAGGGTGCTAGCATATCAATTAGAAGTATAGTTAATCATTTGAGAAACTAAAAACCATGTCATCGGTGATAAAAGCATGCATTTAAAACAATTGCATTTAAAACATATGATATTCGAAACAATTTAACAGATCAAGGAACAGTAACTAAACAGTGTCAGAAGTTACTCACCTTCAACATTTGAGTTTGAAGCTATGAACGGAGCCTTCCTCTTTTTCTCCTTAAGCCTAAAACAATTTATAAAGATTTATCAACTCATGAGCTTAGACTGAGTAAGTCTACCCTATGATGGGTTTCATGGAACTAACTTATAGTGGCTAGTTCATAGGTCTTACCTCTTAAGCATTTGCCTTAGGGTTTCAGTGTCTTCACACATTTATCGGTTCTGATTTTCATAATATGGACCTAACCATTGAGTTCGGAAGGTCGAAGAAAGTCAATTTAGACTCTCTCGGCTTTTAAATCTGGGTTCGGGTATATCAGGGGTATTTCGGTCATTTTGCCGTCACAAAATTTCTGTCTCGGATTCGTCATCTAATCATGTATATAATCTCACAAGTGTCAGGTCTACCACTGGTATTAATTCCGTTTTAATCGGACTTCATTTGGGCCTTGTACAGTGTCAGGGGTATTATGGTAATTTCATATGTTATATTTTTCGGTACTTTATTTGCAGTCACGGACCTCACCATTGAGTCCGGAATGTCCAACATAGTTAAAATGGACTATCTTTCAGTGTAATTTGGCCCTATGTGTCATTAGGGGCAGTACGGTCATTTACCCTTTACATGTCTGTATTTTTTGGGACTTGGTTTCACAAATCGGACTCAGCCATTGAGTCCGGAATGCCCGAAATAGTAAGATTACACTATTCAATTATTAAATTCGGACTTCGTTTGACTTGTTTAAGGTCCAGGGGCAATATGGTAATTATTCCCTTTTAATAAAATAATTAAATAATTATTTTATTATTTTATTTAATTTTTCAGGGGTATAATTGCAAAAGATTTTCAAAATCTGGGCCTTAGTGTGATTCTGTTAAACAGTGGGGGTCAGTTTGTAAATATTTAAAAATTCAAAACTGAACCAAAGGGTTCAGTCTCTTTGCAACTGAACCGGTCCGGTTCAGTTTGGTTCTGACCGGTTCTGTTACATTGCTGACGTCACGATGACGTCAGCCCTAAAATAATTTAAAAACCAGTTATCCAAAACGACGCAGTTTCATTAATGTGGTGGCCGTCTCCTGGACAGACACATGTCCTAGTCGACTGGGCCAAGTTGACTTGACTCGGTCAACTCGGTCGAGTCAACTCCGTCTTCCCCACTAACTGATTCGGTGTTGCCCTAATTTCTGCAGATTTTCACTTCCATTTTCGTGATGATTTGGGCACGGTTTCTTGCTGTTTTCGACTCCATTCGGTTTTTGTATTTTATACCAACCATTTAACATCGATTTCAAGCATCGAATCACTCTAACAGGTTCTGTTTTCAAGAGGATAACCGTGACCTGTAACACGATCTAGCATCCTCATTTCTCAACCATTTTGTGTGTGGTTTGAAGCTACGTGACCTACAGACCATAAGGATCAAGACCCTATCTTCATTTTTCAGTTTGGTCTCGGTTTTAGAAGATTTGGGTTTCAAACCCGTAGCTTCATTTTCAAATTCGTGGGGCTACAGTGAGTTCTGGGGTCGTGTAGGTATATATTTGAGATCCTCTTGGGGTCTATTTCAGGTCTTGACACTCAAGGTTCCATTCTGCTATGGTTGATTCAGACCTGGTGTTTCAAGGTCCATTAATGGAGGTCACCTTCGGTTTTCATGGTTCTTGACCATTTTAACACCTCCAACACACACAGTATGCTCAAAACTAATTCTTAGGATCAAAAATAACCATGCATGCAGTCTACACCCGTAGCAATCCATCAAAACAGTTCAAAATTTAAAAATAAAGGAAGAGGTAAGTTTGGAAGTTCACCCTCAACAGAGACTCTCTCCTCCTATGGCTTGACTCAGAGCTTCTCACAGTGCTTCCTCAGGTTCCTTAGGCCAAGCACTTCACTTCAAGCCTTCCCCTTGCACCTTCAAGTGGTCACTTTCTCTCAAACACTTGCATGCACAAGCTTCCATTCCTCTCTCTCTCTATACTCTCCCTCTCAGCCAACCCTACGTACACTCAACAGAACTCACACACTCTCATTGTTTGGTATTTCAGAATTCTCTAAAGAGAGAATTCTTTGGTGCAAGTTATGTATATATATATATAGGGTTATACACATATATATGAGTGTATCTCTGCCCTTAGTGGGGTTAGTGGCTGATTGACTTGATGGAGAAGATGTAGGGCAATGATGTAGGGAATACATGCAAGGCCATTGGCCAGTTTGGGTGGTGGCTTGGGCAAGAATTGAGGTTATATACATATGTTAGTGCATCTGTACACAAAGTAACCAACAGCCTAGTTGGTAACTTTTTGGGACAAAATTGCTTACCTTGGTAGGTCAAGGGTTCAATTCCCCTTGGCCTCCCAAGTGACCATTTTCTCATATTTTTCTGGTTAAGGCCTTATTTGGTTGTCGCGGAATTCCAGTTTCACTGTTTTGGCCTTAACTTTCAATCCGTAACTCCTTTTTCAGTGCGGTTTCTTTCTGTCACTTCCTACTCAGAGTATCTTTCAATGACCAAGGTCCAATGTCAGTTTTTATTTTCTTGAGTTTCCCATAATTAGCTAATTCGAGTTTTATCACTATTAAAAATAGACATTAAATTAGCTAAACCTGACATTTCATTCCCAAAACAGTTTTCAATACACAAAACATGCCAGTTAAGTAATTGGGGTGTTACAACAAAGCACCTCATCACTATACCTCTTAATGGTAAAAGCCACCAAAACCTGTTTATTGACCTTGACCTCCCCACATTCATTCAGCCACTGCATGCATGGGCATACGTGCATGCACGCATTACGATGCAATGCCCTGGGGTGCTCAGGGTGTTACCCAGTCTTGGTCATTCATTTCTATCATTTACAGTTTCCAGTCATTCATTTCCATGAAATACCATGATATACATATCTTACCGTTCAAGTTACACTACTTAACCGACTTACCTCGGTATACGTGCCGTATCCCGGGTCGGGATATTACATTCTTACCCCCTTAAAAATAAGTTTGTCCCCAAACTTAGCACATACTACTATGGAAATAAGTGTGGGTACTTGGCGCGCATATCATCTTCTCTCTCCCAAGTAGCCTCTTCTATCCTGTGATTCCTCCACAGAACTTTGACTAATGGAATAGTCTTGTTCCGTAGTACCTGCTCTCGTCGATCCAAAATCTGAACTGGATTCTCTATGTAACTCAGATTTTCCTGGACGTCTAACGGTTCGTGCTCGATCACTTGATCTGCACTCTGTATACACTTTCTTAGCATCGGAACATGAAACACATCGTGAACATGTGCTAACTTTGAAGGTAAGGCAAGCTCGTAGGCTACGGGTCCAACCCTCTTCGTGATCCTGAAAGGCCCAATGTATCTGGGGCCAAGCTTTCCCCTCTTGCCAAACCTGACTATTCCTTTCATGGGTGATACTTTTAAGTATACAAAATCGACTTTTGCAAACTCTAAGTCTCGTCGGTGAACATTCGCATAGCTTTTTTGTCGACTTTGAGTTGCTAATAAACGCTGTTGGATCAGTTGTATTTTTCCTGTGGTCTGTTCCACTATCTCTGGCCCATATAGTTTCCTTTCTCCCACCTTTGTCCAACATAGTGGTGATCGGCACTTCCTGCCTATAATGCCTCATATGGCGCCATACCAATACTAGCTTGATAGCTATTATTGTACGTGAACTCCACCAATGGCAACTGATCTTCCCAACTCCCTTCAAAGTCTATGACACAGAAACGCAGTAAGTCTTCTAAAGTCTGTATCGTCCTTTCCGACTGGCCGTCGGTCTCGGGGTTATACACAGTACTAAGACTCAGTTCCGTGCCCATAGCTTGTTGTAGTCCTTTCCAGAATCGTGATACCAACCGAGGGTCCCTATCAGAAACAATTGATGCTGGAACTCCATGAAGTCTAACTATCTCTCTGATGTATAGCTCGGCTAGTCGCTGAAGAGATTGTGTTGTCTTGGTTGCCAGAAAGTGAGCTGTCTTAGTTAATCTGTCTACGATGACCCAGATAGAATCACTCCCCTTAACTGTCTTTGGCAATCCTGACACAAAGTCCATTGTGATGTGTTCCCACTTCCACTCAGGAATGGGCAGTGATTGCAGAAGTCCCCCAGGCTTTTGATGTTCTACCTTAATTTGCTGGCACTTGGCACATCGTGCTATGTACTCAGCTATGTGACGTTTCATCCCAGACCACCAATAAGTATCATTAACATTGTGATACATTTTGGTGCCCCCTGGATGTAAGGCAAATCTCGAACTGTGTGCTTCATCAAGAATCTCCTTCCTGATTTCGGGCACATCGGGTACGCAGATCCTACCCTGACAATATAATATTCCATCTCTCACTGAATACTCGGAGTCTATGCCTGTCTCAATCTCTTGAAGAAACTTAGCCAGCTTCTCGTCCTGAGTCTGCTGCCCCCTGATCTTGTCCATAATCGATAAACTAACTGTGACATTGGCACATAGTGCCTCAGAACTAGGCAGAACTATCTCTATCTCCATATCCTCCAAGTCTCTCAGTATCTCTGTCTGTGTCATCAACAGGCAAGCTAAACTCCCTGATGACTTTCTACTAAGAGCGTCAACTACCACGTTTGCCTTCCCTGGGTGGTACTGTATGCTGACCTCGTAGTCCTTCAACAATTCTAACCAACGACGAAGTCTCATATTGAGCTCCTTCTGTGTAAACAGATACTTGAGGCTCTTATGGTCAGTGAAGATTTTGTACGTGGTTCCGTATAAGTAATGCCTCCATATCTTTAAGGCAAACACGATGGCTGCTAGCTCAAGGTTGTGTGTCGGATAGTTCCCCTCGTAGGGGTCTCAACTGTCGGGAAGCATGTGCTACCACTTTTCCATTCTGCATTAACACACACCCTAGGCCTTTGAACGAGGCATCATTGTAAATCACAAACCCGTCAGTTCCCTCTGGCACTGTCAATATAGGAGCTATAACCAGACGCTCCTTTAACTCTTGGAAACTCTTTTCCTGTTCCTCTGTCCAAACAAAATAAACACCCTTTCGGGTCAGTTTGGTAATAGGCGTAGCTATTTTGGAGAAGTCCTTGACAAATCTCCTATAATAGCCTGCTAACCCCATGAAACTTCGCACTTCCGTTACACTCGTAGGTTGAGGCCAATTCATGATTGACTCGATCTTCTGGGAATCAACAGAGATTCCTTCTTTACTGATCACGTGTCCCAGAAATGCTATACTAGGAAGCCAAAATTCGCATTTCTTCAACTTGGCGTATAACTTCTGCTCCCCTAACTTTTGTAGGACTCTCCTCAGATGTACCTCGTGTTCTTCCTGGTTCTTAGAGTAAACCAAGATGTCGTCTATAAATACAATCACGAAGTCATCCAAGTACGGCTTGAACACACGATTCATCATGTCCATGAATGCAGCTGGGGCATTGGTCACCCCAAATGGCATAACAAGGAACTCATAGTGCCCATACCGTGTCCTAAATGCTGTTTTCTGGATGTCAGTGGGTCTGACCTTCAACTAGTGATAGCCGGACCTCAGGTCGATCTTCGAGAACACTTGGGCCCCTTTCAATTAGTCGAACAAATCATCCACTCTAGGCAGTGGATATCTGTTCCGGATGGTAACTTTGTTCAACTCGCGATAGTCGATACACAATCTCATAGTTCCATCCTTTTTCTTTAAGAACAATACAGGCGCACCCCATGGTGACGAGCTGGGTCGTATAAAACCCTTGTCCAAAAATTCCTGTAACTGGAGCTTCAGCTCCATCAGTTCTGCCGGTGCCATCCTATATGGAGTCTTGGATATCGGTGTAGTGCCTCACAGTACGTCGATGCAAAACTCGATCTCTCTATCTATGGGCATTCCTGGAAGATCATCCAAGAACACTCCGGAAATTCCCTAGCAATGGGAATCTTCTCTAACTCAGGCTACTGGGAATCAGTGTCTTGAACACTACATAAGAATCCGTGACATCCCTTGCGAAGCAAACGCCTTGCCTAGATAGAGGAAATGAAGTAGGGTGGGGAAGCCACCCCTGTCCCCTCAAAGTCAACTGTTGGAAACTGGGGGTTCTGTAAGAGAACTCGTTTGGCCACACAGTCTATCGTAGCGTGGCGGCCAGCCAATCCATTCTAAGGATAACGTCGAATCCACAAATTTCCAAGGGTATAAGGTTGGCCAATAAGTGTGTATCCCCAATCTGTATCCCACAATTCCTATACATGGTATCCCCCAACAATGATTTCCCCGATGGTATAGAAACATTCAATAAATATCCTAAGGGTTCCGTCACTAGGTTCAATTTAGCAGCATATGTAGGGGATACAAATGAATGTGTAGATCCAGTGTCAAATAAAACATGAGCAGGCTGTGAGCATACTAAAAGAGTACCTGCGACTACAGAGGTTGTAGCCTGCATGTCTCCTGGTCAAAGGGAGAAAACTCGTCCTGCCTGCTGCTGGACGTTCCCTTGTCCACTTCTTTGGGTCGGAGGTCTAGGTGGTGCTATTCCTGGTAGTTGGTGCTTTAACCGAAGTAGTGCTGGGCGTGGCTTGATCCCTCTGAGGGCATTCTCTCGCATAATGTCCCTCTTGGCCACAGTAGTAGCAAGCGTTGCTATCCTTGAGACATTGGCCTTTGTGGATCTTATTGCAACGAGAGCACTTGGCTGCCCCCTTTTTAGTGTTGCTCTGTTTCTTCTGACCGGACCCTGTCGCCTGTGATGCAGCTCCAGGTCTGGTAAATGTAGATCCCTGTCCTGAAGTAGAAGGCCCTTGCCTCTTATTCTGGTTGCCTCCACGTTTCTGGTTCCCTCGCCTTTTGGCAAATTCCTCGCCACTCCTTTCCATGATCCGAGCCGTTTCCACGACATCATCGTAAGTAGTCAGTCGATGGGGTACTAGTCTATCTTTGATAGACCACCTCAGTCCTTCCTCGAATTTACGAGCCTTCAGATCCTCAGTTCTGATAGCATCAGGGGCAAATCTAGCCAATTCAGTAAAAGTGGCCTCGTATTGCTCCACAGTCATCGACCCCTGTTGCAGTACCATGAATTCGGCAACTCTGCGGTTCCGTACTTCTTGGGAGAAGTACTTCTTATTGAAGACCACAGTAAATCGTTGCCAGTCCATGTTTGGCTCCCTTGCCTTCTCATTTATCCACCACTTATGTGCCATTCCCTTAAGCATATACGTGGCATAAGCCACATTTTGGATGTCAGTGCAATTCAGGATATCGAAAACCCTGTTCATTTCTAACATCTATTCTTCAGCCACCGTGGCCCTATTAGTACCGTCAAACGTCGAGGGTTTCATTTTCTAGAATCGTTCGTATTGGTATGCAGCGTCCCGTTCATTCCCTTGACGATTCCCGAGGTTGCCGCCTGTATTGACAGGCTGCTCCTGTCGTACTGGCTGTGCTGGTTGGCTAGCACTAGCTTGAATCCATGGTAGAGTTTCAATGACAGTCTCCATCAATCTTTCCAATTGTTCTAAACGATCCATAGGTAATGGACCTTGCCTCGTGTTAACCATGACTGTGAATAGAAACAATGAAGATAACCAGTGAGATAACCAGTGAAATAACCAATGAAATAACTAATGAGATGACCAGTCAATGTGTAAGACAATTTGTCCATGATTGTAAAATATAAAATGTCAGTCATATTTAACAGTCTTAGCTCTAGTCCAATCTCCCATGACTCACAATCGAACCTAAAGCTCTGATACCAAGCTGTCACGACCCGAAAACCACCCGATGCGGATCTCGTGTCGCGGGGTTGACCCGAAGGCTGTCCCTACTTTTTCCATTCCTGTATCATAGTACTAATATGCAATGTACTAAAAATTTTAAACAATGAACAGCGGAAGTCTTTTAAATAAATTAAACAGTGGAAGTCTATTAAATACATGACATAGTTCTACATAAAACAAAATGAGAACTAAACGTAACCAGCACCCGGGGGTGGTGAATACATGGGAGAACTAACATAGACTGATACAGTACTTCAAAATGTTCCCCTACGCTCTCAGACTCCAACTGGGGTCTCGCAACCTTATCACTTGAAATGGGGGGTAAGTGGGGTGGAATAAGCTACAAAGCTCAGTAAGTAAATACAGATCTCCAACACTAGTATCGATGATCAATAAATCCATGAATAAGATTATGATAGCCAATCATAAGAATAAGATGCTGTGATAGCCAATGAAAACAATTGCCACGAGGGCCAATGAACAGTAATCACAATACACAGATTGTATTGGGTGTAATATCAATATCAAGAATTTCAATGATAATATAACAACAATGAAGTACTGCCACAATGAACCGATCACAATCAAATCAATAATACAAGTCCCTCGAGACTTGAAGAATCATAAGGGATGATGTCATTCAGCAATCAAGTTCCATCAGTCATAAGAGATGCTGTTATTCTATGTTAGGGCTCGGCAGACCCTCGATCTTTTGGGGCCTGGCATGCCCCCCAGTGAATTCCAGTGAATTGCCATTTGTCCGTTCACGGACTTGACCCGTAGGTCCCAGTCAATCAGATAGCATCGGATGGGTGTTGTGACTGAGCACAACTCCCGTGTTCATAAACATACCATGACCATAAGTAATTCCATAGAATATAAAAATGGAATATCATTCATTTAATAAGGATACAACAGTAGGCCTTTCAAGGCACAGCGTAACATGATAACAATGATACATCAGTCAATCAAATGTCCACAAGATTGAAAATATCGAATTGTGGAACACAAGGATATCAATACATTCAAGAGTACGAGTTTGGCAGTAAAAGAATAAACTTGGCTTGTGGAAACACCACATGTAAGAGAGAGTGATCCACTTACCTCTAATGCAGTCCTATATCAGGAAATCCATGAGTGTGCCCTTGCCTTTTGAGTACCCTATATATCAGTAATTACGTTTCAGAATAAATGCTATTCATCAAATTTTATGCCTTTCTATCATAAGTATCTCAAACACTAATTGAGACTTTACCATTGAGTCCGGAATGCCGAAGAAAGTCGATTTAGGCTTTCGCGGAATTCTATTTGGACATTTGTACCAAAAGGGCAAAATGGTCATTTTGCACTTTCATGTGTATTTTATTTTTTGGGGTCCCGTATTGTGAAATAGACCCCACCATTGATCTTAGAATGTCCGAGATAATAAAAATTGACTCTTCATTTGCATCGTTTGGACTTCGTTTGACCTATATTTGAAATAAGGGCATTTTTGTAAAAATTTAAATTTTATTAATTTTCATGTTTGGGCAACAGAGACATTTCTTAAAACATTTGGGGCCGGTTTATAATTTTCAAAAGCTGCAGTCTGAACCAGTTGGTTCAGAACCAAAAACCCTAAACCGGTCTGCCCCTTCACTGAACCAAACGGTTTAGTCCATTTCAAAGAATCGGATTCCAATATCCTGGTTCTTACCCTATCCATGGTTTGGATAAGCCCAACTCAAATTTTCACATTTCCTATCCCTGTAACCAAACGACCCAATTTATTTAAAATCCAATATATAAAATGACACAGTTTCATTTTCCCATTTCATTTTCGGTCGGGTCCTGACCCGATCAGAACCCGGATCCGGTTTAAATTTAATCCAGTTGCCTCACGATTTCCCGGTCGTCTTCCCCAGTTCTCCGGTAGGGTTCCGGTTGTACACAGTCATCTTCTTCAAGAGGGATTTAGGACTCTCACTCCAAGAGACGTCTCCAGTGTACTTGGTCTTTACCTTGTAGTATTTTTAATGTGTAATATTTCTCAGCATGGGTCAAGAGCTCTTGTAATTTCTTGTTTTTTCCCCTTTTAGCTTGTCCGAGGGTATGCCCTCTTGCTTTGTATTATTTTCTGTTTAGTCATGGTTTCTTTTCTGCTTGGGGTCGTGAGTTTTTCTGCCTGTTGTACTTCTCCTTCCCTTTAGCTTGTTTGAGGGTATGCCCTCTTGATCTTGTATTTCTTTTCTTCTTTTATATATCTTTTTACCTATCAAAAAAAAAAAAACCAAACGATAATCCCAAAGAATAATTTTGAGACCTTAAAAATCAAGGTCGATTCTCGAGAAAATAAAATACGACTACAATTTATGAAGTTGGTACATGAAGAGTAAATGATTAATTTAAAATCACCAAGTGTAAAATAATTAATTAAAATAAATAAATTAAAAACCAAACAAGGCCTTAGCCTAAATGGTGGAAAAATACCCACTTATGATGTCACATCCCGAACCCCACCCTACGCGGATGTCGAGGACGTGACTGCCAGTCGGTCGCGACGCGACCAACCAAAGGCAAATTCTGAACTTTCCGACGAATTGCACTCCAACTGTAGGGTCAGATGCAGCGGAATTTAAAACTTTTTCTTTGTGTCACGGGAATGCAACTCACTTATCCATCATAAGAATATGTATCACAGAGCAAGACTAAATCCAGTCAGTCAACAATTCTAATCTCAGAGCATATCTAAAATCAAGCATATAACAACAGAGCAGATCTAATATCTCTAGAGTACCATTAGTTCCATGAGCCATGTCTATCTAGTATACATCAGTCAAGTCAGTCATAACATACCACTCACCGGAATAACCAGGTTCAATCCACAATAAACCAGTCTCTACAATTCAGTGCCGTCAGATCCTTACTTGCGATGCCACTTGACCTATTCACGTCATGTCATAGTACCTTCTAATCCAATGGAGGTAATTCCTGAAAAATGTCAGAATAATGGGGTGAGCTTAAATAAGCCCAGTGAGTAACACAGATTCCCTATCATGGGTTTTAAAACCAGTTTTGTGCTTCCAAGGCACATGGATAATTTAGTCATTTCAAACATAACTATTTTTATAAATCCATTTCATAAGCAGTCTAGTACAATAAAACAGAATCGAACAAATAATACAAACGGATCAGAACATGACATAACCAATCGGTCAAAACAATAACTATTGCTAATATATCGGTCAAGACACAGACTCTTCATTAACGGAACGAATCACAATCGGGACTGAGTGGGAACAATAAGTCAATCAAGACAGGGGCATATTATCAATGGCTAGAACATAGCGGAGTTGAACAAGATCAATCAAGACAAGGCATACCAATAACAGGATGGAAACATAACGGAACTAGACCATCTATCAATCAGGCCAGACATATCATCAACAGACGAAATATAACGGAATCGAACGGAAACAATACATCAGTCAAGCAAAGGCATATCGCGAACGGATAAAATTATAACGGAACTAAATGGAAACAATACACTAATCAAGACACAGGCCAATCATGAACAGGACACAACATAACAGAACTGGGTGGAAACAATATAGCAATCAAGTCAGGGACACATCACTGTCGGAACTAATCATAACTGGACTGAACAATATTTCAATCAAGACAGATGTATCATCAACGGACAATACACATATATCAATCAAGGCGGACTTAACATCATTAACGGACGGAACATGTCAGAACCGGACGGAACATATCAATCGAGGCAGACATATCATTAACGGACAGCACATAACCGAACTGAACGGAATTCCTAATTTGAAGGATACAAGCACATCACGTGGAATGTGATACAAAGGGCGTACATTAAGTACATACATTTAAACAATATAGCATTCAGACAGTATACTATACAAAGCGGTACGATACAACAAAATGTTGTTCTTTGCCTATATCACATGGTTTATTTAATCGTTTCGGAAATAATGGTTCAATATATCCATTTTATCTCAATAGTTCAAAACGGGCAAAACCGTACGGGATGCTAGCACAGGGATCAGGAATATAGTCAATTATTTAAAAGGACTAAAACCATGTCATAAGTGATATAGTACGAAAAGCATGCATTTAAATAATTGCACTTAAATAATTGCATTCAAAACAAATCAGTAAATCAAGGGACAGTATCAAAACAGTGTCAGAAGTTACTCACAAACTTTACGCTTATTTCCTTGCATAAATAATCCGATAACCTCCAGGTACGTCAGGCATCTCCATGTATATCCTGAATAATAATCATCAATCACAGACAGATCAGAACTCATCCATTCAGGTCTCATTCGTCATCTTAGGTATCTATCGGATTACCTAAGATAGCCTAGTAGCCTATCGCCCTTCCATTGGGTCTCACCCGAGGCTATTTCATTCTTTAATTAGGCTTAGCAGTTATTAGGATTATATCCTAAGTCATTTAGACTTCAGTTGTTATCAGTCAGGCACTCATTCAACCTTAGGGGCAAAATGGTAATTTTACCATTCTTGTCCCTTGGACTTCATTTGGTATCTGCTTTAGATCGTCGGGACACATCGGTCATTTCTCGTTTTACGCGTTGACTGTCTCGGAGTCTTATTTAGCCCTTCAGTGTTCATAATTATCCCTATGATAATTTATCAGATCAGTTTGACCTTTATTCGACCTCTACTTTGTACCTACAGTGCTCAGGGGTATTTTGGTCATTTTACGTTTTGTGTAATTCTGACCCCGATTCGTCATCTAATCAAGTATACAGTCTCACCAGTGTCTGGGCTCCTACCGGTATCAGTTTCGTCCCACTCGGACTTTGTTTAGGTCTCGTACGGTATCAGGGGTAATTTGGTAATTTCATGTGTCGTATTTTTCGGCACGTCAGTTCATAAAATGGACCTCACCATTGGGTCCAGAGCGTCCAACATAGTGAAATTGGACCGTCTGTTATGTTTAATCGGCCCTGGGTATCATTAAGGGCAATTCGGTCATTTACACCTACGTGTCTGTATTTTTCGGGACCTCGGTTCATTAAACGGACCTCACCGTTGAGTTCAGAATGCCTGAGGTAGTCAAAATAGGCTATCTGATATTTTTATTTGGGTCTGGGTACCATCACGAGCAGTTCGGTCATTTATCACTTACGGGTCTGTATTTTTCGGGACTGTATTTCCAAAATCGGACTGTACCATTGAGTCCAGAATGCTTGAAATAGTGAAAATACACTATTTATTTAATTTATTTGGACTCCGTTTGACATATTTAATGTCCAGGGGTAAAATTATAATTTTACCTATTTAATAAAATAATAAAATAATTATTTTATTATTTAATTAATTACCAGGGGCTTAAATGAAAGAATTTCCCAAAAATCTGGGCCATTGTGTAATATTTAAAACTGTCAGGGGTTAAATCAAAATTTCAGGAAACTTCAGGGGTCAAAATGTAATTTCATAAAAATTAGGGTTCAGACCAAAGGGTTTTAGGTTTAAACTGTTGAACCGGTCCTCTTACCAACTGAGTCAACCGGTTCAGTCATTTCAGGAAAACCGGGATAACATATCCCTCATAATCTCAATTTCAGTCCCTATCCGTGTTTCAGTTGCCCCTAATCCCAATTTTAATTTTTAAAGCCCGTAACCAAATAGGCCGATTTTAATTTAAAACAATCAGTTTAGCCAAAACGACACCGTCCTATTAATTCGGTGGCAGTCCCATTGTTTGACACGTATCCGAGTTGGCTCGGCCCAACTCATCTCGACTCGGTCAACTCGGCCGAGTCAACTCTGTCTTCCCCACTAACTGCCTCAGTGTTGCCCTAATTTCTGCAGATTTTCACTTTCAAATTCGTGGAGTTTCAGACAGGGCTTTTAACTGATTTTCATCCCAATTTGTTCCTAAGGTCCAGAGCAACAACTTGGCATCGATTTTGAGCTTCAAATTTAGCTCAAATGCTTGGTTCATGTGGGAATAACCGAACCTGTAACTGGCTGGTAAACCCTCAATTCACCATCAAATCTTGCATGGTTTAGCCCAAACTGATCCTCGTGACATGGAGATTTAATCCCCATTCTAAAAATCCAGTTTAATCGAGGTTTAGGTGAGGTTGGGTTTTAAACCCGAACCTGCAACTTCGGTTTTGAGGGTCTTAACTTGAGCGTTGGGGTAGTGGTCTAGGGTTTTTAGGATCCTTGTGACCTCTAGATCAGGTTTAGACTAATAGAATTCAACTTGGTGAGGGTTGTTTCAGACCTGCACATTCGAGGTCATCAATGGCTGCCTGGCTCGGTTTGGTGTTTTCTAAGCTTATCCAACCTTCTCAGTTGTTCTATAATCATCCCAAGGCTCACAGTAACTCAAATATGTAGTTTATATTGACTGAAAATAGCAACAGAATTTTTTAACAGAAAATTTCAAATTTCGGATTTTTACCTTCAAAAATCAGACCCTCTTAGGTTCGGTTATGGTTTCATGCATGCTGTTCCAGTGCAGTCGTGTCCCTCAGTCTAGCCCCATTGTGCACAGCTCTCCTCCTTTGTGTATCACATGAAGACACACAATGGTCAACACACATCATGGCCTCACATGGACTCTCTCTCTCAACCCATTCTCTTCTACCCGAGCACCCACACATATAGAGAATTTGTTCTCCAATTCTAAGACACACAGGCCACATACAAGTTTCTGTATATATTTTATAAATTATGTTGTTGCATGGTCTCTCATTGGGTGGAATGGTGGTCCAATCAGATTTAGTCTGCCTATATATATATATATATATATTACATATTTTATATATCATATATGGCTGCATGAAACCCCATTGGTCCATTTGGGTGGTAGCTTGGGGCAACTTTGAATATATATACAATTTAATTGTACATATAGGCACAAAGTAATGGCAGCCCAGTTGGTAAATTTTTTGAGAAAAAGTCATTCCCTCAAAGGTGAAGGGTTCAATTCCCTTAGCCACCATTTTGGCCATTTTTCACCATTTTTTTGGTTAAGGCCCTGTTTGGTTGCGCATTAATTCAGTTTCTGATGTTTGCCTCATAACATTTGTAATACCTCGACCCGGGGTACGGCACAAATATCGGGGTAAGTCGATACAATAATAAAACCCGAACTGTTTTAAGTTATGTTGCATAATTAAATGGATATATATATATGAATATGTATGCGTGATAATGTATTAAAGTGATCTCATGAATACATACATATATGTAAATTGAGTACGGCTATATAAATATATATATGGTAAATGAAATAATATGTGTAAATATATATATATATATATTATATGAGAAATTGGGTGAGGTGTTTTGGGTGCTCGGGTGTGCTGCCACCGCAGCTACAGGTGGCAAGGGCCACCGACTAGGGATCGGTTAAAGGGACTGAAGAAAGAGATGGGAAGAGAGAAAGATAAGGTAGAGAGAGAAGAGGCGGTGAGTGTTTTGTATACATATATATATGTATACGGGTTTGAGAGATGAGAGGTTAGAAAAGGAAAGAAAGGTCAGGAACTCAAGGGGAGAAGAAGGGAGAGAGATTGGTTCAGAAACAGAAAGGTGGGAGAGTCACAGTGAGCTCAAAATCCGAAACCCAGGTAATTGATTTCAGCTCTGTTATTTCAACTTAAAGCGTAAAGCTTAGATATAATGGTAGGGTCTGAACAAGCATGAAATATAGAAATTATTGCAAAAAGAATGAAGCTAAATGGTGTAGAAACCATAGAGAAAATTGGAGTTGCAGGTTGATGGAATAATCTCGGTTCCATGAATTTTATGGTTAAAATTTGTTTAAATGTTTATGAAAACGATCCTTATGCATGCAGAAAATGATTGGGAACAAATTAGATCCAAAACAGTCAAGAAACTGTTACGAAATCAAGAAAATCAGTTCACCGGAAAACCGGCCGGAACTGATAATCACCCTATTCGTGAGGTTAGAGAAGTTCAAATGGGAAACCAAAGATAGATTCGTGATCCCCATGTGATGAGGGATAAAATGGCATTAAAAATACATGAGAAAAATAAATGGAAACAGTCACCGGCGTCGGAAGGGACGCCGGAACCCTACTGTTGCTCACCGGAACTTTGAGGGAGATGATCGGAAAATCGGGGGGCTACCGGGTTAAAAGGAACGGGTTTGGGTTTGAATCGGGTCGGGACCCGACCGGTTATAAAAAGGGTAAGTTAAGCTGTGTCGTTTTGGGTTTGAAATTAAATGGGATTGGGCTTGTTTGGTTACACGGAAAATAAATAGGAATTGGTTTTGGGGTTAACTGAACCATGGATAGGGATAGGAAATTGGGTTTATTGTATTCCGGTTCTTGAATGGACTGAACCGTTTGGTTCAGGGCAAGGGTAAGACGGTTTAGGGTTTTGGGGTCTGAACCAACTGGTTCAGACCGCAGCTTCTGGGATTTATGAACCGGCCCCAAATATTTTGGAAAATTTCACTGTTGCCCAAGTATAAAAATTAATTAAATATTAATTTTTACAAAAATACCCCTGACTCAAAAGTGGGTCAAACGAGGTCCAAATAGGGCAAATGAATAGTCAATTTTTATTATCTCGCATGCTCTGAGTTCAATGGTGAGGTCCGTTTCACGAGACGGAGTCCCGAAAAGTTACGACTTGTACAAATGACCAAAATACCCCTGCTTCATAAGTGAGTCAAATGGACTCCGATTGAATTAAATAATTAGTGAATTTTTATTATTCTGAACCTTCCGAATCCATTGGTAATGTCAAAATTATGAAAAGAGGTTCCGAGAACAACGGACATATAAAAGTCTAAATAAGCGTTAGAAATACTGATCATAGCAAGGCATAGAATCTGGTGAATAGAAATTATTCTGAAACATATTTAATGATATATAGGGAACTCAATGGGAAAAGGCAAACCTACAGGAGACTGAATTAGCAACGCATTAGAGGTAAGTAGATACCCTTTCTCTTCCATGTGGTGTTATCAAGCCAAATTCATTCTTTTACTGCCAAACTTGTACTCCTGAGCGTATCTGATGTTATTGTCTCCACAATGTGATATTGTTCTATCTGGTGGACATTGATTTATTGTTGTACCATTGTTATCATGTTGAACCGTGCTTTGAAATGCCTATTGTTATGTTTCCATTGAATTGATGATATTCCATTTTTATATACTCCTATGGAATCATGTATGATCATGAAATGTTTATGTATACTGGATTTGTGCTCAGTCACAATATCCATCCGATGCTTTTAAATACACTGAAGACCTTCGGGTCGAGTCCGTGAACGGACATATGGCCATACACTGGTATGCACTGAAGGGGGTAAACCGGGCCCCCAAAGACCGAGGGCAAATCAAGCCCTGACACAGAACAAAAGCATCTCTTATACGATTGTTCAACTAAAATTGTTGAATTACATTGTTCTTATGATTATCTTGTATTGCAAGATATTCCTTTATTGATTTATTGTGATCAATTATAATGGCAGTACTTTCTTGTTATTGTATTATCGTTGAGAATTCCAGAACATTGTTATGCCATTCCTACTGATTCTACATTGTGATCCTACTGTTCATTTGCCACTGTTCACATGTTAAGAGTTTCATGTGATGATATGTCCCTTACTCCTAATTGTACATTGTGTTCCATTGTTTATTGGCCTTTATGGCAACTGTTTCCATTGGCTATTATAGCATCCTATTTTTATGATTGGCTATCATATTCTTATTCTTGGATTCATATTCTTTTATGATCCTCGATACCAGTGTCGGAGATCTGTATTTACTTGCTGGGCTCTTTAGCTCATTCCACCTTCCTCACCCCCATTTCAGGTACTGATGCCGCGAAACCCCGGTAGGAGTTTAAAGACATAGAAGGACATGTGAGGAAATGCATCAGTTTATGTTTTAGTTCTCCCATGTATTCACCACCCTCGGGTGCTGGTCATGTTGGTTCTTAATTTATTTATGTAGAACCATATTATGTATTGTAAAGATTTTCGCTAACCTTGTGTATTGAAAGACTTCCGCTGATGTACTATTACTGATAAGACTTCCGCTGTTATTGTTTTGAGGTTTTAGTACTTTACATATTAGTACTATGATACAGGAATGGAAAAAGTAGGGACGGCCTTCGGGTCGGCCCCGCGACACGAGATCCGCATAGGGTGGGTTTCGGGTCGTGACAGCTTGGTATCAGAGCTATAGGTTCGATTGTGAGTCATGGGAGACAGGACTAGAAATAGAATGAATAGATATAACTGATGTTCCTTATATAGAGTTAATACGATCTTTGATCATTCTCTTATTGATTGATTAGACAATTTACGGGTTATCTTTACTGGTTATCTTTATAGACATGGTTATCACAAGGAATACATTGACAATTATGAATCACATAGATCACTTAGAGTTAGAATCAATAGATAGAATTGAAGTCTCTATGATATAGATTTCATGTGAACATTGATTGTTATTTTGAGCATTGATGGTTATCTTATAGACAAGGTTAACAAAAGGAATATCTCAATAGATTATATTGACGCGGTTAGACCATAGATGAGTAGACTTTTATGGACATACTTATCTAAAACTTATGGTTTAGAGCAATGGTGTATGCTAGGAATATTGGGATAGGGAAGGATCAATTAGACTGAATTGAGCGCCTTATAGAAGAGATTCTCAAATCCTTGCCTCAAGCTCACCCCAACAGACAACTATGTACATCGAAATAGTGACACCGTTAAGGATCACCCCACAGGGTGAACAAGGAATTGCCCTCGGAAAGCTAAGGCTACGGCCAGTACCACCCCTACGTCACCAGTCTTGTTGGTGTCAAGGAAAGATTAAACTACTACCTAGATAGCCACAGGTACCCTTCCAATTATTTATAACCTGTTTAGATCTTAAGAGATCCTTACACACTTGATTGTGTTTCCATGTAATCGTCGAACTGAACTTAGTAACTGAACATTTGGATGATTGATTTACTGATTCTATTACATCTGGAAGGTTATTATTAGAGAATGTTAGACAGAGAAACACGAGAACTTTAATGGTTACCTTGAGGATTATTGTTTAGAAATGTTGAGCATAGAACACGAGATACGGAGCAAAATCACGACTATTATTAACAAGTGACCTATATTTGGAAGTTAGGTCTAGTGAAGAAGAAGAAATCGAGATTGAAGATTAGGAATGAATATAAATTATGAAAATGGATAACTGTGATTGTAAACGGTTAAAAGAGAAAATGTGGAAAGTTGACAGTCACTGATGTGCTATCAGGACCTCTGTTACAGGAGAGGAACGGCCGCCTTATCATGTAACTAGGGTAACTGAGAAACACACAGTACTACCTTAACCAATCTGGATACTACGAATCTTTATGATACTGTTAGAACGACGTATACCCCAGAGGACTTGAGGATTAGAATGCTACAATATCACTACATCTATCCTACCAAACCTAGTGATGCTAGGAAATGATTGGAGCATTAAGTCAAATTCTTAAGCTCACTGGTATCAAAAAGATTGGGTGTAGAAACAGTTTTGTAATAATGGTTCATGTGAGATGAGATTGATGCACCGGTATTACTAATGACAAATAAAGTAAATCCTGACATGATGAATAAACTTGCACATGAATTCTGACCATTGATCTTTTACAGCGAATTGAGAGATGATTAGGCTACTGTACTAGTAGTCGCAAGTATTATTTATAGTTGTTTACAAATGCTCAATATTGTTAAATATTACTCTACATACTGATTATAATTTCAACATTTACTGCTAGCCGAACATAGAGACAGAACTTTGAGGTTATATGTTAACTGTTCAGGGATGATGATTGATGATAGCTGTTATGCATAAAACAAGTAGAGTACATAACATGGATACGTGAGTGTTAGATTGACATATTACTCACTTGTAAAATTAAAAGACATTGATGAGTCAAGTGATTTTCATAATTAATAATTTCAGGGAATAATGATAGAATAAATGTAAGATTTATAATCTTTAAAATGAATTACATACTGTTATAGATAGGAATGATTACTGGATAGACGAGATTGAATAAATGGCGACTCTTGAAAGAGTCATTATTAAATACTATACACTGGGGGAATCATTAGAAATGAACAATATACATAGAATGTCAGAGGTACAGATCATAAGTGTATAGTTTAACTGATCCAAGAAAGAACTTGGTGTATTGAAACACATTAAATGAATTAGGACTGTCGAAAGACAAAAGCAAGTTAAGATAGTAAAAGTCAACTAGTCTTGGAAAATGACTACATATTAAAATGAAAATTGATGATTATTGATTAGTGACCCTTAAGGATAGTAGTGTACTTAAGGATAAGTGATGAGAATTCTTGAGATTTGACATTGACAATACTGAAGGAGGTTTCAATAACTGAGGGAGAAAGAATCACAGTCCAGCCTCCATTGGAAGTTATTCAAGCAGGTATATCAGGTTGGGAGAATACCCTGGTAGGTTATTTTCTTGACAAGAAAATGCCTTTTCTCTGGATTAAAAAAATGGCAGAAAAGATCTGGAACAAAGACGGCTTAAATGAAGTTCTTACCAATGGAAATGGGTTCTTCTTCTTCAAATTCGACTCCTTGCACGCCATTAATTTTATTCTTGAAAGTGGTCACTGGCACTTCTCTGGTCGGCACATTATACTTCAAAAGTGGCACCCTGGCATGACTCTATCCAAGAAGGATGTTGCTAAAATCCCGGTTTGGGTTAAATTTTTCAACATCCCTTATGAGCTCTGGACTGCGCAATGCCTTAGCTATGTTGCTAGTGCCATTGGAAGACCCCTTTATGCAGATTCCCACACGGAAGAGCAGACCAGAATCAGTTATGCACGAATCTGTGTTGAGGTGGATGCTACCAAAGACCTCCCTGATTCTTTTGATATAATGTTAACAAACTCAAAAGTGGAAATCCTTGTTGAATATCAATGGCTCCCCTCAATGTGCACTCACTGCCGTATATTTGGCCACCGGCTTCCTAATTGCCCTTCCTTCAAATCTGAAAATGACATACCCAACAACAGTCCTACCTTAGCCGCAAGGAAATCCAGCACTAGTGAATGGCGCATTGTTTCTGGCAAAGGTAAAGCTATCCTTAGTGATGGAAATATCCCTGAAGTTGCACCCTCTATTGATCCAAATCAGTCTAAATCATGCCCTGAAGGGCTGCGGCCAGAAATGCCGCGCCCAGGTCCTTCCAGTGATGGTGTAACTTCTGTCCAAAATCAGTCCATCAGTTGCTGCGATGGGCTGCAACCTGATATGCCTCAATTAGATCCTCCTATCGCCAATACTACAGCTGAGAGCTCTGCCTTCAAGCAACTTGTCCCTCACGAATCTACTACCAGTTCTGTGTTGGAAATTGCAATGCCTTCGGTCCAGTCTCCCCCCCCCCTCCCTTCAATCTGATGACCAGGATTTACTATCCCCAAATGATTCAACTCCCTGTTATCTTCAAGCGGTCAGCAACTCAGGTGAGATAAGCAGCTCAACATCTACGGCTTCTCCTGATTCTAATTCCCTTGTGGACAAAATTGCTAGAGTTGACAAAGTCGATATTGGTAGCAGTTTCACTAGAAATCAGCTCAAAAAACAAAGGCGAAAGAAGAAAGTTTCTAAAACCACAGGAACAGCAAGTTCCGGGCCCCTCATTTTTTCTCAATGAACTTTGCATGTTGGAATATTAGGGGTATGAACAGCCCCTCAAAACAGCGTGAAATCCGTATGTTTGCTCGTGATCATTCTATTTGTTTTCTTGGTTTAGTTGAGACAAAGATTAAGGAAGCCGCCAAGGATATTACTGCTAATTCCCTCATCCCTGGATGGTCTTTTTTGCACAATTATTCCCATTCAGCTTCTGGCCAGATTTGGATTGGTTGGAATAATGCTATGCTTCAGATTAACTCCTCGTGTGCTACCAGTCAAGCCATTCATTGTAACATTACAATCCTTGACACCAAATCCACCATGATCATTTCAGTTATTTACGGCTCTAACTCCTCTCTCCAAAGAAATGATTTATGGCGAGATATCCATCACCAAACAGCTATCTCCAAGGGTCTCCCTTGGCTTATTTTGGGTGATTTCAATGCTATCCGTTTTCCCTATGATAGAAGAGGTGGTAATGGCGAATGGCCCCCTGTTATGAATGACTGTAACACTTGTTTTTTGAATGCTGAACTTGAGGATTTGAGATTTTCTGGGCGTTTCTTTACATGGTCCAACGGTCAAGCTGCCCCCCACATAATCCACAGGAAGATTGATAGAGCTTTAGTCAATCAGGACTGGCTTTCTGCTCTTCCTTCTGCTGAAGCTGAATTCCTCCCTCCTGGCCTCTCTGACCATTCCCCTATTATTGTCAGAACTGGCATAGCTTTCAGGAAGTGTAAAATTCCCTTCAAATTTTTCAATTTCTGGGCCGATTATGATGAGTTCCTTCCTACTGTTGAGCAAGCATGGCACGCTAACTTTTAAGGTACTGCTATGTTTATTTGCTGCCAAAAGCTTAAGAAGGTGAAATATGCTCTTAAGGCTTTCAATCAGCAAAGATTCAAGAACATCTCCTCCCGTGTTCAAGAAGCCCGAAACAAGCTCTATGACATCCAATCTCTCCTTGATACCGATCCTGGGAATGAGCGTCTCCTTCTGGAGGAAAAGGAAGCTCACCACACTTTTCACTCCCTTCTTAGCAGTGAAGAAAGTCTCGCTAAGCAAAAATCCCGTATTCAATGGCTTTCGGAAGGGGACCAAAACACCTCCTTTTTCTTCAAATCTGTGAATAACAGGAGGAATCGCAATAAGATCCTTAGTCTCCTTGATGCGAACGGTCGCAGAATTGATGATATCAAAGAGGTCAAATCCTCCATTGTTGACTTTTACCATGATCTCCTTGGTACTCCTAGTCCCATTCTCTACCCAAGTAAGCAAGCTCTTGCTAACTTTATCCCTAAGCGCCTTCATTCTGATTTCTTTAATGTCCTTCAATCCCCTGTCTCTGAGCAAGAAATACATGATGCTCTCTTTAGCCTTCCCCCTAACAAAGCCCCTGGGCCCGATGGCTTTAATAGCTTCTTTTTTCAAAAATCCTGGAATATCATTAAGCCTGAAGTTATTGCAGCTATCTCTGAATTTTTTTCCTCTAAAACCATCCTTAAAGAAATGAATGCCACAGCTATTGCCCTTGTCCCCAAAGTCCCTAACCCCTCTTTTGTCCATGATTTTCGGCCTATTTCTTGTTGTAACACCCTTTACAAAACCATTTCCAAAATTCTGGCCAACCGTCTCAAGAAAGTTCTTCCTAGCCTCATCGATCCTTCTCAATCTGCTTTTATTCAAGGCAAGAATATCAGTGACAACATCCTTCTAGCCCAAGAGCTTATGCATAATTACCACAAGGACACTGGCTCTCCCCGTTGCACTCTGAAAGTTGATCTTAAGAAAGCATTTGATTCTGTGCGGTGGGAATTCATTACTGACACCTTGAGCATTATGGGATTTCCCCAGCTTTTTATCGATTGGATTTTTTGCTGCATCTCTACTCCTCGTTTATCAGTTGTCATTAATGGTGAGTTGGAAGGTTATTTTCCCGGGGCTAAGGGATTAAGGCAAGGTGACCCTCTTTCCCCCTATCTCTTTGTAATTGCAATGGATGTCCTCTCTTTGATTCTCCATCAAAAGTCGGCTGATTCCCTGTTTAAGTGCCATAAGTCCAAGCTTACCCATCTCTGTTTTGCTGACGACATCATGTTTTTTTGTCATAGGGATCTTGCCTCTACCTCTATCCTTAAGCAAGGGCTTGACACTTTTGCCTCCTTCTCTGGCCTTCTGCACAATGCCTCCAAAAGCAACATTTTCCTTTCAGGCGTGGATTCCAACCTCAAGCAGCTCATCGTTGCTCAAGTTGGTTTTCCTGAAGGCTCCCTCCCTATCCGTTACCTTGGAGTGCCGTTGATTTCTACCAAGCTGAAGGCCCAGGATTGCAAATCTTTAGCGGATCGCATCATTGGTAAGATCACTCACTGGGCCACTAAATCTCTTTCCTATGCAGGTCGCGTCCAGTTGATCCGTTCTATCCTTTTTAGTATTCAAGTTTTCTGGTCTTCTCACTTCATCCTCCCTAAAAAGGTGGTAAATCAGATAGAGCAAGCCATGAGATCCTTTCTCTGGAGTGGCAACCATCTCATATTTTCTGGTTCCAAAGTTGCTTGGGAGGATGTTTCTTGCCCTAAAAATGAAGGGGGTCTTGGTATTAAGAGGCTGGTTGATTGGAACCTAGCTGCTTTGGGTAAACTCATTTGGGCTCTCTTTCAAAATCCTTCTAAGTCCCTTTGGGTTCAGTGGATTCGTAGCAACCTTCTTAAAGGCAAAAGCTTCTGGGAAATCAAATGTCCCCAATCTTGCTCGTGGGCTTGGAGGAAATTGATCAAATTCCGACCGTTATTCAAACCTCACATCAAAATTGTCATTGGTAATGGGTGTTTTGCCTCTCTCTGCTTTGACTATTGGCTCCCTACTCGCCCCATCTATGATAATATGGGAGAAAGAGTTATATATGATTCGAGTCTTGGTAGACAAGCTACAGTGAGTAACATTATTCTTGGACCTCATGGGAACTGGCCCATAGCTAATTCTCCCCACCTGCTGGATCTTAAGAATGGTATGCCTCCTAATCTTCTCCCATCTCCCCTCCTTGATGATAAAGCTTTCTAGCTTCCCTCCCCTAATGGAGTTTTCTCCATCAACTCTGCCTGGGATTCCCTGCGTCGCCGTATCCCCCAGGTAACTTGGTGGAAGCTTGTTTGGTTCCCTAAAGCTATTCCCCGTGCTGGGTTCATCCTTTGGATGGCCATCCGGCACAGCTTAAGGACCAAGGACCGTCTTTACTTTTCAAATCTAGGTCAGGATCCCAAGTGCCTATTCTGTTTAAGAGAAAATGAAAGCCACAACCACCTCTTCTTTTCTTATTCCTTCACTTCCAACATATGGTCCCATTTGCTCTCTAAAAGTGGATTTCAAAGCCCAAATGGGGACTGGCAACAGACTGTTCATTGGGCCACCAATTCTTTCAAAGGCAAGTCTTTTTCCTCCATTGTAGGCCGGCTCACTCTTGCTTGTACAATTTATAACATTTGGCGTGAAAGGAATAGCAAATTGTTCACCAAGATCGAGAAAAACTCAAGGGCCATCATAGCTCAAACTCAGGACATGATCCGTGGCAGGCTCACTTCCTCTAGAGGGATTCAAGACTCTCTCTCCAATAGACATCTCCAGTGTTCTTGGTCTCTTCCTTGTAGTATTTTTAATATGTAATATTTTTCAGCATGGGCCATGAGCTCTAGTTTTCTTGTTCCCTTTTCTTGTCTGAGGGTATGCCCTCTTATTTTGTATTTCTGTTTAGTCTTGGTTTTTATTTCTGCTTGGGGTTGTGAGTTCTTCTGCCTGTAGTAGATCTCCTTCCCTTTAGCTTGTTCGAGGGTATGCCCTCTTGATCTTGTATTTAATTTTCTTCTTTTATATATCTTTTACTTATCAAAAAAAAAAAACTCTTTATCCAGTAGAAAACGTCTAAGGCTACGATCCCCAATCAACTTGCTCCGCACCATCAGATTAATACCCTCAATAAGCTGATCTTTAGTTCTTGATTCATCGTTGAAACACCGCCGATTCTGCTCAAGCCAAATAGAATGCACCAGAGAAGAGATCACCAACTTCCTGATATAGCTTTGAGCTGACTTCTCTTTAAATGTTTGAGTGGCCCACTGAATTGTGTCTTGCCAGGGGTGAGGGGACCAACTCAGATTACACTTAGCTATAAAGTGAAGCCATAAATCAAGAGTAAAAGGACAACCAAAGAAGAGGTGAGTATGGTCTTCCAATGGCTGCCCACAGAAAACACATTTCACTTTAAGGTCTCATCTAAACTGCAAAACACGGTCTTGAGTAGAAAGCCTCTCCCGAATGGCTAACCAAAGGATGAAGCTGCATCTTGGGATAGCATAAGAGAACCATACCAGCTTCCACCATGACACTTGAGGCCGAGATACCCGAGTTGCATGCCAAGCTGAATTCATAGAGAACACTCTAGAAGGGTGGCCCAACCATTGGAGTTGGTCCATCATAGTCTGACTAGGCGTAAACCATTGGGGGATAGAATGCTTAAGCTCTATTAAGTGGTGAGAGTTAGCACTAGGCCACCTCCACTTATTCCCTACAATGATAAGGCTTACACGGGTGGATCTAGAAAGCCTGGAATCATAAATAACTCGGTCTCCCATAGCATCCCAAATAGAACCCGACGGGAGCCAATAGTCAAACCAAAGTGCAGTATGCTGACCATTTTCCACCTTGTGCCGAATTAATGATTTAAACCCTGCTCTGAGTTTCATCAGCTTCGTCCATACCCAAGAGCAAGCCGCTGGACAGGTAGCCTCCCAAAGATGCTTTTGTTTCAAAATGTTAGCGCGAACCCAAGCAACCCACAAAGAAGTGCAATAGGGATCACTTAATTGCCAAAGATACTTAAAGACTGCAACTTTGTTCCAATCCTCTAGCTTCTTAATCCCCAACCCATCTTCCTCTTTAAGGTAAGTGACCTCATCCCAAGCAACCTTGGCCTTAGAAGAATTCAAGTTAGGACGAGACCAAAGAAAGGACCTCATAATCTTCTCGATATCTTGGATAATCTTCTTTGGGAGCAGAAAATGTGAAGTCCAATAAACCTGCATGCTGAAGATAACTGACTTGATGAGCTGTAAAGGACAGATACTTGGAAGTCCAAGTTTTAACTTTGGACATCATCCGATCAACCAGTACCTTACAATCAATTGCCTTCAACTTGGAAGAGATTAGAGGCACTCCCAGGTAATGCATAGGTAACTTCGCCTCCTGAAAACCCATTGCTTCCAGAATATCCTGTTTGCCTTGAGTGGAAACTCCCAGAGAAGAAGATGTTACTCTTAGCCTCATTCGGGTTTAACCCCGAGAATTTTGCATGCTCTTCAATGGTATCCTTCAAGATTGTGGTAGAGTTGAGGTCGCCATGGAAAAATAACATAAGATCATCGGCAAAGCACAAGTGAGTGATTTTGGGCTGCTTACATCTCCAATGGAACTTAAAATTTAGCTCTTGGTCAACTTTCTGTCTCAACATCGTAGAGAAAACCTCCATAGCAAGAACAAAAAGGTAGGGAAAGAGGGGGTCCCCCTGGCATAAGCAACGGCCACCTCTGAAATAACCTTCAAGAGAACCATTAATGGAAATAGAGAAACTCAGAGTAGTAATACAAGCCTTGATCCACCGAACATAAGTGGCGGGAAACCTCATCAAATCAAGCACATCCAATAGAAATACCCATCTAACTGAATCATAAGCCTTTTGAATGCCCACTTTCATTGTGTATCGCGGGGAGCCCTTCTCCTTGTGATAATTATGCATGAGCTATTGGGCAAGAAAAATATTATCACTGATGCTCCTTCTCGACACAAAGGCAGGTTGCGCCTCATCAATCAAATCACCAAGGATAGGTTTGAGACGATTGGTAAGGATCTTGGTAATGCATTTGTAAATGTTATTACAACATGAAATGGGATGGTAATCATTTAACTTGGAGGGGTTGGGTACCTTAGGAACAAGGGCAATGGCAGTAGCATTGAGCTCACGAGGCAAAAGAGCTTTCATAGAAGAACTATGGGATGGCAGAAAGGACATCTTCACCCACAATATCCTAGGTAGCCCGAAAGAAATGCCCATTAAAACCATCTGGGCCTGGCGCTTTATTAGGTTGAAAGCTAAATAAAATCTCCTTAGTCTCATCTCTATCCACGGGCTTACTTAACTGCTGGGCTTGAGCATGAGAAACACCATTGCTGATGAAATCGGTGAGTTGGCCTTTCCTAGGATAAGGGTTTGAGGGGACCTTCCCTAAGAGATCATGATAGTAGTCCACAATGGCAGCGGAGACTTCCTTGCTATCTTCAATCCTGTTACCATCTTCATCCTGTAAACTTCTGATTTTGTTACGGTTTCGTCACTGAGTGATGCTCTTGAAAAAGAAACTTGTGTTTTGATCCCCTTCATTAAGCCATTGAATCCTCGACTTCTGCTTAGCCAGGCTGTCCACCCACTTGCTCAATTGAGTAAAGTGCTGCAAGGCGAGCTTTTCTTGGTTGTTCAAATCAATATCAAAAGGGATAGAGTTCAAAGAATGTTGAATTGCAAAAATATGTTGTCGGGCTTCCTCAATAGAGTTGGAAGAGATCCGCCCTCTAACTTGGTTTAAAAGCTTCAATTCTTTTTTCACTGCTTTGAGCTTCTTACTCAAAATGAACATAGCAGATCCTTCAATATTCTAACTCCAAGCTTTGTGGATAGCTGGTTCAAAGGCTTTACATTCCATCTAGAAGTTAAAGAACTTAAACGGCCACCCTTTACATTTAACATCAACTCTAGTCCTAACAATCATAAGACTATGATCTGACACACCAGAAGGCAAGAACTCCACCTCTGAATTACTAAAATCCATCATCCACCTATCATTCGCCAAAACATGATCAAGCTTCCTTAAGATGGTATCGCTGCCATACTAACGATTGGTCCAAGTCAAATGGCAACCAGTGTACCTCAGGTCCTCCAATTGTGCATCAATGAGGCAGTTATTACATCCCTCCATAAAACGAGGCCAATCCGTAATTGCTAAATCGAACAACATTCAAATATCCCTTGACAATCCAAGGCAAATCATTGTTGACGGCGGCTTGCAGATGCAAGCTACTCCAAACACATCTTCAATCCCTGACACTATTATGACCATAAATAACTGAAAGATAAAACCAAATCCTCTTCTGTTAGTCAACACCTCTTCTAAACCTTCTTTGCCCCACAGCCGAAAGGCCACATTGTTAACCCATTGGTAATTTAATTTTTGGTTCAGAAAATAGCTCACCAAGGTTGTAGCCCACATTTTATTCCCTTCATTCCGGACCTCAGGAGGGGGTTGGACCACCACCTTGTCTTCTTTCATGCATGGAGCCACATACTCAAGGGTAAAACCCTTTTGCTGAACATTGTTGTTGACCACTTGGCTCCATGATTTACCCATCAGATTTGCCACATTTTCAGCCCTAATATCCAATTTATTAGGCAACCCCAATTTCCCCCCATTTGCATCCAGAGAGGACAGCCCCTCACTAGCACATTTTAGGTATGAAATGGAACAATTTGTGGCTGTCAATAGGTCTTAGACAGCCCCCACGCCACCTCCTTAGTTGCCCCTCTTGTCCAATGGTTCTTCCTCCTTTGCCCCATCAGAAATGCAGCCCATAGCGCCGGACAAAAAGTGGCTGCACCAACAGCACTTTCAGCATTTCGCCATTTCGCATGCCTATAGTTGGTCCCCCCTCTCTTCTATGGATGCATGAATTACCCAATGGGTGTTCCCCATTATTTGCATGAATGGGCAGTCCCTTGCTGCTGCAAATTATCTCTGAAAAAGCCTCTTTTTGGGCTGACACGCCACCTTGGACAGCTTGCTCTTCATTCCCTTGGTTACTCACATTACCCACTAGTTGAACTCTTTTAACCCCAAGGGTATTGCCACCCCTCACATCTGAATAGGACAGCTTTTTAGTGCTGCAAATCAGCTCTGAAAAAGACTCTTTTTGGGCTGACTCGCCACCTTGGACAACTTGCTCTCCATTCCCTTGGTTACTCATATTACCCACTAGTTTTTAACCCCAAGGGTATTGCCGCCCCTCACATCTGAATGGGATTGCTTTTCAGTGCTGCAAATCAGCTCTAAAAAAGCCTATTTTGGGGCTGACAAGCCACCTTGGACAGCTTGCACTTCATTCCCTTGGTTACTCTCATTACCCACTAGTTGGTCCCCAATTGCTTCCCTCCTATGGCCGCTCAAAGTTGAGCTAGAGATAGCTGTACCATCAGCTTTTTGATTGTCTTCGGAAGGCACTCTAGCCCTTTCAAAGGTCCCCGAAGTACCCAACGGGTATTGGTTATTTGCACCTTTTTTGGTCAGCCCCTTTGTGCCGTATTGAGCTCGGCGGACAAGAGGGATAGAGCCTCTAATTTCTCCTTTTTTCTGCCCTAGGGTAGGTCTCCCATTACCCCCATGAGTCTCTCGATTACCTAATGGAAATTTTCTATTTTGGTCTTGAAGGGACAACCCCTCTTTGCAGCAAAAAGCTGGGCGAATAAGGTGGTTGTTTGTTTGAATTCCACGCGCCACCCAAGCACTACTCCCTCTACGTCCTCCAGGGCTGCCATTGTTGAGGTTTCTTCTTCCTCTCAGACTTGGAGAAGACGAATCACTGTGGAAAGAATCCATTATGTCTTTCGAAAATCCCCCAAATTCAGCCTCAAGATCTAAAACGACTTGAGGAATAAACTCCCCTTCTTCCGCGCGATCTGCCCATGACTGGGTTGAATACATATCATGGATTAAATCATCCTCCCTTGCACGACCATGGACATTTGTGATGTTAGCATTCAAGATACTAGGAGAAATGGATTCAGCAAGTCCTTGAGCTTCCATAACCATCCCATCTTCACCATGAACTTTAGACAAATCATGACGACAAAGCACAGTAGGAACCCTTTCATTCGAGATAATAGGAGAAGAAAAGGATTCGGCAGCCCCTTGAGCTACCACAGCAGCCCCATCCTTGCCATTAACTTTAAAAACATTAGCTTGCAATGAATGAGAGGCATCCTTTGTAGCTTGAAAATCAATAATGCTTGCATTGAATGGTTGATTGGAAGCCATTAATGCATAACAAACAAGAAAAAACAAAAAAGGGATTAGAAAAATTCTAGATTGATAAGCGCATCCAAAGGACCAAGGACTGCCTTTTCTGATGGCTTCTAGAGAGAAGGGAGAGCTTCTCTCTCTAGGATTTTCCTAATCCTTCTCTTCTCTTGCACAATGCCGTTAATGGCTTCGATTCAATAATTTCGAGATATACTCCATGATCCCCAAGCTTCATCCGTAACTTCCTCCCCCCCCCATGCAAAGGATCCGAGTCCCATTGATACCAACGTTTCCATGTCTTCTTTATCTTCATGCCAGGGTATGGGAAAAACTCTTGTCACAAACGTTGTTCTGGTCTAGTGGAGTGTGTGCATGGTCACTGTGCAAATGATGCTGCCATCAGTGCTAAGGATATGCGTCGGCAGCAACCCTCTCTTGTTATTTCAAATGCAGGTCCTGGCATCCCCTCCAAAGCTCCAACTGAAATCCAACGGCCTGAATAGAATCATACTTCTTTATCCAGGGCAAATGATGTTGAGCAAGGGGAGTTCATTCCACAAGTTGCCCTTGATCTTGAAAATGATTATGGGGGCTTCTCTTCTGATTGCTCCTTCATGAGAGAGCAAAAAGCTCTCAAGCCCAATGGTTCCAACAGCTACGGTGTTCATGGAAGAGGTCAGGCGGCGCGTGGCTCATCCTCAATTTGCAGTAAGAGTGGGATAGCTACGGATTCGACCCAAGCAGCCCACGTGTCAACCAATGAGACAAGCAGAATTAATCCAACGGCTAGAAATTATTTTATTCCTATGGGTGGGAATCCTAATACTGATATGCTTAGTATATCAGTTCCCACTACCGCTGACATTGCCTCCATCTCTCAGAATATTACCCATCTTAGTGCTAGACGGACTGATCTAGGTGTCAACGTGTCACCTGTTGAGACAAGGATACCTGATCCTAAGGCTGGAGATTATGGCTATCATATAGCGGGTGCAGGTTGTGGTGACGTGCAAACAGTTCCTACTGCTACTCCAAATGGTAATGCAGACTCCTATGCTGTTGCCACTACTCATAGCCCCCACTATTCCGTGCTAAAAGCACCTGGGCCCACGTCCTGTTCTCCCTCTTTGCCTATTCCCATTGCCAATATTTTGTCCCATGCAAGTTCAAAGACAGCAAACTCTGACATCGTCCATGTTGAAGCCATTGCCCTTCTGCACGACGCTGCTAGTTCCCCAACACTACAGAGTCTGGACTCTCCCGTTGCTAATCCAGTGACCATCCCCTCCTGGTCTTCCCTCTTCCAAAAACCTGCACCTCTCAAAAAATTTCACTTGGAATTCAAGCCACCTCAAATTGAGGGTGAAAGAATCATAGTCCAGCCTCCATTGGAAGTTGTTCAAGCAGGTATTTCAGGTTGGGAGAATACCTTGGTAGGTTATTTTCTTGACAAGAAAATGCCATTTCTCTGGATTAAAAAAATGGCAGAAAAGCTCTGGAACAAAGAAGGCTGAAATGAAGTTCTTACCAATGGAAATGGGTTCTTCTTCTTCAAATTCGATTCCTTGGATGCCATTAATTCTATTCTTGAAAGTGGTCACTGGCACTTCTCTGGCCGGCACATTATTCTTCAAAAATGGCAACCTGGCATGACTCTATCCAAGAAGGATGTAGCTAAAATCCCTGTTTGGGTTAAATTCTTCAACATCCCTTATGAGCTCTGGACAGCGCAAGGCCTTAGCTATGTTGCTAGTGCCATTGGAAGACCCCTTTATGCAGATTCCCACACGGAAAATCAGATCAGAATCAGTTATGCAAGAATATGCGTTGAGGTGGATGCTACCAAGGACCTCCCTGATTCTTTTGATATAATGTTAACAAACTCAAAAGTGGAAATCCTTGTTGAATATCAATGGCTCCCATAAATGTGCACTCACTGCCGTATATTTGGCCACCGGATTGCTAATTGCCCTTCATTCAAAACAGAAAATGAGCTACCCAAAAACCGTCCTACCTTAGCCGTAAGGAAATCCAGCACTAGTGAATGGCGCATTGTTTCTGGCAAAGGTAAAGCTGTCACATCCCGCACCCCACCCTACGCGGATGCCCAAGATGTGATGCCAGTTAGCCGCCTTGCCGAACTCCCGACCGACAATGCGACCAACCAAACGCAAACTTCTGAATCATACGATGAATTACATTCCTAAAGTAGGGTCACAACAGCGGAAATTTAAAACCTTTTTATCTCGGGAATGCAACTCAACTATATACCACATAAGTATGTACCACATAGCAAGTCTATAATCAGACAGCTAATAACTCTAACCACAGAGCACATCCATAACAGATATATAACACAGAGCATATCAAATTCCTCCAAAGTACCATTACCATGAGCCATGTCTAAATACATCTTATACATATCAATGAAGTCAATCATAAACATGTCACTCACCTGAATAACTAGAGTCAATCCATTAGTACTCAAGTCTCCACATTTTATTGCCATCAGATCTTCACTTGGGAATGCCTTTCAATCTACACGAATCATGTCCTTGTGCTTTCTAATCCAATGGAGTTATATCCTGAAAAATGTTAAATAAATGGAATGAGCTTAAACAAGCTCAGTGAGTAACATAGGTTCCTACCATGGGTTTCAAAACCAGTTCATACATATATATGCATGCTCAAATGTAACTCAGATAGAACAATGCAGCTCAAGTAGAACAGATACAGCTCAAATAGAACGGACGCAGCTCAAAGTGCCTGAACCTTCCCCAGGCGATGTGGGATGGCATTACTTCCCATCCACCCCCTCACATGGAGGGCCTCATATCGCACACCTCCGGCTGAGGTCGATATCAGAGCGGAAAGTGCCTGAACCTTCCCCAAGCGATGTGGGATGGCATTACTTCCCATCCACCCCCTCACATGGAGGGCCTCATATCGCACACCTCCGGCTGAGGTCGGTATCAGAGCGGAACAGATAGGATTGAGCGGATGCTGAGCTCTGGGCGTCCCACAGAGGCAGCCATCCATCCACTGATATACTCAATCCCGGAGTGGGCCCCAGACAAGACAACATAACAAACAGAATCAAACAGACTCCAAAGGATAGGTAACAAAACAATAGACTTCAACAGAATCAACAGGATGTATCAAAAGGCAGGATAGAACAAAATCATGCCACAAGTAATGCAGATCAAGAGGTATGCATGAAAGCATATGCATTTAAAACAGTTCAGTGTATAAACAGTTCAGCATATAAAGCAGCTTAGTATACAGAAAATATACACCAAGTCAGGAGTCCGAGTTACTCACTTGAATATTACGCTTCAGCGTGAACCAAATTCTTGTGCATCCAAAGTTTGAGATTGATCTTCAGTCCACAGTTCAACAGTTGAAGAAAACACACCAGCAAGTTGATCGAGTTGGCCAACCATTTTAAATCCAGTTTCATCAGCTTCTTCAGCCCTTTTTTCCAAGCACTTGATGATTCTGACAGATTCTCTCCCTTTATCATCCCATCCATCAGATATTGAAGAACTTTCCCTTCCAGTTCTTGATTTCATACCACATGGGTTCATGACAATTGCACTAAAGGGTTACAATTTAATAGTAACTCCTCTTCACTTTCATAAATAACCAGCATATATCAAATACCTCTCCATTAATAACAACAGTCCATCATAACAACAAAGTTCCAAAACAGAGAGAAATTGAACATCCTTGACATATCCCTAATTTTGGCTTCACCTCAAGATCTACTTTAGTAATTTCCACCTTTGACAATTTCCAGGCTCCACGAAACCATTTGGAAGAATAAGAATTCAGAGCTTCATCTTTAGCTCCAGGCATTGACTTAGAATCATCCCTCACGCACCAAGACAATGCAGCTCAATGGTTTAATCAATAGCCCTTGATTTCCCTCTATTTTCTCATTAATCAAAATAGACAATAATAGTAGCACTAAAATCATATCAAAATCCCAATTCAGAAGTCAGATTCCAGCTTTCCTTTCCTTTAGTTTTCTTAGTAGCCAAGCTTGAGAGGAATCAGAATCAAGCCACAGGAAGAGAGGCAACCATTGTCAAGGAGGTAAAACACTAGTTATACCTTTTCTCTTAAATTTTGATTTAGGCACGGTTCGAGTAATTTTAGGAGCATAAACTGCATGCATGAGTTACTGTGACATTGAGGAACTATTATGAATGAATTGAGAGGGTAAAAAGGGGTTGGAAGGACCACAGCCATGGTCGACTGCCATTGTTGGACCTCCAACAAAGCAGGTCTAAAACGACCCTCACCAAACTGATTTTTAATGTTTTAAATCTGACCTAGGACTCATGAGGTTTAAAAAAACCTTAACCTGAGACCTAGAAGCCTAGGCTAAGACCCCCAAAACACCACATGCAAGTTACAGTTCCATGAGGGACTTTCACAGATGACCACAAAAACCAATTCTATGGTTGGGGGATGAATCTACACGAGCCTAGGATCACAATGGACCAAACCATAGGCCAAAAGGTCCAAAAATGGACTAGTGGGTTGGAGTTGCAGGTTCGGTTATCCAACTTTAGACCAAACGTTTGAGCTTACATTTAGGCACAAAATGAATGCCAAAGTGTTGGCCTGACCTCCAGAAACAATTTGGGATGGAAAGCAGAGGAAAAAACACCCTAAAAATCCACGAAATTGGAAAAACTAGAAACTGGAAATTAGGGTTATTGTTCATCGTCATGAGGAAGACGATGAATAATGCCGGACACAGGTCGAATCGAATCTGGGTTCCGGTTGGAACCCGTCTATCGCACAAATGGGCTTAAGTGGCACGACATCGTAAATTGATTTCCCCTTGTTTGGTAACACAGTTAATAAATCTGAAATGGGAATTAAGGATAATTGAAACACGGATAAGGGGACAAATTGGGATATAACAGGTTATGTTAGTCCAGTTCTGCATGGTCTAGTGAACCAGCTGGTTCACCAAGGTTTTGGACCGGTCTAGGGTTTGACCTAATGAACCTAACGATCCAAGGGCTAAATTGAAAAGAATTAAACCAGTATTTTTATGAATTACAATTAGGCCCCAACTGTTCTGAATAATTGTGTTCTAGCCCAACTTCTGAAAAATTTATGCATATAAGCCCCTGAAAATAAAAAAATAAAAAATAATTATTTTATTAATTGGGTAAAATTACTATTTTATCCTTGGACACTAAATGTCTCAAACGAAACCCAAATTAAATAAGTAAATAGTATATTTTTATTATCTCAAGCATTCCAGACTTAATGGTGGAGTCCGATTTGGAAAATTAAGTTCTGAAAAATAAAGACAAGCAAATGGTAAATGACTGTACTGCCCTTGATGATACCCAGGGTTAATTAAACATAAAAGATAGTCTAATTTGACTATGTCGGACACTCTGAACCTAATGGTGAGGTCTATTTTATGAACCGAGGTCCCGAAAAATTTAGCTATACAGCATGTGAAATTACCAACACACCCCTGATGTTATGCAAAATCCAAATGAAGTCCAAATGGGACGAAACTGATACCGATAGAAGTCCAAACACTCGTGAAACTATACACATGATTAAATGATGAATCGGGATCAGAATCTCACGAAACATAAAATGACCAAAATGCCCTTGAGCATGGTAAGTGCAAGTAGAGGTCGAATAAAGGCCAATTTGATCTGATAAGTTGTCATAAGCATAATTATCAAAATCGAAGGGCTAAATATGACTCCAAAATAGTCAACGTATAAAATGAGAAATGATTGATATGTCCCGATGATCAAAAGTAGATACCAAATTAAGTCCCAAAAGACTTAAAAAATTATATATAAGATATATGGGATATTCTGAGGACCACGATAGGGTCCAGGACAAGAATGGTGAAATTACCATTTTGCCCCTAAGGTTAAATAAGTACTTAACTGATAACAATTTGAGTCCAAAAGGCTTAGAACTTTATATTTAAGATATGTGGACTATTCTGAGGACTACGACAGGGTCTGGGACAAGAATGGTAAAATTACCATTTTGCCCTT
This sequence comes from Nyssa sinensis, assembly GCA_008638375.1. Lineage (NCBI taxonomy): Eukaryota > Viridiplantae > Streptophyta > Magnoliopsida > Cornales > Nyssaceae > Nyssa > Nyssa sinensis. The sequence goes on from CM018031.1 coordinate 39,562,908, forward strand.
AAGGTCAAATAAGTACTTAACTGATAACGATTTGAGTCCAAAAGACTTAGAACTTTATATTTAAGATATATGGACTATTCTGAGCACCATGACAGGATCCGGGACAAGAATGAAAAAATTACTATTTTGCCCCTAAGGTTAAATAAGTACGTAACAGATAACGATTGAAGTCTAAATGACTTAGATTATAAGCCTGATAACGACTGGGCCCAATTAAAGATGTAATAGCCTCAGATAAAACCCAATGAAAGGGCAATAGGCTACTAGGCTATCTTAGGTAATCCGATAGACGCCTAAGATGATGAATAAGACATGAATGGATGAATTCTGATTTGTCTGTGATTGATGATGATTATTCAACATCTGCAAGGAGGTTCCTAACGTATCTGGAGGTTCTCAGATTATTTGTACCAGGAGATAAGCGAACAATTTGTGAGTAACTTGGAATTTCTGACTTGGTGTATAAGTTACACTGTCTAGATACTGTATTTTGATACACTGTACCGTTTTATATGCTATACTGTTTAAATGCGTATACTTAAATGCATACCCTTTTTGTACTGCATTACACATGGCATGATTTTGTTTCGTCCTGACTTGTTCTATTCTTTGATTTATTTGCCTATGCTCCTGATTGATATACTAGCATCCTGTATTGTTCTGTATGTTCTAAACTATTGTTCCATTTAGGTCAGTCCTTTTTTATTCTACTAAATGATCGAACTATCCATGTGCTTTATAAGCAAAAACTAGTTTTGAAACCCATGACAGGGAACCTGTGTTACTCACTAGGCTTATTTAAGCTCACCCCATTATCCTAACATTTTTCAGGATTTATCTCCACTAGATTAGAAGGCAGTATGATATGACATGGATAGACCGAGTGGCATTCCAAGTAAAGGATCTGATGGCACTGATTTGTGGAGACTTGGATGCTTGTGGATTGAATCTGGTTATTCAGGTGAGTGACATGATATGATTGATTTCATTGATATGCATTAGATGTATTGGGACATGACTCATGGTAATGGTACTCTAGAGTGATTAGATATGCTCTGTGTTGTATGTTTGATTATAGACATGTTCTATGGCTAGAGTTATTAGCAGTCTGGTTTTAGACTTGCTCTGTGGTAGATACCTTTATGGTATTTTATAAACGAGTTGCATTCCTGAGATGAAAAAGGTTTTAAATTCTGCTACTCTGACCCTACATTTGGAATGCAATTCATCGATAAGTTCAGAGTTTGCCTTTGGTTGGTCGCATTGTTGGTCGGCAAACCGACAAGGCGGCTAACTGGCATCACGTCCTCGACATTTGCGTAGGGTGGGGTTCGGGATGTGACACATAGTCTCATGGTCCCATCCTTCTTCTTGACAAACAGTACAGGTGCACCCCATAGCGATGAACTAGGTCGTATGAAACCCTTGTCTAGCAGTTCCTGTAACTGAAGCTTTAACTCTTTCAGTTCAGCTGGGGCCATTCTATAGGGTGTCTTAGATATCGGTGCAGTGCCTGGCAGTACGTCGATGCTAAACTCAATCTCTCTGTCCATAGGCATTCTTGGAAGATCGTCCAAAAACACCTCAAGGAATTCCCTAGCAATGGGAATCTGCTCTGACACTGGCTGCTGTGACTCAATGTAATACCCCGACCCAACGAAATATTATAACAAATACCTAAACACTTTTGTAAACGAATTAAATAATGATAATAATAACATAATTATACAAAAAAAAAAAATTAAAAAATTAGGACACATTAAAGTACAAATTACCAAATTGCCCCTGACATGTCCAAAGCCCACTTAAAAGCCAAGAAGGTCTAAATTGATTTTCTTCGACGTTCCGGACTCAACGGTGAGGTCCGTATTACGAGATAAAGTACGGAAAAATATGCTACGTCAATAAAATAAGGCTCACGATAAAACATTAGGACATAATACGATTTAAGCATAATTAGAAACATCAATAGGAGATATTTGAAGTACATTGAAGTTAATAGATTATTGTGAATTGTTTCTAGGAATTACAAAGGGAAGGGAACAACCAACTAACAGTGCAAACCCGGGGAATCAAGGTGAGTAACCCTGCATTTGAAGTGGAGATTTTAACTCCACGATTTAAATGATGTTTTAAACTTCAAAATATCTGAAGCATTGAATGTTTAAATTCCATATTTCATGATTCTTGTATTGAAATATTCCGCTCTTATAATTCTCTTGCGACATGTTCAGTAAATGATTTTTGTTACAATTTTCCTTGAAAGTATTTAACATGTCATCTGTTCTAAAATGTTATTCCAACTATGTGAAGATTCTATCAAAAACATCATGTTTTAAATGCTCATAAAAGCATTTCTTGAAGAAGTCATGTTTAAATGCTTATAAAAAGTATTTCTTGAAGAAGCTAATGTTTTGCAAGATAATAATGATGAATAAGCATCACCGGTCATCGAGCACCCTTCGGGTTCTCAATTCAGTAAAATGCCCGGCAGCAGGATCTAATCCCCGAGGCAATGAGATCTCTCAAAAGTAAGACTAGGGTCTGGTTTGAAACGGATCCTCTAGTTAAAAAGTGAAAAGATGATAAATGATTTTAGAAATGAAAGCAGGTTTTGTCCTCATTTTTATTATGCCTCTTTATATGCTTGAAATGCATATACTCTGTTTGACGAAATGCTTATTTAGCCTTGAATACTTTAAATGTTTCAAAGCTATCTGTTATGAAAAATGCATGTACTTTGTGTACTCTGTGTACTCTGTGTTTAAAATATACGAACAGTTGGTAGTGAGAATTTTATAAACTCTTCTGTACGAAACCACTGCCAATTGAAACCCATGACAGATGCAGGAATTACTCATTGGGCTTTTCGAAGCTCACCCCATTCCCTAAATTTTTTTTTCAGGTAACGATGACGAGTGGGAGCCTTGCTCCATCTTGGGATGATGATTAGTGGCTCTGTATAATCATAAACTTTTGAGGATACAAGAACTTGTAATGGGGCAGATTTTGGGATGTACTAGATTTTGGAAAATTATGTACTTAAGCCGAGAGGCAACCGGATATGTAATGTAAATAAAACTCTAAATTTTAGTATGCTTTGTTTATTATTATTATGAGTACCTCTATGAAGAGTGGCAGTACCGGATGGATATGCGATAGATTTTAAAAAGAAAAGAAAAAGGTTTTTTCTCATGCTTCCGCAACCACAGGCCGCACCGCCATTCGATACTGTTGCTTATGTGAGCCTTGCCCTAAGGCCTTCGGGCCGAAGGGCGGCGGTTGCGATTCCCTTAATTCGCACAGGGTGGGTTTTGGGTCGTGACACACAATGTTCTAGATACTACACAAGAAACCATGGCATCCTTTGCGAAGTAGATGCCTTGCCTGTATAGCATTAACAAAATAGGGTGGAGCCGCCACTCCTGTCCCCTCAAACTCAATTGTCAGAAATTTGGGGCTCTGGATAAGCACTTTCTTGGTCACACAATCTCTAGTAGCATGGTTTGCAGTCAACCAATCCATTTCAAGAATAACATCGTACCCACAAATTTCTAATGGTATAAGATCGGCAAGTAAAGGTACCCTTATAATTTGTATCTCACAGTTCTTATACATGGTCTCCCTCATTAATGATTGTCCCGATGGTATAGTCACCTTAAGTAAATATCCTAGGGGTTTTGTCGATCTGTTTAACTTAGCCGAATATGCAGGAGATATAAAAAAGTGTGTAGAACTAGTATCAAATAAAACATGGGCAGGTTGTGCACAAACTAAAAGGGTACCTGTGACCATATAAGTCGAAGCCTGTACATCCTCTGGCACTATGAAGAAAACCCGTCCGGCCTGCTGCCAGACATTTCCCTATCCAGTCCTACGGTTCGGAGGCCTGTTCACTGTGGCTGTTGGCACTGGTGTTGGTCCTGGTGCCCTAACTGAAGCAGCACTAGCTGTGGTTCAGTTGGCTTGGGGCACTCTCTTGTAAAATGTCTGACTTGGCCACAATAATAGCAAGCATTACTGTCCCTCAGACACTGGCCCCTGTGAACTTTCTAACAACTAGGGCACTTAGCTACGGTCCCTCAGTATTGCTTGGCCTCCTCAAACTGGGCCCTGTAGTTCGGGATCTAGTCCTGGGTCTAGTGAATAAGGATCCTTGCCTAGAGGAAGAAGACCTTGGCCTCCGATTCTGACTGCCTCTTGACCTCTGATTTGCCCGTCTCTTGGCAAACTCTTCGCCACTCCTCTCAATGATTTTGGCAATGGTCACTACCTCATTGTAGGTAGGTAATTGTTGAGGCCTGAATCTATCCTTGATGGCCCATCGTAGCTCCTCCTCAAACTTCTGGGCCTTGAAATCCTCACTATTGATTACATTAGGGGCGAATCTAGCCAACTCAGTGAACGTGGCCTCATACTACTCAACTATCATATTGCCTTGCTGTAGTACCACGAACTCTGCAATTTTTTGGTTCTTCACATCTCAGGGGAAATACTTCTCATTGAATACTATGGTAAAGTGCTGCCAGTCCATGTTCGGCTCCCTAGCCTCCTCAAGCAGCCACCATTTGTGGGCAGCTCCCTTGAACCAGTATATGGCATATGCTATTTTTTGTGTCTCAATGCATGGCGGGATGCGAAAAACCCTGTTCATCTCCAAGAGCCACTCCTCTGCAGCTATGGCTCCTTGGGTACCGTCGAAGTATGGAGGCTTCATCTTCTAAAATCGTTCATATGAGAATGTCGAGTCACGCTCATTTCCCTGATAGCTACCCAAATTAATAGGTCACTCCTGTCGTACCGGCTGGCTAGTACCCTCGTTGACAGGCTGCTCCTATCGTACTGTCTGACTCGTACCCACGTTGACAGGCGGCTCCTGTTGTACTGGCTGACTAGTACCCGTTTGATATGTACCGGCCCAACTCTAAGGTAAGGCCTCGATAACCCTCTCCATCAGTTGTTCCAATCACTCGATGCGCTCCATAGCGACCGTGGTAGTCCTTGTGTGAATCATTGCTAAAAAAGATATTCAGTACATTTACATAAGATAACGGTCAGTTGCCCCGTAAGGTTTAACATCAAGGTATCGGTATTATTATCGCTTCATTTCTAGACGTAACAGTTCCAGTGTTCTAATCCTGTCCCCATGACTCACTAGCACTAAAAACTTAGCTTTGATACTAAGCTGTCACAACCCGAAACCCACCCTGTGCAGATCTTATGTTACGGGCCGACCCGATGGCCGTCCCTATTTTTTTCATTCTTTGTATCAATGATAACAGTAAATAATGTGAACATAACATTAAATTGCGGAAGTCTTAATACAAAATATTGTTCAATGACTAAAACCACTTTTAAGTGGTGAGTACATGGGAGAGACTAAATCATCCTATCATGCTCCTCGACTGTCTCCCTAGGCTTCTGATCTCCTACTGTGGTTCTGTAGCATACTTACCTGAAACAATAGTAAGTGAGGTGAGCTTACAATGCTCAATAAGTACAAGCCTATCTCCAATACGAGTTAGGGTTAACATAGAACATATAAACTCATAGGTGGACATGATAGCCAATCATGGAAACAGTTGCAGTTAATGGTAAAAATGCCACAATGGCCAATGAACATTAAGGCACAATATACATGTATGAGGAATGGTATAACATGAATATGGGAAAAGCTCAATAATCACAGTCAACATAAATATACTGCCACAATAATTCGGTCATAGTCAAGTCCAATAAATAAGGAAACTAGCACCAAAGATCTATTCATAGGGAAATGAAAACATCCTATGAATCCAATAACGTTAATCATAACTGTCAACACATGAGTGATGCATTTACTTTGTTCAGGGTTTGGTAGACCCTCGGTCTTTTGGGGGCCCGAGGGTGTACCAAACCTTGCATAAAAATGCCCTTATAACTCACTGCATAAAAATGCCGTCATTGCCATGTGTTTGTTCACGGACTCGACACGTAAGTCCCATTAATTGACCCGTAGGTCCTGTCAATTAGATAGCATCAAAAGAAAATTGTGACTGAGCACAAAATTCGACATTTATCATAAATCAGTATTCTATCGTAATTCCATAAGAAGTGCATAAAGTATGAAATATCTTGCAGTAATCATGCAACAATAGGCCTTTTAAGGCATAGTACAACAAAGCAATCAGTAGATAACAGTCAATAAGTATCCACTAGATAGGACAATATCGATGGTGGGACAATAGCAGTGGGTACGTACATGAGTAAAATTTTTTTGACAATAATAGAAAGAATGTGGCTTGGAAAACCACATATAAGATATAGGAGTTTACTTACCTTATCAGAGCGTCCCAGTATTCCGTGACTTTTTCCTTTTCCTTTGACTTGCCTATACACCAATAAACACGTCTCAGATTTAATGTCATTTATCAATTTGTACACCTCGTTACTCTAAGTATCTTTTTTACTAATTTAGGCTTTCACAGTTTCTAATTTGGACTTCTACATCGAAAGGGCAAAATGGTCATTTTACATGTCTCTATTTTTTGGATTTTGTTTTCATAAATTGGACTATTTTGTTGAGTCCAGAAGGTTTGATATAATAAAAATTTAGTATTTACTTAACTCAATCTGTCACGACCCGAAACCCACCCTGTGTAGATCTGGCATCGCGACTCCGATCCAACCCGACGGCCAAACCTGATTTTCCCTTTTCACTTTAACTTGACATTTATATGCGAGTTAGTTAACATGCAATCAGAAATTAAATACACAGCAGAAGAATTTATAAACTTATAAATGTTTACGTTGACAGTACTCGAGTTCTTTAATGTTACAGACCCAAAAATTTCAAAATACAAGTAACCCCAGGACGCGGAGTGATGGGAGAACGTAGGACAAGCACTATACTTTACTATCAAAAATGTCCCTGCAGTACGTCATCTGCAACCGCCCTACGCCTATTCCTAGTTTCAACCCCTACTTCAAGGTAGGGCATCGTTACCTGCAAAATGGTGTGTAGTATCTGATGACCTATGAAAACTCAGTAAGTAGTCCTTTCCTCTATCAAGGACAAGTCAACATATAAGGGTTCATATAACAAAGTTCACAGTTCATAGTAACACGATAACCAATCGAGACGATATAATATTAACAAGAATAAGTCATATCACATAATGATGAAATGACAATGATTATCCAATCAACTGCAATGATGTGTAGAATGATTTCCATGATCTGATATAAATATATATATATATATATATAAATATACATAGAACTCAGCATACCCTGTTGCAAACAGGTCTCACCACCTGACTTGCTCATGTATACCTAGTGTACAGTTGGACTCAGCATGCCCTGTTGCAAACAGATCTCTCTATCTGACTTGCTCATGTATACCCAGTCTACTAAAGGAATCAGAATACCCTGTTGCAAATAGATCTCTCTATCTGCCTTGCTCATGCACACCCAGCCTACACCCTTTCGTAGGATCCAGCCATACCCTTTTGCAATCAGAAACTACCGTCTGACTTGCTCATGTAAACCCGACCTACTTCCCATAACAATAGTGGATTGTAGTTATTTCCTGATGTATGAAATGATCATAACTCTCGTCCAGAGTATAACATATGACGATGCAATATTCTGGCATCATAATCCAACAGTATAATAATCACATGCTCAAGGCATAGCATTTGATTCAATAATTGCATCATATCTCAACTGTATAATAATCACATGCTCAAAACATAACATTTAATCCAATGATATTTACGAACTAGAACAAGCATCAATGCAATTTAGTAACATT